>NW_021011524.1:0-157570 GCF_003987935.1 Bombyx mandarina
TGAACATATTTACTTATTTGTTTATATTACCTATGTGAACTCTTAACCTATCTTTTTTATACCTTCATAGCGATAGGTATATAGGAGGATGGAAAAAATGTATTTGGGCTAACTTTACGCGAATGCACATTATTTTATTTATTTATTTTTTATTTTTTTTAATTAAACTGTATACCAATTAATTGATCCTTCAGGATTTATAATTGTTTTTTTTTCACGATTAAAACCGCGTAGAAAGTTTAGGCATTATAGTTGACGCATTCGCCATAGATTATACACTTATGGCATGCGCAGTACACATATTTTGTATACATTTATTCAACTAATACAATTAATTAAACAAAAAATGAGTAATTTCGAAAGAGAACAAACGTATTTTTTATAAGAACAATCGAAAATGAATATTTACGAGTAATTAAGGACGAAAAAATATTAAAAATTGCAATCGAGGGGCTAACTTTTAGATATATTTTTAATATATTTTTTAAAATAAATAAATGGGGAACAAACAATTATTAACAGTGAACAATCAAGAACAAATGATGAACAAACGAATTAATAGAAAATAAGTAGAAAACAGGAAAAAAAAATTTTTTTGAGGGGCTAACTTCATTCACCCCTGATAGCTTTGAGAGACTATTTCAGCTTCTCTTTTTTTTTTTTTTTTTCCTACCTAATCTGATAGCCTTAGGGGCTATTTCAGCGTAACCGTGGCTAGTAGGTGAGCTCACGGGGCTCAAACCTGATGACGATGCTAACACGAACCCTAGCAAGAGCCGTGCTTCGCAGAATTTACCACCGGATCGGAAACGCGACCCACTGAGAAGATCCGGCGAGAAACTCAGTGGGCTGTGTCTAAGAGTTAATTTACTCGTCGAGCCCTTCGTCGCAAGCGAAGGTTTTGGCGAGGACGGTGACCGATGCTTGAGGTACCTAAAACCACCAATAATGGATCGGGAGGATTCATACCATTCGGTATGAAATGATACCATTCGGTCCACAGGATCGGGTATGTAATTACCGGCGCCCACGACAAGAGGGTTTTCAGGTCAAAATGGCGCAATTATGCCAAATGTAGATACTTATTGACTGAGTCAAGCTCCAGGTCATCATGGAGATCCACGTTCCTTAGGAACCGTCGTGCTCCGACGGTTATCCTGCAAAAACGGGATTGGATGACTTGAAGAGGCTTCAAATTGGTGCGGGCCGCGTGAGCGAGCATTATAGTAGGGGAGCCCACGATGCTAAATGGGGATTTACTCGAGCGTCATAGAGACCTATGGGGTTGCAAAGCTTAGAGGATAATAAGAAAAAAATGTCATATAATGTATTCCTTTGGAGCGGTGGGGCTATAGATTTTCAAATTTGTAAAAAAGCTGTTGCATGGATATACTCGAGTGCGTCAGATAGCTTATATGTCCTACGTATTTTTAATAAATTGTGTGTATGTTAATCTGATCGATTGCATTATGGGGGTGGTCGAAGATAAGGACTGGAAATGAAAAAAAATAATAATCGAGCGTGTCAGATTTTCTTAGAGGTCATAAATGAGCCTTATATAAAGGTCTCATGCAATAATCTGACGATTTCGATGTGACGCAAACTCGCAGCCATTATTTAAAAAAAAGCCCTTTTGAAATAGGTACTCAAGCGTGTCAGATTAAGACATAGTAGGTATTATGGTTCATCTTTATATGCTAGACGTGCTGTCTCATAATCTGACGCATATCTGACGATTATCTAGAGGGATTCGCCTAAACCGACAAAAAAATATTTTTAAATCATTGAACTTAATCAATGAAAAGCTCAGGAAATAGCATGCAAATAAAAAAGTGTATGTTTTTTAAGTAAAATTATTGTATTTGCAAGAATTTAAAAAAACATGTTCCAAAAAAGGGGGAGAGGGGATTATACATTACGCAGCTGCACGCGTTCAACTTTATAGACAAATTTTTGTTATTTCGGCTTGTGGAAATCGTAAGATTATATAGTTTTCGTTATCCTTGAATTATTTGCTCCAGATAAAAAAAAAAATTAACCACGCTCGAGAATGTCCAGATGATCAACCTATTTTTACTAATCTGATCCTTTGTCCTGGACGCGCGGCCTTATTTATGAGGTTCATATATTTGATGGAGGTACTTAACATTTAATAAACTACCGTCCTTCCTTAATGAAGCCTGAAAAACCCTAGATTTACAAATAAAACAGTTTGGGCAACTTCGCTCCTAGCTTTCCCATCAAAAAGCCCTGTTATTTTACATTTCTGATTCGTCCATCGTAGAGGTAATAATGAGTCCGTACAGTTCTTCTGTACCAAAAGCCGAAGCCGCCTATTTCTTAAATATTAAGAAGTGTATTATTTCAGTTTTGTCGTTTGAAGTGAGTTGGAACGAAATGTATTAAAATGTAAATGAATGTTATCATTAAGAAATGAAATGTATCTATATATTATTATATATATATAAATGAATTGCTGTTCGTTAGTCTCGCTAAAACTCGAGAACGGCTGGACCGATTTGGCTAATTTTGGTCATGAATTATTTGTAGAAGTCCAGAGAAGGTTGAATTATTATTAAAATTAAATAAAAATAACAATTTTGTTTTTCCTTTGACGTGTCCCCCGTCGGACGAGTTCCTTTTGTTTGTTTTAAGTTTATTTTACACAAAAGTTTAGGTCTTTTATTTATCGATAGAGGCACTACGAAGTCTGCCGGGTCAGCTAGTAAAATATAATTAAATGAGGTGATCTAAGACGTAATGAGTGTAAGATGAAATAAATTAACCATTCAGTAAAATGGCGGGAATTTAAATAAGAAGTTTAATGAACCTTTTGGAGGCCACATCCTGCGTTTTTCGCATTTTCACAAGTTTGTGTGCTATCACAGACACGACGAACAAAATAAAACAATTAATGATGGTCATGACCTATGCAAGTGTAGTGTTGATTCACGCGGCCCGCACTAATTTGAAACCACTTCAATCCCGTTTTTGCAGGATAGCCGTCGGAGCACCGTGGTTCATGAGGAACGGATCTCTATGATGATCTGGAGTTTGACTCCATCAGTAAGTATCTTCAGTCGGTATCAGTTCGCCACTGTGAGAAGGCGGTACGACACGAAAAACCTCATGTCGTGGCCGTGGGAGATTACATACCCGATCCTGCGGACTGTATGTTAAACAGTAGACGTCGCCCTAAACATGTCATTTCGGATCCTCTCGATCCACCAACGGTGCTTTTAGGTACCTCAAGCACCACTCACCGTTCTCGTCGAAACAGTCGCTTGGGCGAAAAAAAATATCCAATTTTATTTTTGAATAATTCTATTTAATATTGGAGAGTTATGTCTGTTATCAAATTTAATTGAAATATGTACAATCTTATACACTAAACACAATCTATATTACTACTATAATAGATAACAGAACATTATGATACATGGTAGTTTACGATACATACTAGTTTTGTTAAACAGCTAACTACAAGGCTTCATTTTTATCAATTTCGTCCGATAATTCATTTTTACGAATTGAATCTGACCTCAGAAACATTATTATTAGCCCATGTATCAAGCTGTATTTAACACTCCTTTTGGTTTATTTATTTCACAAACCACAGCATAGATCTCTTATTCAAGCTGTATTTGTCTTTGGATCAGTTATAATGATTTATTATGATAAGGAGTAATGCTTATTCTATTGGTTCAATTCCATTTTCAATAGTGCCATTGCATATTTTAGTATCATCTATTTCAATGCCAGTATCATCAGCAGTGTCTGACATTAACTCCTGTAATAATTAAGAAGTATTGTTAAAAGACAGCAACAGTAAAACAAAAATTGTATATTGAAATAAAGCTGATAATTAAAATCCTTTACATTATATATACACTTGTTGGTTAAAAGTCCTCCTGAGCGATAACAACAATGTTTAAGGTTCAACATATTGTATCACAATAGCAAAAAACTGTAATAAAATAAAATTGGAGTCCTGTGCTCATTTACATTTTTCTTCTCAAAAGACATTTACTATAAATAGGACCCTTCAATTAAAACAACATTAAATCTCTTGATATTAAGGAAGTTATGAACATTTTAATTTTATACTAGACATAGTGCATTCTTACACTTTACGTTATCTTTAAGACTTTGTTTACTCTTTGGGGTATTTCAATAGTTATTCTATGATTTGCTTGAAAGTAATGTACCATAATATAGCTATAATTACTTAGTGACGAAATTCAAATAAAAACTTGATAACTTATACTGATAATTTCTTCAGTATTCATGTTTATTTTTCATTTTATTCTACAGTTTGACTTCTGAGCTTAATAAATACTATATTAACCGCCTTATTTTTATGGCACAGGTTGACAACTAGTCAGCATGAGCCTTAGCCTTCACACATAAATGTCAGGGTGCGAGTGTGACTCACATTTGTACAACTTTTTTCTTTAGATGGTTAACTTTTAAAATTTTATAATTATTATTTTTTTGTGTTAAATTGAATAAACTAATAAATTCCATATTTTGTTTTACACCCATGGATTGCAATCCTGTCAATGAACAACTATTTTTTTGTGTCTGAAAACCATAAAATTAATGCTAAGCAATAAAAAGTAATATAAAAGTTATTTACTTTGCACACTTCAATGAAACTATTTGCTTCATCAAGTAGTTTCTTATATTTTAAGTTTTCTTCTGTCAACAAAGAAAGACTTTTATGTAAAATTTCATTTTCATTCAAAGCTTCAGCTAAAGCTTTCCTGAAAATTTAAAAGCAATGCTCATAAAGATATTAATATAATGTCCTGCTTGTTATATATTTTTCTATGAAATTACCTTCTCTTTTCTGCAACAACTTTCCAATAGGTTTCAGAAGGAACTTCAAGGCACAAGTCGTTCTCTGAGATCCATTTATCTAAATTTACTTGAATAGATTTAGATGAATTTTTCTTCTTAGTCACAATATTCCTGTAATAGTTATAGATATTAGCATATTCTTTATGTATAGTTTTAATTTAGTAGTTATTGATAATTATCTTACAAATTCCATCATTCATTTGAACCACTTGTTGCCTAATATTATCATCACTCATGATCAAAGTCATGGACACAACCAGTTCACCAACTATGACTGAGAATGAATATCACATGTCCTTTGAAGGAGGAAATATCATAATGCTCAGGAAATACCACGGTGGGAATTCAATTCTACAGCCAGGTAATAGATATTTTATTAGTACATATTATCTCTAGAAACACTATGGATAAATACAGTGATCTTAGGGAAGAAATCTGCACCTGTGTGTTGTGGTATGTTGTTAAAGAGACAAGCTAGGATCAACTCAAACATACTGAAGTTGACTGAAAATGTCTCGTAATTTACATATTGTAATTACTAAAATTGGTAAATACTCCGTATTACACAGTTAACAATGAAGGCATCTATCTACATTGCATTACATGCTGTGAATAATTTTCATCATTTCTGTTTGATTTTGTGTGTGCTCAGTTATTACAATATTGCATTTATTCATTTTTTTTTTTATTGCTTAGATGGGTGGACGAGCTCACAGCCCACCTGGTGTTAAGTGGTTACTGGAGCCCATAGACATCTACAACGTAAATGCGCCACCAACCTTGAGATATAAGTTCTAAGGTCTCAGTATAGTTTAAACGGCTACCCCACCCTTCAAACCGAAACGCATTACTGCTTCACGGCAGAAATAGGCAGGGCGGTGGTACCTACCCGTGCGGACTCACAATAGGTCCTACCACCAGTGAAAAATATCAATTTCAATAGTTTGTACATCTAAGTAACATCTTTAAGTATTTATGTGGGTGACTCACATGTATTTATTTATTTTATATTATTTAATTATAATTACACTAAACAACAACACATACATACTTTATTTTATATCAATACATTCATTTATCTCACAATCATACAAAACATTAATTACACTAAACAAAATAAAATTCACAAGCAAAGTCAGGCGATAACTGAAGTATAGCGGCGGCGATATATTTCGCTAGTTCATCGGTCGCATTTTTACCGATCCACCGCCACCAGTCGAAATCTGACTTGCGAGCGCGCATCCCGTATTATCTTTTCTGTTCTACGCCTTTTATAATTTTTGCTTTTTGTTTCGTGTACCTGCTTGTGTTGTTTGGACTATCTATTTCTTGTGTACTTTCTCCTTCTTTCTATATTTCGTGTTCGTCTTAAATAAAAACTTTGGTTGTGTCCTTTTGTGTTTGCAAAGACATTTATAATTCAACCCAAGACGACTAAAATTTAGAATGTAAAAAAGAATATAATGACAATAAAAATGCTTGTCTAAGCTTTAAAAGTACTTTTAAATATGTCAACAACTGAAGAAAATACTACAAATGAATGTGTTAAATGGCACTGTAGACAAAGCAAACGTTCTAGACAGGTATTAACTTTACTAAAAAATTGGGAGATACAGTTTTTATATGAGATTGCAATACAAATGGGTTAGAGCACCCTTCACAAAACAAACAAGCAGAAAATTGGGTTGAGTAGGTAAAATTTATCAGGTGGGTTTTATTGCTAGAACTTCAAGTGTTGTTAAAACTATCCTGCCCATTTCTTTTGTTAGCTAAATTTATAAATAGGAAAGTACAAGAAAGCTTTGCTGGAATTTGGAATGCTATTCATTAATTTAATATATTATTATATAGATACTTAATATTTACCTTGGACTGAAGTATTCCTTGATGCTGCCTTTCTTTCGACCAGCCAATAAATCTTTGTCGACTGATTTTAGTATAGTTGTTGCAGTGTTTGAATTTATTTTGCTTTCTTCGCCAGAATGCTAGAATAGATTTTTATTTTAAGAAAACATTTGCTAATAGCGATAATTAGATAAAGTTGATTTTAACACTGACCTCACTCATTATGAATAAAATAATGAATCAAAGTGATGTAAGAAGAAACAGAGCATTAGTAATTATTAAAACTTGTTTGAATGTTTATCGAGGGTTTCTTAATATAAAAATGCCAACGGTCAAAATTGACAGTTTAGTCATTTATTTGAACCGTATCGACAAAAAGAAAAACAATTGATTAAGAAAAGAATATACCAAAAAAACTAAATTAAATTAAATTAACGAAAAAGAAATAAACGTAAGTACGTAGCTATTACATGTAGGTAAGTAGGTAAGGTATGTAGGTAGGTACAATTTAATTAATTAAATCATTTGACGTTTGTTTGAAGTTTGCATTGATTTTAGTCTATTAGCTTAATTTTTTTTAAACAGAATAGACTCGCACCACTTATCATAATAATCTTAGATAACAGAAATGTCTATATGAACTGAAATTTATAATGAAATGAAACAAAATGAAATACATGGAATTA
Organism: Bombyx mandarina; assembly: GCF_003987935.1. The sequence continues at coordinate 7,395 of NW_021011524.1, forward strand.
AATTACATGAAAAAATAATTCCAAGTGGAAATTAGATGACATATAATTGTTAAGCTCTCGGTCAAATTATGAAAATTTACTGAAATGTACTTTCATGGATTTTTTGTACTAACCAGGTTTCTTTTTTTTATATAACTTTCTATTTTCGGACATTGTCAGTATATATGTCATATATTGTCGGTGTATCATAGTCTTCCTTATACATACATCATTTTGACTAGTCTCAATACACTTCTAATACATATTTTGTATGTGTCAGTAAGTTGTGTGAAATGAAACTAAGACAGCATTAATGTAAGGTATTGATAATAAGAAGTTTTCATTGTACCATAATTGAATTAAAGGAGAAAAAACTTGTAAACGTGTCAGTGCTCGAGTCGGGAATTTAAATAAGAAAGCTGGACGTGGCTTTTCGACTTTCGTTTCATGTAATCGTATACTTACTCTCTATTATCTCATCTGAGTTCCTTTATTTTAATTTCATTTTATTTAATGTATTCGTTCCATTTCAGATTTGTTCAAATGACTTGGTCTTTTATAACTAAAGATTAATTTGTATTCAATGAGTTCTTTGCCTTTTCAATGGACGAATCAAATAAAATTATCTTTGATATTCAATGTCATAGAGGTCATCATTGACGTTATTCTTAATTTTGTTCTCGTTGTTTATTCTATTTTAAATTACATGATAAACATTCTGCCTATTATCTAACAATTTTGTGATTGGACAGATTTTAAGATCAAGAAGAAAGTGACCAATTGCAAAAATATATTTTAGAGTCTGATAAAAGAAAGCTCAAAAAGAATCGTTTTAATTTATTTTTGTCGTATGTGGTAACTTAAACTTAACAGTACACTGCAGTTGATACACGATATTTGTTGAAAAGTTGGAAGCTCAAATAAGGTAAGTTAAATATTTTTAGTTTAACTTAATAAAAAGTCAAATTGTTTAGTCCTATCGTATAAATAATCTAGAAGAAGTAAAATTCAGAAATAAATACCGTGTTATCGGCTGTGTTATTTCTGCTAATTTTAAACACCCCTCTTCTAACAATCCAGTAATATAAGAACTTCACGAATAATTATTTATTTATACTAAACTAAATAATAATAGGTAAGTATCTTCATAGGAAAATTATGAAATCATAATTTTTCGTCAACTTACGGTCTGCTAACAGTTTGCACGGATCTGTACTGGTATCCGGCTTCTGAACCAAAGCAATTGTCTTCCCAATTATTGGGCAGTACAGCCGTTACATTAATAAAGTTAAGATTTTAACATCATTTCTTAAGAGACGACTGATGACATTGGCTTCACATTTCGGGCTGCAATATCTCCCTGTAGAGAAGCTCATAAAAAAACTTGCATAAAGGAAAAATCATATTTTCATTCTGTTACTCCCTATCTAATATAGATTGACATGGTAAACCTTAATATATTCACTTTGCTTTATATATTAATAATATATTATATTGCCTTAACAGATAACAGAAATGGGTCGCAAATTTGTTGTTGGAGGTAACTGGAAGATGAATGGTGACAAAAATCAAATCAACGAAATAGTTAATAATCTAAAAAAGGGACCTCTAGATCCTAATGTTGAGGTAAATGAAATTCAATACTATAATGTTAATTTTAAAATTGATTTAGGCTTCAATTTATTATATTTTAAGCAATGCTTTTCAAAATATGATCTTTTAAGACTTTTTTCTTAAAAGTAGTTTGAACAGGAAAACTGATTTTTTGTTGGCTGTAGTCTTCCTAAACATACTACTTTTATTGTATGTCATATGCATTTAATTAAATATTGTGTGTTCACTCCACAAAAAAAAAAAACAAATTTCATTATTTTGTTAAGTGACAATGTTACTTTTTTGAGAAATGTATCAACTTGTTGTCAGGTAATTGTTGGTGTTCCTGCTATTTACCTGTCTTATGTGAAGACTATCATTCCTGATAATGTCGAAGTTGCAGCCCAGAACTGTTGGAAGTCTCCAAAAGGAGCTTTTACTGGTAAATGTGGTTTATCATAGTTATCGGAATTTTTGTATAACATCAAAACAATGTTCCAATTATGATATACAGAGTACTAAGTAATGTTTTACTGTTGCTTCAGGTGAAATTTCACCCGCTATGATCAAAGACGTTGGAGTAAATTGGGTTATACTTGGTCATTCTGAAAGAAGAACAATTTTTGGTGAAAAAGATGAACTTGTTGCTGAAAAGGTAGTTTGAATTGTTGATACATTAAATGTATTTTTTTAATGAAAATTTATGAAGCTTGTGAGAGCTTATAGCATAACCTTTTTGATTTCTCTAATGGGGTTTCAAAATGATTAGCACAGTACTCCACCGCAGTATTTTGTGCAATGGTATATTTATAATAATCAGACTAATCATGTATTAATTAACAAGCTAACAAAGTGCAAAGCTAAGACAAAATTTAAATAATGCACTATAAATCTGTTGACCTCTATTAGTATTTTCATTGTGTTGTATTTTCTAATTTTTTTCTTAAATCCCACTTTAAGCACTAGCTACACTATCAGCACGCTATGATGGCCATTTTGACATACTACAATAGTGATGTAAATTGTCAATTATTATTTATTCTCCAAAAAATGTAATGAAGTCTAAGTTTTTATTGCAGGTAGTACCTGATTAAAAAAGTTTAATAAAACAAAAATATAAATGCTTACTTAATATATTTGAACGATCTGTATATTGGAATAAAAATTAATATACATACTACAAGAAATAAATTAATACAAAAAGAGACCAAAAAAAGTGCCCCAAAAGGCTATATTTAATCAGATACGTCCATTCTGCTATTTTCACTGTCATCACTGTTATCATCACCTACATTAATTATAAGTTTGTTTTCTAAAATATTATCTATGTTCAGATTTCTTTCGTAATCTTCCCTTATTAGTTTAACAGTTCTTTCCACAACCTTTTCCCAGTCTCTTTTAGTCACATGTTCACAAACTTCTAATATTTTTAGCATTTTTGATGTGGTAAAGGGGGTTTTGTATCGTGTCTTGTAGCATATCCCTTAATTTGTGCCAACACCAACTCATTTGCATAATATTCACAATGGTAAGGCGGTAACCGTATAACTCTGTGCCCCTGTTCTAATGCTATTTCTTCAATGACGTATCGTATCTGGGTTGGTTTGAATTTCGAAAAACAAATGCTGATTTGTGTGGTAAATAAGTACGGTACGGAACACAAATGTAATTACTATTAATACGAAACTTCATGGGTGGACAAACGTCAAAACGGCCATCATAGTGTGCCGGTAGTGTCGTGTGTGCACTAGGATGCGTTATGTGTTTTATCTATATGTGCTCTAAAGTAACCAGGTGTTTGAGTTTGAAAGATGGGATAGGTATTATTCAATTTAGTTCTGTCCATTTATTGTAATTTTTTTTACCAGGTTGCTCATGCCCTTGAATCTGGCTTGAAAGTCATTGCCTGTATTGGTGAGACTCTCGAAGAGAGAGAATCTGGCAAGACTGAGGAAGTTGTTTTTAGACAATTAAAAGCTTTAGTATCGGCCATTGGTGACAAATGGGAAAATATTGTGCTTGCCTATGAACCTGTATGGGCTATTGGTACAGGCAAGACTGCTACTCCCCAACAGGTTTGTTTATCACAGAACTCTACACACATTTTGTTTTATTTATGTTAATTATGATTTAAGTTTATTCGACCTATCTCTATGCTTATGTCCATATTTGTATTGCATCATATTATTAACCTGTAGTCTGCATGTTTACCAATTAATTTTATCAATAGTATTTTACTGCATTTTATTGGTACATAATATTATATTAATTTATGATAATAATATGTTTTGGACTTACGTCTAGCAAAGTACTTGTTGTCATGTCTAAAAGTTATAAGATTATTTTTTAATTGGATTATAAGTGCAGAAAAAGGTTGCAGTTGTTGTTTACTTTTAAATTTCTTTTAGGCTCAAGATGTCCACCATGCTCTTCGTAACTGGTTGTCGGCCAATGTGAGTGGGAGTGTATCTGACGCTGTACGTATTCAGTACGGTGGCTCGGTCACAGCTGCTAATGCTAAGGAGCTTGCATCCTGCAAAGACATTGATGGTTTCTTAGTTGGTGGAGCCAGTCTTAAGCCTGAGTTTGTAGAAATTGTAAATGCTAATCAATAAAATAATGCATTGATTATTAAAAAAATGTTATCACACTTGTTGATATGCTACTTCAAACATAGATTATTTTTAATGAAACATATTCTTTAAGCGTAATCATGTGTAAGTGATAATTTTTCATGCTTTTATGAATATTTATTATCAATGTATTTGAAATAAATTTTGCTCTTTTTGTTGTATTCCTTTTATATTATATAATATTAATGATGTATTTAATGCATTTTACTATCACTGCAGTCAGTCGATTGGTGGAAGAGTAGAATATAATTATATGTATATATATATATATATATATATTTTGCTACCTATTTGCTGGTCTACTTCATCTACGTGCCGACGACTAGGTGAGCTCAGGGGCTCAACCTGAGCGAATTTACCAGCCCTAGTAAGAGCAGTGCTTTGTAGAATCTATCATCGGATTGGAATCACGACCAACTGTGAAGATATAGCGAGAAACTTACTAGGCTGTATCTATAGGTTAGCTCGCTCGTCGAACTCATCGGTTACGACGAGGTCGGTGACGGGCGCTTGAAGAGGCTAAAAGCATCGAGATTGGATCCCGAGGATCCGACAAGACATGTTTTGGGTGACGGCGGCTTTGCGTTGCCCCGTCGTCTGGGTCGGATATAGATATAATTAGCGGGAGCTACGATAAGAGGATTATCGTGTCGTGCCGTTTTGTCGAAGTAGCCTTCTGACGCTACATTAATATACATACGGGTCGGCGCTTCAACGGCTATCCTGTAGAAATGAGATTGGATGACCTGAGGAGAGTTTATTTGTAAGTTTTTTTATTATGAATCGGCAATCATCCAGCTCATGAGATGTAGTCGGCATTGTTTTTAAGAATTTCAGTACTACGTTATGGCTTTTTAAATATAATTTCAAATTTATATTTTAACATCTCCCATTTTTTCTTTGTGCTATCTTATATCTTATAGCCAGATGGTTTTATACTAGAATATTCATCATGTAACTAAGCTTAGAGACTTCATATTGGACAAGTATTTCTAAATAAAGATAGTCTACTTGGCATTCTTAGAACGATTTGCTTCTATTCGATGATTTGCAAGCGAAGTAAATTGTCCATTTGTAATAAGGTGAAACTAAAAAACTTGCATACTTCCAGTCATGACCTATGTAGTGCTCGCTCAGACGGTACCCACTACCTTAAAATCCCTTCAAACTATTCAATCCTGTTTTTGCAGGATAGCCGTCGGAGCACCGTGGTTTGTGAGAAATGTGGATCTTCACGACGATATGGACCTAGAGTCCATCAGTAAGTATTTACAGTAGGCATCAATGCGCCACTTCGAGAAAATGGCACGACACGAGAACCCTCTCATTGTGGCTGCCGGTAACTGCATTCCCGATCCTGCGGACCAAATGGTAAACAGTCGACGTCGCTCTAAACACATCATTTCGGATGCTCCCGATCCACTAACGGTGCTTTTAGGTATCTCAAGCACCGGTAATCGTTCTTGTCGGCCGTCTGGTGTAGTGGTAAGTGACATGGTCACTACACAAGGTGGTCGCGGGTTCGAATCCCGCCAAGGGAAGATATTTGTGTGAATAATATAAAATGTATTTTCCAGGGTTATAGATGTATATTAAATATATGTATGTGTATAATAAAAATCTTACATTTATTTCCGTTATCTGGTACTTGTAACACAAGTTCTTTACGAACTTACCACGGGACTAGTTAACGTGGCGTGATTGTCAGTAAATATTTATAATGTATTTATAATTTATAATGTATTATAATGTCGAACTTGTCGCTTGTGACGAAGGGCTCGACAAGTAAATTAACGCACAGACGCAGCCCAGAGTTTCTCGCCGGATCATCTCAATGGGTCGCGTTTCCGATTCGATGATAGATTCTGCGAAGCACTGCTTTTGCTAGGATTAGTGTTAACAACGTCGTCAGGCTTGAGCCCCGTGAGCTCACTTACTAATTCTGTGAATCTAGTATAACCCTTCGAGGTTAGTAGAATAGGTATTTTCAAAACAAAAAAAAAATATCTGTGTGGTCAAACGTTTTCTCTTCTAGTGTCCAAACACATGGGTTATGATGACAATTGGGAAAGACCAGATTATTTATAAGTATGCGACCATTCAGTTGAACGACATTACTTAGATGATATTAGCATAAAGCCAGTCATGAATAAATAGTCAAAACATTGATGTTACAAACACATTTTATTTAATAAAAAACATGAAAAATGTTACAAAACTACATTTATACACCACCGATCTAATTTCTTATTTCCCAAGCCAATCTATATTAATTACAACATACCTACAAATTAGACGAATAATTTGCAAAATTATTATTACTGTTTGTTTTTCTTCTTTGGAATGAAGAATGCGGTTGGCTAGCAGGACTTGTCGCATGAACGAGATGTGTGGGCGAACTCGAGAAATCAGTATGAAGGGAGATTTGTTAGGTGATTAGTGGACCGTGCTTAGGTTGACCGCTCGTCGCAGTAAGCGAACTGCTGTTCCCAGATTTTCTACTCTTTGCTCGGCAACGTTTGTGAAAATTACACAACAACCATGCCTTAAATTAAATTGTTATCCAAAAAATACATGTGTGCAATTCACACGTGGTAGAAGTGAAACCTTCCAAAATTAAAATACAATTATCCTAAACGTCTTAAGTATATGTAAAATTTTGTCTTTAGTAAATAATTGTAAGGTAGCGCCCTCTGTGAATTGATATTTTAATTTCACGTACAATCCTAAATTAAAATTCACTACAAGAGCTTTCATACATACGTTAGTATTAAAAAATCTCACAGATGGCGCTGTATTAAATAGTATGTATATTTCTGTCTCATTCTTTGCTGGCTTCAACCTACACATTTTTGTATTTGTGTCTCTTACCTGTCGTTTTTCCCGTTGCATCCGGTTTGAAATCACAACGATTCTAAAGAAGTTTTCACTTCAAAACACCTGGATGCTTTGAACCTGTGATGGCTTACTTAGGCGACCGCGGTAGTCAGTTGGGTATTAATTAATATCAGATAATATTCAGTCAATCACTTTCTTTAAATACGTTACCGATAAAACTTCTAAAGTCTACATTTTTATTGAATTGATTTGAAAGTGAATTAAAAATAAGCCGGAAAAATCGCACGAAAACCACAGTTCGAATTAAAATTCTTGTAAATTTTACGATCGAATTACAGATCAATAAAACACAGCCTAGCTCTGTGAATCTAGTATAACCCCTGGAGGTTACTAGAATAGGTAGGAAAAAAGGAAAGAAAAAAAACAGTGATAGTAGGTACCTACCTAAGCATTGGACATAAACACCGGATTTTAAATATTAACGACTTCTCTGAGTTTTTTTTTTCTAGATTATATTCAGTAAAGCACTTTTCTTTCTAGCACCAGTAGGATTTATAAATGCGAACGAAAGTGGCGAATGTAACGTAGTGATTCAAACCGACCCGGTCTTGTAGTTTGAAAGTCGAAGATAGATGTATTAGGAATATGAGTTTCGCTTCTTATTACTGTCGTAATATTGTTTAACACGATGAAATGATACGGGAGGAAAAAAATAAAATTTTTTTTGCTAGTTGCTTATTTTACATGCAACAAGTAGGTATCTAGGCCGCGTTAAGTTAGCCAGTAGGTTGTACTAATTTATATATTGATGAAATCTTCGCTTTGTTATGTGAAAAAATGCTAAGGTATCTGGGGTCATAAGCTGAACTTAAAATATAGAGGTAGATAAGTACCTAACACTAAACTTAAACATTTCTAAATCTAGGTGAATAGCAGAAATTACGTAAAACTGATAAATTTTAATTCACTATATTTTATGCTGATGCTTCTAATATTAAATGAAAATGGTTTATTTTCAGTGGAAATGTACGTATATACCTCTGCTCGCAAAAATTCTTATATCAATTATTAATGGTGACATGAATTATTTACTTTAATACTTAAAAAAGAAGCGGAAAGAAGGCGCATGAACGAATTAATCAGACAGCATTGATAAAAAATTCTGTAATTTTAATATTTGTTTTATAAAATAACAATAAAGACCTATTTAAGAAACTAATTTAAGAATGTCATAAGTATTCACTAGTAAATTTTTTAACAATTAATTGAACAAACTATCGCATTTCAAGGTCACCGGGATATCACCAGTGGCACAAGAAAGTTGAGCTATTGCCATAAAGATTTTTTCCTGTGACATGGTGCTCCTTTCATCTATGTCACCCGTTCACTGATTTTTTTTCTCTTAATTTTATGTTCGGATTGATAAAAACCGCATTGATAAACAAGACTGTCTTAACAGATTTCAAGTCTTGACTACTTTCAGACTTAGACTGTAATTGAAATTAGAAAAGTGTTGAGGTTATCAATAATATCAGGACAAATTGTTTTTTTTTGAAGATTTTAAGGCCTTTATAAAAATTGACATTTGAGTCTTACAAAGAGTAAATATTTAGACGAAATTGTCTGTTCCAACAAAGCTAATCAATATATTAGAGGACAAAGATATTTCATTAAAATGTTAGTACATAATTAAAAATTATTTTGCATCTAAAATTTTCAGTCCTCGATATGGTTTTTCATTTAAAAAAAGTCAATGCCCATGATATGGCATTAAAAATCGTCATTACCTACGAACATTACTCAATAATGTGTAACATCGATAAAGTATCGATAAAAACTCGATAAAGATCAAGAACAGAACACAAGTATATAGTACCTAAGTAGACCATACATATGATTTTTGTCATACTGGGAACGAAAATTGACTTTTCTGGGTTAGATTTTGTAATAAATCATAACTAACCTAATTAAGCTTAACCTAATTTTCTTAGTACATACCTACATTGTAAGTTTTTTTTTACATATTTATAAAATCCATGATTTAGGATTTTAAGAAATCTTTTTTTAGCGGAATATCCCTCCCTCAGTGATAAAAAACTATATAGGTACTAACCACAACACCAAAACCACATAAAAGTATGACATCGGCATAAAGGTACCGCGCGAGTCAAAAAGTCTTGCCTTCCTTAACTTTCTTACAATAAAACCGATAAACCGAGAATCTTCTTCCTATCTGACGTAGGTTTTTGCGACGAAAGTAAACAACCTATCATAATCACATAGGTAAAAAGTTCATGTCGAAAGTTTTTATAGTGATGCACATAATAATATATTAATGTGAAAAAATACGTATGTATATTCAAAGCTGAACACAATAAACGCGGTCGGATTTCGTAGATTGCATAATTATAATTAATAATGATACATCGATCCATCTTAAGAATTGTTTTCAAAGCTTTTGAACTAAATGTTAATTCGATACTCAAAACTACAAAATGTCACATACGTTAAATTATTGGTCATTATACCAAAAATTCACAAGAACAGTTAACTATGACTCTTCTTTTGTTTTTTAACTTTTGAAATGAAAAGATCCAATACTTGAAGAATAGTCACTTAGTTTTTGAATACAGCAGAAGCTACGAATGGAAGATATTTGACCACTGGTTCGCCCTGTGATAGTACATATCTGACAGGTTCAAAATAAGCCGCAACAAATGACAAAATAAGAAGCCAAAATAGAATCTTGCAGACCCAGTGCACTACAAAGAGGCTGAAACAAAGAAAATAATATTACGTAAAATATCACAGTTCAGATTTCAATATTTAACATCACCATAATTAAGCTACTTACAAATTGTGATATGACCGGTTGAGGTGTATTTTGGTAACATCTTCCTTTAAGCAGAACACTCTGCCACCTTCGACGCTCCTTTTCATATATTCAGCAGGATCAGCATCAGATACGTCTACTTTAAAGATAATTCTCTCTTCTTCGTTCAGTTTTGATGGGATACTGTCAAAGTTAGGACACGGGAAGGACCAGGGCCGCATTGTGAAATATTGCAAAACTTGTAAACCCTGACTGATTCGATCTTGTACTCTGACCATGCTGAAATTGAATTATAGTTTTAAGTATTGATAGCGATAACGAAAATGAAGAAGACAGATGTGTGAAATACTTTAAAAAAAATTGTTCAACGTTAGCGAATTGTATTTAGGTACTTGTAATTGCAATTAACAGAATTGTAATGCCTTTTTAATAGTGGGTACTTACAATCGTTTCTGTCCCATTAGGAAGAGAAGGAAATCTATACAATAGGCGGGTACAAGGTGGTAGAATATACGGCGAATTTCATGAAGTGTGTAGTTGGTGGTTATATCTCCATTTGGATACCACAGCGGCCAAGAGAGTGGATATTTCCTTCCGTAATCTTTCGCGACGGTGAGTACATCCCCCCAAGTCATGGGTTTTTGGTGGCCTATGTTTACATTGTAAACTGGGATTGTTAATGATCTGAAAATTCGTACAGAATAGGTTTGGGATGCAAAAATTTAATGCGATTTTATTGTTTAGTTTTATATGTGTTTATTGAGATGTTGCGATCAATACCTAAATTTCTTAATTAATTTTAGGTGCTTTAGCTGTGCGTGTTAATTGCGGCACCATTTACACTAACTTATGGTTTTTATAAATTTAAATTACGCTATTTTATATATCTGGACAAAAGTCTCATAATATATTAGTCTTAATTATCGTTACGACAAACGTTTAGACAAAATTATAAAATAAACGCCAAGCTAACTCTTTATTTTGGTCCAAATTAGTTAGAGTTGATTCATGTGATCATAATGTTTCAATTTGTTTGGCGGCATTCAGGTTGAGATGCGTAGAGGCAAAGATAAATTCTCAACATCAATAGGAGCTCGCCTACTCATCAATGCTTTTTAAAATTAAGAACTGAAGTACGAGAGGTATATATATCTTGTTTTCGTCTTTTAATAACTTTGATTATAATGATTCTTCTAAGGTTTAAAATATACAACTTGTCACTTAATTTAGGAATGGTTAATCTTCTCGAAAAAAAGCGATCGATCGATTGAAGAATTTATAAGAACAACAGTCGGCACGATTTCGCAAGACCCATTTTCTTTCAATAATTAAGTAAGTAATAAAAGTTTGACATGTTTTTTTACCCTTAACTGTAAACTATATTGTAATTGCGTTCTTATCGAAATATAAAATATATAATGTTGATTATATTACTATCTGGGATCTGTTCGCTGGTTCAATTTATTGCATAATATTGATTTGAAATTCGCAGTATTTTTTTGATTAAAATTTTTTTTCGATAAAGTGCTCTCGGATTGCCATCTTTAATATATCCGTTTTATTAAGTTAAACATATAGGCAGGAATTTAAATTAGAATTATTAATAAAAATATTTAACGGGCATTTGAAATAATTTGTGGGCGCCTTTAAAGCCTTGAGCCACTACTCACTTTTCTTTTTTTGTTCCTTCAATCATTCCTATAGCTATTATTGCATTGATAGCTATATCTACTGGTATTACTTGAGCGCTTAGGGTGCCATCACAGAGCATAGTGCGTATTACTCCTTTGCCAGCTCCAATCATAACTCCGACTGGTCCATTGAGGTTGTCAACCCAACCTGGCATCGGCTCCGAATATGATGGACAGACTGAAATGCATAAATAATAATACTATATGTAGCTTTAAGAAACAAAAAACACGCCTAAGTATCGTAGTAATCCGAAGTAAAAAGATGTTAATAACAAATCTTGACATTTTTTCAATTACATTGTTCCACATTTCTTTGAAGACCTTTGCTTTGATTTGGTTATTTTGTAGACGGGTGAAGAGGCTCACCTGGTCCCCCTTTGTGCTTAGTGCGAGTTTTTTAACGTTCTCGATAGCGTAAAAGTTAACACAAATTTGTATGAAATCGGAACAGCTCCACTAGCGACAAACGTAGGCAAACGTTCCAACTTCATACAAATTTGAGTTAACTTTAAAGCTATCGAGCACGTTAAAAAACTCGCACCAAGCACACTGGTATAACGTGCTTACTAGAGCCAATAGCCATCACAACTGTCATTCACTTTTATACACGAGGTCAATGTCACTTTAATATTACACAACGGCGGACCCATTCTTCAAGCTGCATTACTGCTTCGCAGCAGAAATAAGATGGTGGACCTAGCCGCGGAGACTTACAATGCCTTACATCCAGTAAACTAAAGTTGGCGATCACAGTACACTGGCCAGCACAGTACACAAGTTGCTTTGCGTTTCTCGGTGAATCTCTTAGCCACCTATCACGACACTCACGGGTAGATATGGATTGGCACTATTCTAGGCCTAAGCTAGTACTGTCCTACAGCAAGAGCTTTATGATTGTGAGCAACGCTCAAAGTATATCTAATATATAAAATTCTCGTGTCACAGTTTTCGTTGCCATACTCCTCCGAAACGGCTTGACCGATTTTGATGAAATTTTTTGTGCTTATCCGGTATCTATGAGAATCGGCCAACATCTATTTTTCATCCCCCTAAATGTTAGGGGTAGTCCACCCCTAAATTTATTTATTTATTTTTTAGACAAAATTTTTAATTTCTATTTTTTTATGATACAACATACAAAAATACATACAATCCTCAATTTTCACTCCTCTACGATCAACCCCTATTTTTTATTGGTTAATTATAAACTTTAATTTTTTTGGCAAGATTTTCATTTTTATTTTGTCATGAATTAAAATAAAAAATCTGATGTTACTCTCAATTTTTCATCCCTCTATGATCAACCCCTATTTTTTATTTGTTAATTATAAACTTTAATTTTTTCGGCAAGTTTTTTATTTTGTTTTGTCATGACTTAAAATAAAAAAAATCATATTACTCTCAATTTTCACTCTTATACGATCAACCCCTATTTTTCCATCCCGATTAATATTTTTTTTATTCTATGCACAGATCCGCAATAAGGTTGCAAGATGGCAATCAAATATTATAATTGTAGTACGATAAATTCTTATTCAGAGTTTATAATATCAAGTTCCTTTAATTATGATTTTTTTTAAATTGAATTTGATCTCCCGCCCTCGGCGGTCGACTACTGATCAACTATCAAACGATCAGCTATCCCCGCCAGGTGTCACCACTCATCCAGCAAACATCACGTAGTAGGGATGAGGACGAAGCCGGTCTCCTGTCTTACGTACTCACTATACATCATAGATTATACACCTAATATATTTGAGAGCTATACAATACTATACATTTTTCAGCCATGTTTTTTTGGTTTTATTTGTGTATCAATAGTATGTTCAGTAGGTCTGAGAATCGGCTACTATCTGTTTTTCATACCCCTAAGTGAATTTTTTTGGATATTTTTTTTTGTTTATAATGAGTTATTATGTGGTTAAAGGAGGTTTTTTTTTCTACAGTAGAATTTCCCTAGAAACTTATTTAAGGCAACACAACGTTTGCCGGGTCAGCTAGTATTATATATATATTTTTTCAAGTAGGTACCTATGCTTGGGCGAGCTATCACGATTGGTAGATCCTTGTAGGCTTGTTCCACTACATTTTCTGCTAGTCTTTTAGAAAACGTATAACAATTCGGATGAGGTCCTAAAAGGGATGGTGTCAATAGTGTGAGTTGCCGATCGTCGAGCCATTCTATCAAACGCATTACATGCTCTGGTTTCGCCGGTGGTGCGTAAAGCTGAAATTAACCGAATACCACTATCATTTTACGTAATTAATTATCTCTATATATAAAAATGAATTGCTGTTCGTTAGTCTCGCTAAAACTCGAGAACGGCTGGACCGATTTGGCTAATTTTGGTCTTAAATTATTTGTGGAAGTCCAGAGAAGGTTTAAAAGGTTTAGATAAATATGAAAATGCTCGGAAATAAAAACAATTTAGTTTTTCCTTTGATGTCCCCCCCGTCGGACGGATTCCTTTTTTTTGTTATAAGTTTATTTTATACAAAAGTTTAGGTCTTTTATTTATCGTTTGAGGCATTACGATGTCTGCCGGATCAGCTAGTTTACGCAAGCGTATAGCGCCATTAACATTACCTATGTCAAACGGCACGCGAGCAATATTTGAGCTATTTAATTTTATAATCGAGATATAAAAAAAATACCTTTTCTCCTAATACTTCGTAATCCGGATAGCAGAAAGCGGTTGAAAGATGCACAAAAATTTGAAGGTTTTTTAATTTCTTCGCAACCTTGATCGTTCTTAATGTACCAGAAGTATTCATGTTGACATTATCTTTCAAAGGGGCCTCCAGTCTCAACGTGGCGGCGAAGTGAAAGACGACCGTCACTTCTTTGGATAAATTTTCAATCTCCAAATTAGACAGTCCAAAATCTTCAAAGAGAACGTCCCCTTGTATTGCTTTAATTTTATTTAAGGCGTTTGGTCGTTCATTTTTCAATCGATCAAACAGCTGGAAAAAACCCGAATTCAACAAATAGAAGAAAAAACACTGATAGTATTTAATACATTAAGCATTCAATTGAATTAGCATACCGGTAGCCTTTGCAAGTCCTCGAGTCGTTGGGCTACAGTTTTCGCTTTCTTAGGTCTCATTAGAATATACACATTACCGATTTCTGGTACAGAATACAATAGTTTTTCCACAAGAACTTTTCCCATGAAGCCGGTGCCGCCTGTTACTAGGATGTTTCTGCCGGCGTAGAAATCCCTCACACTGGTAGCCGACGACATTCCTATAATAATATTAACATTAGTTAATTGTTATATTACATAGGTTCCGTTTTAGTGTTATTTTTAACATTAAAATATGACATATTTTTATAAAAAATACGAAGTAGAGTGTAGACTTATAGGAAGTCTTATTTTCAAATAAATAAAATGTTGATACGTTTTTTTAGATAGACTACTTCTTTTGGATAATTTTATATGTATAAGTGTTTGATTTAAAAAGATTAACAAACCAAAAAAAAAACAGTAATTTATACGCGAAAGGACACATACAAGAGTTGTCACAACATGATGCAATAAAGGCAAAAGTTGTGAGTTATGATTAAGCTTTCATAAGAATAAGAAGAAAAGGAAGAATAATATTTTTCATAAGAAATTGTGTAACTAATAAGATTCTAACAAATACAGTAGAATAATAATATTTATAATCAAAAAGTGTATCTGCTACTACTTATTAATTTTCTTTTTTATTGCGTAGACTGTAGACGGATGAACGAGCTCACAGCACACCGGGTAGTGAGTGGTTACCGGTGTCTATATATATGTGAACAACGTCAATGACGTCATCTACAATGAAAATCATGGTTTAACTTAAGGTTATGTTGGTCTAACACGGTCGGTTTTATTATGCTTATTTCGTATTTATATCTTATCTTATACCTTTAAACGAGCAATTATTGTATATATAATCTGAATCTCGGAAACCGCTCCAACGATTTTTATAAAATTTAGTATACAGGGGATTTCGGGGCGATAAATCGATCTAGCTACGATTTATTTTCAGAAAATGTTGTTTTATTCGTGTTTTTAATAATCAAATTTAATCGATAATTAACTCTATGACTCTTTCTGACATCTATTGGCGAATAATGATACGATTTTTCATAACTGAGAGCAACTAACTGCTTTAAAAACACAATAACATTAAAGCTATTTCAGCAGATGGCGTTGTTGAGCCAGCCAAGCCAATGAGTGTTTGGTTTAAGGTTAGACCAAGAAAATGAATTGTTTATTTATATTATTTGTTTTTTTTAACTCACGTGTTCACTTAAAAATGCCTAAACGATCTTGGCATATTTCATCATTTTATCAATATGTATGTAATTCGTATTTAAGTATAATTTCTAAATAAACACAATTTATCAACAAAAAAAAAATAACTGAGCAAAGCTCATCGTCTAGTTTATTCTTAAAGAGTTATGTTAAGTTTAAAGAGTTATGTGTGTAGAAATTCATACTGTTATTTTTGTTTACTCTGCATTCAGAATCTTAATTCCGATAGTAGATATAGGATATAACCTCTTACACTATATTTATACAGTAGTTGTATTGCAGTGTTTTTTAATCATTATGAATATTATTATGTAATTCAGTTTTTTTAAAAAAAAAACAATATTGCAGATTATGTAATTAAGCCTCATAAAGAACCATAAAGAATCCAATTAAATACATATTTGAGGTGTAACAAAAGTATTGAAAAAAAATGCTCAGTTTAGCGTAGGTACCTGTGTCACGCCGCTAAATAAAGGTTCTGCGTAACTATTACATACATAATCAGGAAGCATATTTAAACTATCATTATCATGAACATTCGAATGGACCATTGAACTAGTCTATGGTAAAGTTACGAATCATTTTTTTTAATTTTTTGACGCTATTGACGGTCAGTGACGGATTTTTTTTCTTTTGAAACTTGAAGTTTGAAACTAATTTATTTAGAAACTCGATAGTGCAAGAAAATATTTAAAAACTCAAATGATGATGAATATACATTTTCAGGTGTCAGTAATTATGGCCGAATTTCGATCATTTCACGAACAGTGGTACTAATCTATACTAATATTATAAAGCTGAGGAGTTTGTTTGTTTGAACGCGCTGAACTGTAATGTCAGGAACTACTGGTCCGATTTGAAAAATTCTTTCAGTGTAGATAGCCCATTTATTGAGGAAGGCTATAGGCTATTTAACGTATAACATCACGGTAAGGCCAATACAAGTGGAACACCAATAAAGAATGTTTCAAAATAGGGGTTTAAATAGCCAAAGTAACTATTCCACGTGAACGGAGTCGTGGGCAAAAGCTAGTGATACATAAAACTGTAGGTAATTGGAAGGTACGTAATCGATTAGAAAATTATGATTTGTGAGCTCATATTCAGTTAAATTTTTTTATTTATTGCTTAGGTGGGTGGATGAGCTCACGGCCCACCTGATTTGAAGTGGTTACCGGAGCCCTTAGACATCTACAATGTAAATGCCTCTACCCACCGTGAGACCCGACTAAAGTCTCAGTTTTTACAGTACAGTTCAACGGCTGCCCTACCCTTCAAACCGAAACGCATTGCTGCTTCACGGCAGAAATAGTGAGGGAGATGGTACCTACCCGTGAGTACTCACAAGACGTTCTACCACCTTTATTTTTAAGATTAAATTTTGAATCACATTTTGTAGTCTAAAAGCACTACGATAACGACTACATGTTTTTCGGAATAGTCAACACAGTGAAAGTAGACCAAAGATCACGCTTTCTATTTCTAAAGATTCATAGCAACGTACTTCGCCTGTGTTCGACGATTGTCATACCTTACCGATACTGATGTTACTCTATCTACGACATTCTTTCAAGGTCACGAGTCTTACATGATTCTTGGAATCATATCTTGGTCCGGAAGTCAAATATCCTAACGATGATATTAACTATCCGGGTATTGATTTAAGACCAAGCAGTACAGTAGCAGGGTAATGAGCTACTAAGCGTGGCTATGAAGATATTTTAATGTGAACTTTACAATACAATACAAATGATCAATTTAAGTGTTCACAAGTCAATGCGATAATGCTTAACAAAAACAGATCCGCGAAAAAAAACCTATTAGTTTGTACCTATCAAAATTCAATATACGTAAAAACATTTGGCATTCATAAGTTTCGGTGAATTTCCGTTAACCATAATGAAATCCGTTTTGTATTGAAATTAAAATAATACACACTTAATCAGCAATACAATGTTTTACTTGTTTTAATAGTAACGTTACCCATGTTACGCACATCTGCAGTCATACCATAGTCATAGTCACAACGCTGCCATACCTGAATTAATTTAGTTTTGTGTAGGTCACTACAGATTACAAAACTTAGATATTTTTGCGCTTACATCAACTTAATTTCTCTATCATTTGAAAGTACTCTTCAATTTAAGAAGGCTGCGATTAGGTGATTTCAATAGATGATTTTTTTTTTAAATTCTACCAAAATCTAAGGTACGTAATTTATAACCCACAAAGCTGTTGTCGAGCCTCATAGTTTTTACTAATTTAGGGCAGTATTAGCTACGAATAAATAGACTTATTATTTATTCGTAGAGCATTAGTGACGAACAATTTAATATTTTTCGGCAACTATGTCGTGAGTGATGTAACGATGTTTATAGCTTTTAACTGCGTTTTTCTTATAAAGTGTGTCCCAAATTCGGTATATTAAGCCGAAACAGTGATATGGTATCAACAATGTTGATCACTATAAAAACATAAAAGAAACCTAATTAGTAGTTTCATACAAAAACTATTTATTAATGTTTCAACTGTTGGATGAAAACCCTTAATTTATATTCCATCCGAAATAAGCATAGAGAAGTATAAATTAATAGCATTCGAAAGTTCTATGGTGTTCATGAAATCACACGTCTAAGATACCATAAAGAAACCGAAAATGTTGGAAGAAAATCCTGGCAATGTTATTTCACCTATTTGTGTGCGTGGTATACAAATAGCTTCAGTCTGTGTTAAATTTTGAGTTCGTACAGATATTTTACTTCTAATGTAACGCAGAAATTATAATATGGATCCTAGGGATCTTTTTTGTTTTTTTTTTTTTTTCTTAGATGGATGGACGAGCTCACAGCCCACCTGATGTTAAGTGGTTACTGGAGCCCATAGATATATACAACGTAAATGCGCCACCCACCTTGAGATATAAGTTCTAAGGTCTCAGTATAGTTACAACGGCTACCCCACCCTTCGAACCGAAACGCATTACTGCTTCACGGCGGAAAAAGGCGGAGTGGTGGTACCTACCCGTGCGGTCTCCCAAGAGGTCCTACCACCCGTGATATGTCAATTATAAATTCATGTGCGTCCTATTTATCGGCTGATTAAGTTTGTCGCATGATCCTAACATTTACTTGCTGTCCGTGCTGTCATGACCACATACCAAAAAACATGTAATTCTCCTGAGTATAATATCTAATCCTGTCTAATATTTGTGTAGCTGTAAAAAGACAGCACGGTTGAAAGTTGATCATACTAGTTATATAATAACATGTCATATTAAATAATAGAAATATAAGTGAGATTTTGAGATGAACCCTCAGCGAAATCAACCTTCGTTCTGGTATGCTGAGGGTTAGAAATGTTTTAAAATTCAAAATTGCCAATTTCGTACGCGTTCCGTTTTTTGGTCATAAAATTTGGTATGTAAATTTTATGAAGCAACAGTATACATTAAAATATACATAACAATAATAATTCATCTCGGTTGTGTGTAACTCACACTATGTTGTCGAGAACTTAATTTAATTGGTACTGTGAAGCTTACGTAATCACGTAAAACTGTGTAGAAAAATATTCGACTCGGTTGTGTGCATGGGAGTTAATAAGTTGTGTGTAACTCATACTATGTTGTCGAGAACGTAATTTAATTGTTAGTGTGAAGCTAACGTAATCACGTAACTGTAGGAAAATATTCGACCAAGGATAAAAATGTGAAATCGACTGGTCGAATAATAAACCTTTTTGTTATCTCGAGTGGCCATTATAATTATTTTTTTAGATTGTACATTTCAAGCCCAGCGATAAATAAATCTACCAGGTAGTTTGAGAATCAACATCATCATTATTGAAATAGAAAGTTTCGTTGCTCTTGTGACGTTGAAAGTTTGTTACCAAAAATAAAGTAACGGGTAGGTATATAGTTTCATTACTTTCACGTAGATATTTTATTTTGCAATTTGAATGTTATTGATCTAGTTAAACAGAAGTTTGAATGTTAGCAAAAAAATAACCCATGCTATTTTTACTAAATCGATTTTGGGTAGAGTTAAAAAAAAATTAAATTAGGTACCTACATTCTAAAAATTTATATACAGTGCCAGTGCTCAATCTTTTCTTAGTTTTATTGCCCTTGCAGGCAGACGAGCATACGGCCCACCTGATGGTGAGTGGTTACCGTCGCCCATGGACTTCAGCAATGCCAGGGGCAGAGCCAAGCCGCTGCCTACCGCTTAATACTCTCCACAAGCCTTTTTTAAAGAAGGACATGTCAAAGCGCTCAGGAAACACCGTGGAGGGGAGCTCATTCCATAGCCGGATGGTACGTGGCAAAAAAGACCTCTGGAAACGCACTGTCGATGAACGCAGCGGTTCCAGATGATATGGATGAACTCTGCTCCGATGGCGGGAGGTGCGATGATAAAAAGGAGATGAGGGGATCATCTCAAACAATTCCTCAGATACCTAGACCAGACCTAGATACATATGTTTTGGATATTCGCTAATGAAGCCAATTGTTGGAATGAGACGAGAACACTAATATATTTATGCTCGCTGTTTGGCATTGGCCTGCCATAAAGAATGCCATCATCCGATCACTTCCCGCGGGTGTCTTAAAAAGCGACAAACGGGTTTATCGTAGAATGTGCAAGTGGCATACACTAAATATTTTATATTTATATATTGAGTTCGCTATCAGGCCATTCACTACTTGTAGGGCGTCTTCCAAACTTACACGGGGAGATTTTGTCATTCTGCCTTGAAGCAGTCCTGCGTTTTGATTCCATACATTTTTGTAATGGGTTTCTCTCATTAGACCTTGTCTAATTCTTTTAGGGACTTCGCTGGCAGATGGCCGAAACTACGAACCTTTGACTTTTAACACTCATGAATATCTAAGCATACATAATTAAACATAGTTTAGAAACTTAAAAAACAGCCTATAATTACAAGCCGAATTAATATAAAAATAATCTTTTTTTTATTATTAGGATATTAGGTCTAAGTAATATCATCATCCCAGTATTTTTATCGGTCTTTGATACGTATGCATTTTTTCATATTAACGAGACCACTGGTAGTTGGATAAATTTATGTTGTAGGATTACATTACATAAATAAATAAATAAATATAATAAATAATCGAGGATAAATCACACACGGTTGGCTATAAACTAAGATTCCCTGTACTTACGGGATTTTGCGACTGATTTGTGTATATTTTATTATTAATATAATATGTATTAAAAGCCCAGCTAAAGACCAACTAGGACCCTTGACCCTATATAAATAGATAGCTAAAGGTGAAATTAATGTTATTATGTATATTTATTTTTTATTTTCAATATTATCACACGAGAGGAACATAAGAATACACGAAATTTGTGTAGATACCATTTACAAACACTAGTTAATTACCCAGACAAGAGTGGTGTGTGGTATGTAATTAAACTTTTTGCAGTAAATTCGAAAAAAATATCGTAATTTAATTTTTTTTTTTTTATAATTTACGATATCCAAAAAAACCCTGAGCAAAAAAATAATTTCTGTCTGATTTTACAGTATTAATTACATTGCTGAGATAATGTTGCCTAATAAAATGTTATGGCTAGAATAATTACTTCTATTTATGTGCAGCGTAGCTCATATAATTATAATCATGAGAATTATAATTTACTTTACAGTTTCATGATTTTATGACGCAATACACACTCCAACTACTATGTCTATTGTTATAAAGTTGTTCATAAAGTTGTCGTAACATGGTTCTTACGACATCGCAATGCATGGTACTGCAGTTCATGTCAATGCTTTACGACGTATAATTCGACCTTGAACTCAGAGACCACGAGTTCAATGTTACCATTGTTGACTTTATTTTATTTTGATTCATTGTAAATGTACTATTTAAAACAGGTAAGTTCTAGTCACGTTTTATAGTAATCTTGAACCGGCAAAAGGTGCATAAACTGTTTCAGATTGCAATATGTATTTTAACTTTCTCATTTTATTTTCACCGTATATTTTTTGGTTTTAACCTATGGAACGCTCAGTACATAAATAGAAATACGTTGGAATTTACTTCATTGTTAAAATTTACAGTCTAAATAATAATATATTTAGTTGAATTCATAACTGTTCGGCAAGAGCAATTTTTGTATGATATACGATTTTTCTTCAAGTCTGAAAGTGGCACCTGTGACAGAGAAGCTGAGGAGTGCGCGTTTGGGATGGTATGGACATGTGATGAGACGAAATGAAAATGAGGTTGGTAAGGGAGTGTTAACTATGAATGTGGAAGGATATAGAGGAAGAGGTAGACCTAAGAAGAAATGGATAGATTGTGTGAAAGACGATATGAGTAAGAGGGGAGTGAGCGAAGAAATGGTATATGATAGAAGAGTATGGAAGGAGAAAACATGTTGCACCGACCCCAGGTGACTGGGAGAAGGGCAGGATAATGATGAATGATGATACGATTTTTCTTCAACTTCAATAACATTTCGAGTTTATAGTGGAAATTATTAAATGAAGCCTTACTGTGTTACTGTGTTGAAAAATAAAGATCGATTTGATTTGATTGCGTTACGAAACCACGATGGTATTTCTTCATCGTGTAGGTCGTTTGTGAACCAATGCTAACTACCTAGTTAACTGCTATGGAAAATTGGTCTCTGCGCAATGATCAACCCACGGCATAGATAGATAGATACCACAATGACATTGGACGTTTAGTATTAGGCTTGCTTTAGCTTTGAAATTTGGCTACTAACACGACCGTTATTCAGTTACATGAAGCGAGTGGTAGAGCCTAGAGATACAAGCTGGTGTGGTATCTTCATTGTTACTGTATGAATAAATGTGTAAACCGGTTTAAAATCGTAAATAGGTTGTTAAAGACAAAAAATATATAAATTCTATACACAAACATATTTGTGTTGTATTTTTTACCACATGATCACAGTTTGCGTGCGTATTTGCGTTTTTAACGCAAGCAATAATCATCTCACTGATTCTATTATTCCTCATTGTTAGTGTATGAATAAATATGTAAACCGGTTTAAAATCGTAAATAGGTTGTTAAAAACAAAAACTTATACAACTTCTTTAAAAAACATATTTGAGTTATATTTTTTACCACATGATCACGGTTTTAAAAACGCAAGCAATAATCATCTCACTAATTCCATTAAAATTATTTTTTTTAGTTTCGCCTACTAATTTAATCAAGTTTAAACGAAATAATTTAAGACCAGGGATATCTTTATGCAGCCTATAAGTGGATTATGTTCAAATTCATTCATCCTTCTTCAAGATTAGCATGCACAATCATTGAAGTACACAAGTTCAGTGTACTCGTATTAAGGAATGTGATATGTTGTGGTATGGTATACCGCTCGTGGGCATGCGCTAGTTGTTCAAAAGAAATATATACCTAACAAATGTCCGCGATTGATTCCACGATGATAGGTCAAGCGCTCTGATGTGAAGCATTAGTCATGGAGCAGTCACAGTGATTTCTACAGGCCCTGACAATTATATAATACGCCAAGAGCTCGTCAAGACGTCTAGTACTAGAAAAACACGAATAAATATAGAAATAGATATTTATAGAATATAGAATCAGTATAGAATTTCATTACATAAAAAAAATATTGATTGTTTATTAAAATATTTTCTTGTATGATTTATGTAATACAGCGCAAAAAAAATAATCAAATTCTGTCAGTGGCTTACTTACAAAATTTAAACTGAATTTCCGTGTGTGGAAGTTGTCAGATTTCTAATGCTCATTGCGAAATGATTTGAATAATTCACATCTTAATTTATTTCAAGGCGAAACAAAACCAAAATGAAACGATAGCGTGTTCATGGTTTTATGATTTCCTACTTTAAATAAAAAAAACCCGTACAAACATATTTTCATTTCTAAAGAATGAATTGTTGAATCTTATATTTATATCTATTGTCAAAACTATTCGTGGCAATTCTCATGGAATAAAAAATATTGGTGTGTTAAATAATAATGAGATTGTGTATAATTATGAGAAGTATGCCGAAGACTAGGCAAAGTGTACCTACTAAGAGTTACTAAACACAAAAGTTCCAACCTTCCATGGAAATGGTAAGCCAGCTATTGGCAAATCAGTGTGCTAATTGAACTAATTAATAGGTAATCATGAATAGTCTGCAGGTGACTCTATCGGTAGATATTTAAACAGAATATTAACAAAATATGTTAAATTGTCTAACTGTATTGCCACTTTCTTTTCTTCGAAATTTAATGAAGATTGGGCTTAGATTAATTGCGAGAAACCCCATGCACTACGTAGGGCTCGCGGAGAATTATGACGTAACTTTATTTAAATAAATAACCTATGACACTTTGGCATTTATAAATTACTAATAAAGCGACAGGCCCCGATGTTACTATCACTAAATCTATGAAAAGCATCGAGTTCTTGAAACTACTCGCGCGCCACCTCTCTTATTTATATGGGGCTATGATATTAACTGCTGCAGCTGACCACAGTAAATGTACCAAGTTTCATCACAACCAAATAATGAATTGACAAACAGATAATAGATAAAGAGATGCAGATAATAATAAAACTAGCGACCCGCCCTCGCTTCGCTTCGGAAACTGTAATTTATTATTGATTTCTCCACTATTAAATGGATGTTATTATACACATAAACCTTCCTCATCAATCACTCTATCTATTAAAAAAAACCGCATCAAAATCCGTTGCGTAGTTTTTAAGATTTAAGCATACATAGGGATATAGGGACAGAGAAAGCGACTTTGTTTTATACTATGTAGTGATCGATAAGTTGAATAAAGTAAAAGTAACCGTCTTATTTTTTTCGCGATCTAACATGAATTAATGGTAGCCCTAAATGAAATGTCAGAGTGCTTACTACTTACTCGTAAGATCACGTTTCACTCGTCTCACCGCAAACAACTGTGCACTTAGTGGCATTTTCGTAATGTATATTATTAAATCACATTAATCGATAACTATATCCTTTAGGTAATTGTAACTTACACTACAGTTTAAGCTATATGTATAGCTGTTTTTTTTATAAACCATTTTCATTTATCGGGGTGGATACCCCGATATTACAAATAAAAGTTTCACATTCAACGTTCTAATTTCCTAGTAGCAAAAGATGCCCTCATTTCTTATGAGTATCAGAAACATGCACAGACGAGACAATAGAACAAGGCCATATTAACATAACAACATATTGCTCATACCACAAATCTTCTGTTGTCCTTGCCTCCCTATCAGAATGAAAATTTCAATAAACATGACGTTTCAAGTATTTTCAATGAATGGTTTATCGTATTGACTGTAAGTAGTTTATTTTCTATACTAACTGTTAAATAAATAATTTCATCACCTTAAAGGTTAACGAGGTTTAGTTAGTGGTAAAATAAATTGGCAAATATTATTCCATTTGCGAATGAAAGAACGTAGCTTTGTTTTGCGATATTTTTGCATTGGCCATATATAGTATTAATAAAGTGCATAATACAGCAATATTATAATCGGTACAGAATTTAGTGAAAAGACTAAGAAATAATTTTTTGAGAGGATGATGAAGAAAGAATTGTTTGAGATGATTCCATCATCTCGTTTTTACCATCGCACCGCTCGCCACCGGAGTAGAGTGCATGCATACTATCTGGAGCCACTGCGTTCATCCATAGTGCGTTTCCAGAGATATTTTTTGTCACGTACTATCCGACTTTGGAATGACCTCCCCTCCACGGTGTTGCCCGGGCGCTATGATATGTCCTTCTTGAAACGAGGCTTGTGGAGAGTACTTAACGGTAGGCAGCGGCTTGGCTGTGCCGCTGGCATTGCCGAAGTCCATGGCCGACGGTAACCACTTACCATCGGGTGGGCCGTATGCTCATCAGCCTACAAGTGCAATAAAAAAAAGCGAAGTTGAAAAATTAGATGATGGATTCTTTTCTATAGTAAATTTAAATCGACAACAATACTATGTCGGCTATGGCGACTTTGAGAATATAGTCCGTGAAGGGACGAGCACGTAACGCAGTGATCGCGTTTCTCGTCAGCATTATTAGTACCCTAAAATTATGTTTCGGCCGATCAGACAACAATATCGAAAATACATATTATAATATTATACAAAAGAAAGATAATGAGGAAGTAGAGGCAGCTTTTAAAAGTTCGAGGATAACAAGATTTAATATTTTTTGTCGTGTCGTTGATATGAGTCAAAACTCTGACGTTTGAAATGCTTTACAGCTTCGGTGGGCAAACACCGTCGGAGATTAAATAAGTGATGTAAACGCTGATGTCTCATTTACGCATCGTACGCTGCGGTACTGAGGGTCGTGACCTCGTGACTTTCTGGCGAATTACAATTTACTCGCAAGCAGCTCGATGTTGAGTATTGAGCAACGTATACCGTCCGAGACTATGATTTCGAAATTAGCTCTATCAACGGTTAGGTGATCTTGATATTTTTTTTCGAAGGAAGCGAACGAACATCCTGTGGTATTTTGAGCGGTTACGATCGCTCACTGAGATCAGCCATTCCAGAGGCGACAAAACCAAGTTTCTTGGTACCGCTTTTTTTTTCCCACATGAGAAAATCGCCGGTTCCCACCCGCACGGCGGGTATGTGGGACCGTAGGTATGTGGATGTTGAACCTTACTTCTACTTCTACCCATTAGAACTTTTTGAACATCGTTTGAAGATGGGCAGGCCACTAGGCTCAAAAAACGTGAATTAGTCGATTCCAGAACTAAATAGAAAGATTATGGGCAATATCTACCTATCTGAAAGCATACTGTGGGCGTATGCACCCATGCATGCCGTTCAAGATAGTAGGTTTTTTTTCTGAATTATATCAGTTATTCCACGGAGGAAGTTGGAAGTCATGTGATGATGCTTAGTTCTCGTAGTATAGAGATGCCTTAATTCAGCTTTCTATCCAGGATATGCGTAGCAGCCTTGGCAAACATGCCAGAGTATCACTCGAGTCTAAAACCGAATTTATTATATGTAACTACGTCATAGTTGTTTGTATTGACCTACTGAATGACTTGAGTTGCGTATCGTAATGTCGGTATTTTGCAATTTAAAGTAATTGATGTGAAGTGCTAAAAATTTTGAGCTGTTTTGCGTTTGGATGTTAACACACGTTATTATTTACATCTGATCTTTCATACTAAATTTTGTATAAGCCAAATGTGTTTTGATTTCTAATCACAGCCGAAAGCGTGGCAAAACACTTCGCTTGGATGCAAATTGAATTTTTATACGATGAAAGCGAATCGAATAAATTTCACAAAGTAGTGACATGTAATAGGATATATAAGAACCCAAATATAATACATATATATTGCAATTTATAAAATAGGCAACATTATTTTAAGCCCTCATCTAAAATTGTTTTGAAAAGAAAATAGCAAGTGATTTAAACAAAACAACTACAATATCTAGTAACTGAACCGTTTTACAATTTAGCGTAAGAAGTCTCCACTACCTTTTTTCTTTCTCCACTCAGTGATACACACCACGAATATCTAAGTCATAGTTTTGCTCAGAAATGCTTGACGAATTCAAATTACGTAAGAATTAAATATTTACAAACTAAATTTAACTTGTAGAAGATAATCTTTGCAATAGTAAATAATCACAAAATTTTCTATAATATTAAATTTTCATAATATTTCTTTAAAAGTTGATACCTAGAGTTTAGATTTACATTATGCTTGTTTTAAAGAAATATATACAAACATATATTAAAAACTTAAATTAGAATAGTACTTATTATATAATTTTACGCATGAATTCGCTTTTTCGTGTTCACCTACATACCTAGCTATCTTTTGTCGGTGAGTGGATTTCTATTTTAATCTTTATCTGAATATTAATCTGATTTTTGCTTTGGGCGCTAATGACTCCAATTAAGTCGTTAATTTCGATCGATTCAAGACCATGGTACAATTAAACGTTGATTTAAATTCTCGTTCTTAACTTTTATTGTGGCCCTGAAGTTTGCGCCTCTGTTGCGTACCTCCGATGCCAAGCCCCCCTACCACGATAGTGAGAGCGCAACAATTTTAACATATCGAATACATTTTTATGTAAATTATGTTATGAAAATATATGCTAAGATGTCCCAAATACAAATGGAATGGAATAATAAATGGAAAATCCGCATACAAATTTTTTCTAAAATTAAAACAAAATTGATTTATGATAGACATTTTGATAATGCAACACACCCATAAAATATTTCACATTTGTAATCTGTGGTAAGTTTCGATTATTGCGATAGTCATTAATTTCATAACCTACATGAAATTTTTTATTATATTTTCCTACAAAGAAAAAGTTTTTTGATTTTAATGACTCAATACTTTTTTTTTTTAATTTGGAATTCTTCATAGATTTAATATATCGTTATGGTGATATTTTATGTCAGACTAAGTGACTATTCCATAGATCTATATAGTAGACTATTCAGTCATTTAGTACCTATATTGTCTTGAATGGCAAATATTAGCTTGACACTTGGACCTTGTAGGGTCTTTTGTCTTTGTTTTCATAAGCTGCATATACTACGCACAGCTTATGCATACGCATATATGTATTAAGAAAATATATCGTTTTTATATTTGGCCCAAATTGGACGAGGAATGTTTATTTTATTTTGTGTTCATAATATGTTTACGCGCAATTGTTTGTTTCTTGAAAATGTTTACAGTGCAGCATTTATTTTTTACAAATTTTAAGAAATCAACGAAAAACTAGATTAATGATTGATAATTAAAACTTACTGATGGCCAGGACACTACAGGTTTACGTAATAAATCCTATATATAAAAACTAGCTGCATTTCGCTATTTAGAAAAATGATTTTCAACAATATTGATGATAATTGTCTGTATTTATAATTACATAAACTAATAAACGCAGTTAGTGTCATAATTATTAGTGTTCTTAAAGTCGATCTAAATAGTAAAATAATAGGTTTTCAATCTATGACGTTATAGTCTTGCTAGGAATACTCTTAATTGTAATTCAAAGAGCAGCTATCTATAATATTCTCAAAATATTCTAAATGCAAATATTGTTATTTCGAAATGGTTTATTTTTTCACATTATATTTCTACACACCATAATGTGATCTCTTTATTTTTGAGGGTAGCTGCTGTTACATGCTTTTTTTTACTTACTCTTTTCTCCAAGATGTCAATACATCGCAAAAATAATCACTTCGGCTAAGTGTTTCTGATACCTATAACGGTGCATAATAATAATAATAACAAAAAGCAGTCTTGCTGGACAATGCCCGTAGGTATTGTTCGCCGGTTTCTCGCCCAATAGTCCCTAACGCTCCGGCCGATTGTTACCCACCTCGCCGGAGTGTGTCCTGCCGTCTTCTCAGGCGAGGCAGTGTTTAATACACATAATAATAATAATAATACTTCTATGCTTGCTAACACTGAGTACTTGCACAGACATAACCAAGCAGCCAGAATCCTCCACCACGAGCTCGCCCTTAAGTATGGCCTCATCGAACAGCGGCTACCGTATAATAAGTACCAGCCGGACGCCGTACTCGAAAACGACCGCGCCAAGCTCTACTGGGACCGACCCATCATCACGGACAGGACTATTCTTGCGAATAAGCTTGATATCGTGTTGATGGACCAGATGGAGTCTCGGGTATTTCTGGTGGATATCACCATCCCCTACGACGAGAACCTCGTGCGGGCCGAGGCAGATAAAAAGACCAAATATTTGGACATGTCGCACGAGGTGACCGACATGGCGAGGGTGGTATCTACAGAAATAATCCCGGTAGTTGTATTGGTGAATGGTTTGGTCCCTAAAAGCCTCTCAAAACATCTCGAGAGGCTTGGTTTCAAGAGAAAGTCGGTGGTGGCCCAAATGCAAAAAGCAGTCTTGCTGGACAATGCCCCTCTAGTTCGCCGGATTCTCGCCTAATAGTCCCTAACGCTCTGGCTGATTGTTGACCACCTCGCCGGAATGTGTCCTGCCGTCTACTCAGGCGAGGCAGTGTTTAATACACATAATAATAATAATAATACATACTATAATATAATAATACCTAATGGCGATATTTAAATTTATTTTTAATTCTAATGTAATTACAATTTTTTGTATTGTGTTAGTACAGTTTATAAAATTTCAATTTTTGATATTAATTTTCATACACTTAGTAGGAAAATTCAAAATATTTAAAAAACTTCAGTGAAAAACACGTTTGCGACCGAAGAAAGGGATAAGAGGAAGCTGTAATTTGAAGAGATGGTGTCGTGAGAATGACAAAATGGGCCTTATTAAAAACACCTATAACTTAAGGATTATTAAGATGGAAACTGTAGATAAGATGATCAAAATGCGGAAAGAATACCGTAACAACTGCAGGTTGGTTATTATGAGTGGATTAACATATAATTTATAAATTAACGAACCGAATAGAAAATTAGTTCCGCTGTCTCTATTTAAAAAAATAATTGCAGTAAAACTTTATTATTTCTATTTATTCTTTGTATATATTGCATTATGTAGAGTGAATGCGTGTAAAATGGAATTGTTTCTACTAGGAGGATCAAAAAGTAGTGATAATGAGATAGAACATAATGGCTATTGATAACTTAATACTTTCTTTTTCTACATAGTCCCCGAGTCTCTCTACACACCGATTCCAGCGCTTTTGCAAGGCTTCGACCCCTTAAAAAAAGAGTTCTGTCTTGATCCTGCAAAAAGCTCTCTATGGCATCCATCACTTCGTTATCATCTTCGTACCTGTTTCCCCTTAAGTATTCTTTCAATTTGGGGAATAGGTAAAAATTGCTAGGCACCAGACCTAGTGAATAAGGGGGATGGTCAACCAATTCGAAGCCAGCTTGCTGAATGGCAGCTATTGCAACTGCCTGTGCACGGGTGCATTGTCGTGATGAAACAGCACGCCCCTTCGAAGTTTCCCTCTCCTTTTTTTTATGGGTATTTCTCAACTTGAAAATTAAAGCTGCATAATATTGGTCTGTAATAGTGGTTCCACGCTCCAGGTAATCAATCAACAATATCCCTTCTGAGTTCCAAAATATTAAGAATCTTCTTAAAACTTGTCCAACAATATCTTCGAATTGTCAAGTCGATTTTGGTTCTGACTGTCGGTAAACGTTCTTGGCACCCATCTTGCGGAGACTTTTCTTATATTCAAAGATTGCTTCAATATGGATTGAATACTTCCATATGAAATGCCCGTTTCTTGTATTAAGTATCGGATGGCAGCTCTTCAATCGCTCAATACAATTTTCTCGACTTTCACAACATTTTCTTGGGTGACTGACGTCGATGGACGACCCAAAGATTTCGTCTTCCGTGCTCGTTCTCCCTACTCGAAATTGAGAAGCCCACCTTGCGACAGTTGAATACGGCGGAGCCGACTCTCCTAATGTTGCCTCCAAATCGCAATGAATATCTTGGGTCGTTAACTTTTTTATACAGAGGTATTTAATAACGGCTCGCACTTCGTTTTTCTCCATTTTCGAGAACACGTTCTGACACGAAGCAAACAAATGACTACATTCAGAAAAAAACAAAAGAGAATCGAAGATTTTTTCTTACTATTACAAATATGTATCTGAGCTATGCCTTTTTTTTTTTTTTTTTTGGGTAGAGGGCCGAACCTCCTACGAGGTCCCCGCGCAAAAGGGGCGCGCGGGGTATGTGAGACTCAACGATCTGCATGGTGTTGTGAGCAGACCGCGGGCCCAAGGATTTTAGGACCCACCCACTAAACGACTCCCCTGCACTCTTACACCCGACGCCCGATCCCCTCCGAGGTCAGAACCCGGATGAGGTAGGGGGGCTACCGCGGTCAACACTACAACCAGACGGCGCGGCTCACCCCAAGGACGCCCAGCCGACGGAGCCTTCGAGGCGAATCGAAGGCTCTGAAACGTCGGCCGTCTCGGTACGGCAGCCCGTCGGGCCGCCCAGACGGTGCCGCTGGTGTCCCGGAATACCCCGCTGGACCAGAACCAGCCTGCCGGGTCGGGACGCGATACACCGTCGACCGGTCGCTCTATTCACTCCACGGCAGCGCGCTAGAGTGCTGGTAGCGCGCCGCGCGGCCTCACCCCCTCAGGTCGCCCCTTGACCTTCACCGGGGGGAGGCCGCCACCTACAGGGGCCGGGACGTACGGGCGTATTCCCGCCTCCGGCCCCCGGCTCGACGGCGACGGATCGGTGCGGAAAGGGAAGAGCTCTCCCTCTCTCGCTCCGCCGCCTCCTTCTGCGAGATGGTGGACTCGCAGAAGTCGAGCATCGCCTTCCAGGACGCGTCGCTGCCGAGCATCGTAGCCACGACGCGCGGCAGCGAGAGGTCCTCTCCTATGACCGCGACGAGGGCGGCGCGTTGCTCGTCGAATCCAGAGCAACGCGCCAATGTATGTTCCGCTGTGTCTTCCTCGTCGCGGTCCGCGCAGTGGTGGCACTGCGCCGTCGGTTCCCTTCCGGCTATCTTAAGCAAGTACCGGCCGAAACAACCATGGCCGGTAAGCATCTGCGTTAGCCGGAAGGTGAGGCATCCGCGGTCGCGGCCCACCCAGTCCGCGAGAACCGGGCGGACCGCCTCGACGGTTCGGAGGCCGGCCGACGGGTCCGCCAAGCGGCGAGACCACGCCTCCAGCACGGACCGCCGAGATTGGAGCCTCCGCGCTCGAACTACTCCTTCGCCGGGGCGCCCTTCCCCCCTAGAGCGGAGGTCGCTACGCCACCTGTAATCGGCAGCGAGCGCCTCCGCCTCCAGGTCCCAGGGTGGCGCCCCGGCGAGCAAGCACGCCGCCTCGAAGGAGACGGTGCGGTATCCTCGGATCGCCCTGACCGCGATCGCGCGCTGCGGACGTCGCAGCGCCGCGACGTTCTCGCGGGTCAGGGCGTGGCACCATACGGGAGCACCGTATAGTGCCATCGACCGCACCACCCCCATGTAGAGGCGGCGCGCCACCTGATCGGGACCCCCGACGTTTGGAAGGAGCCGGCTCAGAGAGCCGGCTGTCGCCATCAGCCGAGGGCCCAATTTTTCGAAGTGAGCGCGGAAGCTCCACCGACCGTCCAGTTCGAGGCCGAGGTACCGAAGACCGGTCACCCCGACCCCGACGCGGACGCCTCCGATCACGAGGTGATCTGAGCTATGCCTGCCAGTATATTTTTTTTCTTACCAAGGATGTATGTTGTTCTCACTACTTTTTGATCCCTCCTCGTATCTTTACCACCTTTCTTTATTTGGGAAATTATAGCACGCGCTATATTTACTGCGGAAGAATGCAAAAAAAAAAAAGTTTAAAAAAAAAAAAAAAAAAAATATATATTTAAATGCTTGTAATGGTATATTTTCAACTATTGTTTTTTGATCTGAAATACTAATATCATTATTAATATGAATTTTCTCAAAGAAATTGAAAAGGGTGGCTCCCACCGAAAAGTGAAAAAATAAGAAGTATGTAAAATGTGTAAAATATGCGACGTAGTAGTTATGCCGACATAGCATGTGAATCGCTCAAAAATATTGCATATTTAAAAAGTAAAAAAATCGATTTATACGTGTAAAATGATTAAAATTTTGTTTCCGAAGTTTGAATTTATCAATTAATTTCATTAAACTGATGAAAGATCGATTTTTTTATCGTTAGAGCTAGTGTCCTAACATTTGAACGTTTGTGTGTGTTTTACCACCTCAAAATTGTAGGTATTTCACAATTATTTGTATCTGATTAACTAGGCATCGTGTATATATTGGAGCTTTTTGCGAAAAAGATGTGTTAAGTGCTTTATAATTTCAAATACATTAACTGAGCTTCTGTAAGAATATAAATTTCGCAATAGTTATCAATAATTTTAAATTTGAATACACAATTAAATACAATACATGTAATATGTCAATACGGATATATGTATTATAAAAATACTTCAGCTTAAAAATTGTATACAAAGGTTCATTCGCTTTGCAAATTTATAATTTCAACAAAAAGTAATCTATTTAATAATAAATACAACCGAACTGTAAAAGTAAGCTCTTTTTTTCTTGTTTAAACTCCGTTGTATATAGGTTAACCTTTGTTTTATTTTAATTTTTGCAAATTTCGTTCTAACACTCTTACTTGACATAATGTGTTCTATTGATGATCACATACCTATATATATTTATGAAGACACAAGCCCTCGCCAAAGAAAATAAAAATTAAAAAGTTTTCGTAAGGATCAAAATAAGTATTAATACATAAGTTTAAACAAACTCCGTCGCTTCTATAAGTCGGAGTTTTTTTAAAGTAAGTAGTAAGTAAAGCATCATCGCTTTAAGAACTAGAATTTCATATCGTATCTGATATAAGTAGTGTTTTGTAAGGTGTACGAGTATCGAAGGTCGGTAAAATGATCATGATACAATTTATAAAAGTAACATTTACTACACATTCAACGAGATTATAAAACGAGAAAGTTGAACGAAGCATCGCTTTGTACCTACCTACTATCTTTTGAAAAGAAAAAAAAAGGAACGTTCCAGAGATATTTATTGTTTTCGTATGTTAAACTATCAGGCGAGATGGTTACGTAACTGAAATAGAGATACAAAAAAATACACACTTACTGTTTTGATTTTGCTTAGCGCGTTGCGTGTAAAGGTTGCGTGGCGATTGCAAACAAACTTGCGCGCGTACAGCCTGTAGCCGACTGAATGGATAAAGCCGGTGGAGCCTGCAGTAAGTAAAAGTGGCCGTATAAGATTGTATACGAGGTGGAGTACAATTGTCATAGGGGGTATCAGATGTATTGCGATTGTGTACTCTAAATGGGAACGCGGGGCGGAGTAGCTGCTGTACTTGAAATTATTTTTTGTGTCTTTGAGAAATAGGTGTAGGTAAGGCGTTAGGAAAATAAACCCATTAAGTATATAGATTCAAATATTTTTACATATTATTATTATTATTTTATGGCCTTTGTAGGCAGAAAAGCACACGGCCCACCTGATGGTGAGTGGTTACCGTCGCCCATGGACTTCAGCAATGCCAGAAGCAGAGCCAAGCCGCTGCCTACCTTTTCCTGATTCATACGAGGACTTAAAAAAATTACCGAATTTTACCTAGTAAGGCGTATTGTGATAAATGTCTGTCAATCGCAATTTGTTGATTTCACAGCATCCCAGTTCATTAGAAATTAAAAGACAAAGATTGAGTTCTAAATCATAAAAATTGGAACATTTCATTAAATTTCGCATATTATTGCTGTCTTGAAATATTTGAAGGTGACGGGAGAGATGTGCCGCACTAAATGCTTCACTTTTCCCCCTTTGCCTTTTCATGAGTTCTGTTTCATGCGAGGTTTGGACGTTTGTTGTTGAGCGATAGGAGGTTTTAGTCGGTTCGACTCCGACATGCTCCACCTGCCATCCAAAAAAAATGTTTTGAAATCAATTCAATTACTTCGATAAGGCCATAAGGTCATGATGATCGCCTCATTGTTGTCGCCGTTGACTACTTCGCGGCTCTGGCATGCAGGAGCTAGTCACCGTCGGCGCCCTAAATACGTCCTTACGCATGTATCAGATCTGTTAATTCTATCATTAGACGCTTTCGGCTCTAGCAGGAGCAGCTCTAGGAGCAGGCTTAGGGACCCTGATAGCCGTACTCGTCGAACTCTACAAAGAGCTTTGGGATTGAAATCGCAACCTGCTGAGAAAATCCAGCGAGAAACTCAGCGGACTTTTATATGGGTTAGGTTGCACGACGAACTTTTTGTCGAGTTGCGTTGCGATTCCAACCCGGTAGTAAATGTATTCGCGAAGCAGTTGCAGTTGCAATACAGTTAGCGGCAGCACACTAAAAATAAGTTTATTTGTAGCCATTTTGGCTTCATTTTAGTTGTTTATTTCGTCGATTGATAAGAAAGTTACCCCCTCTACGTGTTGATGTAATATTATGCCTATAAATTAGACTTTAAAAGTGAAACTGATGTTGTGTATGATTTCTAAATTGAATTTTATTGAAGTTTCTATATTACTGGTGGTAGGACCTCTTGTGAGTTCGCACGGATAGGTACCACCACCCCGCCTATTTCTGCCGTGAAGCAGTAATGCGTTTCGGTTTGAAGGGTCGGGCAGCCGTTGTAACTATATTGAGACCTTAGAACTCATATCTCAAGGTGGGTGGCGGCATTTACGCTGTAGATGTCTGTGGGCTCCAGTTACCATTTAACACCAGGCCCACCCACCCAAGTAATTATTTAAAATAATTACTTCGCCTGTTACTATAATTAAACGAAATTTTAATAGATACTTTCTATACCGTAGAATTTAACCTTAGAAGTTACTTTATTTGGCATAAAAATATTGAAAAAATAATTATTTATGAAATCATCTTAAAGGGACATAGACAACATCAGTCAGATGTTTTTTTAGGAATGAGGGATAACGCGACACCCTCGGAGGTTTTTCCACTTCCAGTTTTTCACCAGGACAGGCGGGAGAGTACGGGCTTAGTCTGGAGGGGGATTTGCTAACAGTTACCCGAGAGGTTATAAAGGAGACCTAACTGTTTTTCAACTGCAGCTTCTTCGCGAATGCAGTAGCTGCATCGGATCGCAATCTCGATAGGAATGGCGATCTTTTGATAAGATCTGGCGAGAATTTCAGCGGGTTGATGTATGGGTTAAGCTTCAAAGACATTTCATCAATATCGGTGCAGCCACTGAGGGTTTAGGGATAGAAGATATATAATATATTTAAAAAAAGTTAAACTAATTAGGTGAGGTTTGTTTATAAAAGAAGTAGACATACACGATCCTGTTGCATGTTTTTGAATTAAGTCAGTTTTGATAGAATAGAATACACATGTTAGGGTGTATTTTCAGTTCAATTTTTTTATCGTCAAACTATCAAATATATTAAGTGTATAATCTATGGTCAAACTTTTCGGCGGTAGAAATTTTGGAGGTTATATTTACTCTTTCATAATCGATTTAATCGACCGTTGAACGCTCACTAAAACCGAGTGTTTCCATAAAAAAAATTATGTTTTTCTTTCAACTATAAAAATAAACTTTATTGAATTAATTGTCACGCTGTATCGAGTTTAGTGTAGTAAAGTCTTTTTAAAATTTCAATTTACCAAAAATTGAGTAAGTGTGCCAATATTTGGAATAGGTGTCAATAGTTTAAATTATTAATGAAATAGTTAACATAAAAATGTTAAATATTAGATTAGTATTCTATATTTTAGTTATGTTATAATAATTTTAATTGAACATGTTATTCTGTTAGTGCTATCCAAGTAAAATATTTCAACATGGTATAACTAAAGTTAAATAATTAAATAATTGTTAAATAAAATTACGATGTTTTATTATATACTCTATATAATACCTACGATTATGCATTATTATACATTTATTGAATAAAATAAATCACAATCAAAGTACATAGGTACAAGCTTTTAATATTTTTGTCTTCCTTTGCCTATTGTATATTTAATGAAAATCCCTCTTTATGATAAAACTAGTTACTAGCTGATACTGATAAGCACATGCGTGCTTTAATTTTATGTAAAATGCACTTTTATTGTAAAATATAATCCACAAGTAGGTAAAGAGCCCGTAAGTTTTTTTTATATTTTTTTGTGTTAATTTTTATATACTGACTTCATAAAAGGGATTTAACTCAATTTCCAGAGAACTAAATTCTTGCTTTATGTCACTGGAACTTCAGTAATCGTAAGTTGTTGAAAAAATTTGACAATAAAATATAATGAAATATGTGGTAGCATTTTAATAATGGCCCACGGATTTCAGACATACTTAACAATAAACGTTTATTAAGTAAATAATACACTTAAACAGGACGATAACTTCATCTTCATTATTTTTTTCTATTAAACATGTATTATTCCATATAAGTTAATTTAAACAATAATTAAGTAACTGGATGAAACATTATTATCTTACAACGTTGTGCAAACTTGGATCAATCAATCCTCCAGGTTACGTTTATTTAGGGTATGCTTTACACGTGTAACTTCATGTCGCCCAGTCTGTATACGGGCCACATACATTCGCATCCAGCAGGTATCACCAGCGTCCTAGTCTCCCAACAATCACTAGAAAATCGAGAATGGTATTTAAATTAATTTAATATATTCGTTTAGATTTCGCTAAAACTAGCAAAATCGTCAAAAACAAATTAGGTAACGTATGTTAATTTTAAAAGCTATTCATTAAAATGAGTCGTTTGATTCGAAATATGCTATTAATATTCTTAAACCGCTCGCACTGGTTCAGATCGTTTACGTTTGGTAGGAAGTTGGTATGACTGTGAAGATTATATAAATAAATATTTCTATTTATACCTGGAATACCGCCTCCTTGTCAAATGTATGGTCTTATTCCATTGAACGCAAGAAAAGCCGAGACTCGAACAAATCTAAAAAACGACCATTCTATAATTAGTATATAAATGAATGAAGAAATAGAATCCAAACTGAAAACTTGCTGTTGAATTCGTTCTAAATATAGTTTCATTAGATTATTATAATAGGAAATACAAAGAGTATTTGTGCCAAAAGTGTTTCGAAATATCGATCTTAACAATGATGTTCAATGATTTATGGT
Source organism: Bombyx mandarina (assembly GCF_003987935.1). Next base: position 45,943 of record NW_021011524.1, read on the forward strand.
CAAAATGTCAGTTGTATTATATGTTTATCAGTTGTCCGGCACGTCTGCCGATGGTGGCATTTACCCACGGATTTTTTAATAACGCTCTACCATAAAATTAATGAATTTGCCTAATTATTACGTTATTAATATAAGTAATAATTACGCAAATTTATTAATTTTGCGGTTTGATTTTTATTATTCGATGTTTTTCTTTCATTGTCGAAGTTGTTCATAAACAAGTGATCAGTACGTATTAGCGCAGGCTGCGTATTTGGACCGTAGCTGAAACACGACGTAACGGCTATATCAAAATTAAATAAAAGTACTAGGGGTAAACGTGTAAAGGTGATAATGGTTATGACGCAACTATCTACTATCAAAAGACTATTATTGATCGAAGATCAAAAGTAATTTTATGTTTCGACGTAGTCACCTTTGAGGTTATTACACTTTGTATATTTTTATTCTAAAGCTAAAATAACCCTTTTTTATATTCCTGATGCCTTAAAAAATCGTATAACGGGGCGACCGCTTCGTCATCATCTTTAAATTTATGGCTTCTACGATGTTCCTTTAACCGCAGCAATAAGTAAGAATCATTAGGAGCTAGGTTCGGTGAATATGAAGGATATTCTATCATTTCAAAGCCAGCTTCTTGAATGGCAGCCATCGCAGCTCGGGACTTGTGCATGGGGGCTTATCTTCGTGATACAAAATAACTTCAGCGAGTTTGCCACGTCGTGGCTCGCGTATTTCCTCATGAAACTTTGTTATTTGTCCTGCGTACAAAGTCCCTATAATAGTGGCTCCATGATTAAGGTATTGGATCTTTACCACACTTTCGCTGTCCCAGAAAAACTGCCCACATGATCTTACCGGCGGATGAAAGCACCTTAATTTCTTCGAAGTTGGAGATGGCGGTCTCTTACAAATTTGAAACAATGTTTCGACAATAGTTATGATTCCTGCCAAAAATCGATCAAGATCTCGTTGTGTGTTACAACCCAAACAGATTTTATGAAATTCTCAGTCTTGTTTGTTTCTGCGCGTCAGAAAGCATTCTGGACACCCAGCGTGCTGACACTGTTTTCATAGCAAAATGGTTGTGTATAAATAATATTATGGACAATTCCTATAGAAATTTTCATTTGTTCTGTTACAAAGAAACAGTAACACGATGATTCGTCAAGACAATTTTATCCAGTTTTAAATCATTTGTTCAGTCACTACCGACGTAGGTCCGTGTGAGGGACATCGTTAATGTAAGTTCTTTCTCATTTGAACTCAAGACACCACTGCACAACCGTAGAATATGAAGGAGCATGAACCCCTAATGTTGCTCTCGAGTCATGATATGTCAGCCTCGTAGTAAAAAAATTCAAGCAGAGATATTACTGCGCAAACTCGAATTTTATCCATTTTTATGAACACTTTCCGATACATCGTAAACAAATGACTTCTATTTTTTTAAAATAACAAAGAATTGATTGCTTTATTATTATTGTTATTATATCTAATACATGTCAGTATCTTTTTTCTTTCCAAGGAGAATGTAACGTGTTGTCACTATTGAACAAGCCTCTTATATTTAATTTTGTAATTTAAGGTGTGTTGGCTGTGAGCTAATGAATCAGCTTAACCGAAAAAAATGCTTATCGATTAGATCGAAATAATGTAGTTGGCAATAAGAGTAAATTTTAAAATAATATTTAGCTTTGGTGTGGCATGATTTAATTGCAAAAATATCTTATGATAAAGATTTAGTTATGGCTGCCGACCTTTTTGAAGATTCTAGGTCACAAGAGTGGGTTTTATTTATATTTATTTATTTCAAAGAAAATATAACAACAAGTTAACGATAGAATAGAGTCGAGAGTCGATAGAGTAGAGTCGATTGTATACCTCATTCGTTACTCCGAGATCTTCACTTGTAGCCATTGTGCATCGAACTTCTTCGTAGTAGGCGGGTCGATATTCGTATTCGTCGGTATTCAACTTTTTTATCTTCCTCTCGAGATGGCAGATTGGGTAATGTTTCTGAAAAGTAAGGTTCGGCTATACATAATTATATGATCTTATATTGATTGCTAGTATATATTGTTAGCTATAGTAGTTGATAGAATTTAAACTGCATTCATCTTTTGAAGCTTAGAATTATTCAACTAACAATTTCAACTGGTAATTCTATCGTGTCCTCTTTAACAATCACTCTATGACGAAATATTAAAGCTATATCTGTCTTCTAACAGTAGCCTGGTTGTTACGTCATTACAGCATTGCTCTTGATGAGATTTTAAAAGTCCAACTTTCTTCCGTTGTTGTCTACATAACAGTGAAATAATACCGTTGCGAAGGTTGTACGTAACCTAAGACGAGTATTATTTACGTGTTACCGTGTAATGCTCTGATAACATCGTCAGGCACTCGAAGATATTTACTGTAGTAAATATAGATTTACTACAAATTCCGTTAAAATCCAATACTTAATCTACCTATACCAAAATATGATTTAACTACACATTACGGTTTTATTTATTTGCTTTTAAGATTTGTTTTTGCCTTTTGTATACGTTGGCACATATAAATATTTTAGGTACTTAAATTAATTATCTACTATTTTCGGAAAATGTTTTCCAACTAGAAAGTAATCAAATAATGTAAGACTTAGTAAGGATCAGGCATTATGACCTGAACTTCTTTAACATAATTTGCGACTTGCTTAGTAAAAGCGTACTTATTATTTTTCAAAGGTTTTTTTTTTTTTTTTTCATGGGTTTTGATCATAAATTGATAAACTTGTTTTTAATCTTAATTGACAATAATAGCAAATAGAGTTCAATTTAGATCAAAATCCCTCAATAGGTTTTTGGACACACTGAACGGTGTATGAAGTTATTATTATATCTTACCTGCGTAGTCACATGCCTCAATTCCTTTTCTCTCGAAGGCTGTATTGATTCAGTATACTCAGGCAAAACCTGAAACATTAAAGTAAATAAATATTTAAAATATACATCCCGTTTTATTGGCTTGTATGTGTTGTAATTCAGAAGAGGTGCTTGTCCTAGTACCATCAGGATAAAATATATGCGGCACGTTGTTAGCTTCACCGAATGTATAATATATTTCGCATAACGAAGCGTGACAGTCATTTATGAGTATTTATTATGACAAAATAATGTTTTCAACATGAAGTTTTCATTCCAAATTACTACTGCTGTTGATTGAAGCATCATGTACCTAGTTAACCGCCCTCATATCAAGTCCAAAAAAGGTGAGACGACGTAGCACGTACAGATTTTAAGGCACATATTTAAAATGCACATAAATCAATTTATAAATGGTCAATGACAAAACAGCTACTTACGTACAGTGTTTTCAGTGCTATTCACGGGCATTATCAATAAAAAAGACGGGAAATGTATTTTATTTTAAATGTCAATATTATATGTAAACCAAAGCGAAAAACAACTCAAGAACGTAAAATGGTACTATTACATATATCAGTTACACATGTCAGTGTTACTATTACGTACTCTTACTCGTATAGGTAAGTAAAACAAACGAGTGAATGACTTCGCGGTCTATTCTCTGTGATTTTTGTCTAAGCTATTCACTGGTAGCCCCGAGGGGCTATTCCAGCTTCCCTGACCTAGGAGCTCAATGAGCCTAGCCTGAGATACTTTGAGAGACAGCTTTACTTGTTCCCTTGTTGTAAGAACAGTGCTTCGCCGAATCTACCACTGAATAGGAATCTCGACCCACTGAGAAGATCCAGCGAGAAACTCACTGGGTTGTGTCAGTGGGGCTGGTTATTCAATGACTTGAGTTGAATTCAGTACCGTCGCTCATCTAGGAACTCATATATGAACTCAAAGTCTCGATTGCATTAATATCGGATGTTCGACCCTTATAAGGAAGTAAGTTACAGTTTCGCGGCAGAAATACGTTAGACGGGCTTACGGTTTACCAAGACTCGTGATTCCGCAATTTAAAAAATTGGAATAGAGTGTTGCTATCCATCCTGAGACATGAAGTCTCCTTTTTTATTTCTTTTTTCTCTTTTTTTTCTTTTTTTCCTACCTATGCTGATAACCTTAAGAGGCTACTTCAGCTTCGCCCTAACATGTAGCCTCACGGGGCTCAAACCGGAGTGTTGCTAACAATGGCCCTAGCAAGAGCAGTGCTTCACAGACTCTACCACCGGATGGGAAACGCGACTCACTGAGAAGATCCGGCGAGAAACTCAGTGGGCTGTGTCTATGGGTTAATTCGTTCGTCGAGCCCTTCGTCGCAAGTCACGAGTTCGAGGACAGTGACATAAAGTCTCCGATTCGACTCTATTGTACCACCGTCTTACCCTTTAAACCGCAACGTAACGCTTTGTGGTATAAGTAGGCAAAATAAAGGTAGCTTACCATGCGGCTTAATACACGAATTCGGAATCTGTGCCAAAGTAAAGAATTAAATCAATAATAAATTACCACAGTCTCAGAGTCTTGACAATCGCTGTTGTCGAGACGTGCTTCCTTAGCTAATGCTTGTCTGTTTCTCTCAAGCCTTCCAAGAACTGAATTGAGGACTCTGTCAGGATTCGGGATACGGAGAACATGTTCTATGAAGTCTCTGGCTGACTCTTCACTGCTGCTCATCGACCCGAGACATAAAGTTACACATAACGCCTGCCGACATAATTCATTGTTAAACTATCAGCTTGAAATGGCAATAAATGTATAATATTATTAAAATCATAAATCTCAAATGCTATAGTATAATATTGATAGGTACTCGATAGGTAGACCTAGAGGCTCTAAAACTAGTGGGCTTTGTTCAAATTGATGATTTTGTCAAAAAATCATTTGTCAAAAGGATTTAGTGAGAAGTTAGAAACAAGAACAATTCGTGAGTGAAAACTAATTGGTGAAACAATATAGTTTCTATTCTGCGGGTGCTATGTGGGCATATATCGGTATCTCAAGATGAATAGCCAAAAAGACGATTCTCTTCTTCTTTGTATTTTCTTCTAATATTATTGTGGGAGTTACAGTTATAGTTGAAAGCGATTTACAGTTACAGCAGATTGAAGTCAGCGGAGTTCATTACAAAATTTTGTAACCTAATCGTATTTTCGTGATACTCGTAGTAGGTACATTGAAGTGTAAAAAATAGATACTATCCTACACTTATTTGCCATGAAATTGGTAATATTATGAATGTTCGCATTTGTGATAAAAATAAAATATTTCTTGAAATATACAAGTTTTCTGATCTGAAAAGCGGTATAACTGTGAGTTCATAATAATCGAAATATATTTATTGGTTTATTACCAAAATAATGAACGTTACATATTTAAAAATTAATGATATTAAAACAATTGATTACTCTAAACTCTAGTAACTAAAAATCTAAAAGCGCTTGCACTAAAAAAAACTGACTAAAATCAATAAATAAAAAACAACAAAAACTAAAAATAATAACAGTAATAATAGATTCAGAGGCGAGAGAGCTAGCATAACAAAGAAAATATCACATTAAAATTTATATTCTTTTACGTCACTTACATGAGTATAATGCATCTACAGTTTACATTAACTTAAAGTATCACGATTCTCAGGTCGCAGTGACACTGGTATTGTTTTTAAATAAATACAATTTAATGGCATCTGGTTTTTTACGTGTTTATTTGGTTTTTTTTCTCTTTATCTATGTTAGATAATACAAGGGACAGTCCTAGTTTTCGTTGTACAATAGGTCGTACATTTACTATCAAAAATCGGCTGTATCATAATAAACGGCTAACGATACTGCACGATTTTTTAAGGGATTTTACTATTTAGCTACGGAGCCTTGAAATTCACACGTTATGTTAGTAGTATGTATTTGATAAGCTTCATATGGTGCTGACACGTATGTATGTTGAGCATCGTTTTTTTATGGTTTAAGGATTACTGGTGGCCCGGAGGCCTTTCCAGTTTCACCAGGACAGATGGGCGAGCAAAGGCTTAGCCAGGAGGGGTGGGATTAGTTAAAAGCTGTCCGAGCGCCTCCAAAGGAGACCTAACAATTCAAGAGCAGCTGCTTCGCGAATGAACCTATTATCAGATTTCGGAAACGCGACCCGCTGAGAAGATCCGGCGAAAAACTCAGCGGGATGATGTTTAGATTAGGTTGCACGTCGAACTCTTTGCGAGTTCGACGAGTACGGTTACCGGAGTCTCTGAGCCTACTTCTAGTGTTAGAGCTAAAGGTGTCTAATGCAACGGTTATTGGATCTGATGGATCAGTAAGGACATGTCTAGGGCGACGGTGACTGTCTCTTGCGTGATCAGGATTTGGGCAGTAGTCTGACTGATTGACTGATTTTATGTTCTGGTGAAATGTCATCGATGCATCCAGGTTGACTCCCAGGTACTTGACCTTCCTGGGTCAGGGTATTGGTTGGCCGAAGAGGGTGATCAGTGTTGTGAGATTTCTCCTTCTAATGCCGGAGGAAATACGGGTTGGGTTTCCCTATTTGAAAGAGCACCAAGGTTGATGTGCGCCATTTTCGGAACCACTGTAGAGGGTTACGGCTGCGCGCTGGAGCTTCCTCGCTATTAGGGACTTGTTTCTACTCGAGTAGTAAACGGTCATGTCATCGGCGAATAAGGCTAACTGGGTCGGCGGCGACCGGGAAATATCGTTGATAAATAAACTGAATAGGAGCGGAGAGGACGGAACCTTGCAAGACTCCAGCCGTGAGCAGTCGCTCTGAAGTGACGTATTATAAGCACGAGACTGTCCAGCACGCCCATGTTGAATAGTCTGAAAATCAAACCGTCATGCCACAATTTGACGAACGCTTTTGCGACGTCGAAGAAGAGAATTCCTGTGTAGAGCAGTTTTGGTTGATTAAGCCCTACGAGAATGTACTCCGTGAAGCGGTGTACCTGTTGTATGCATGAGTGATTTGTGCGGAATCCGAATTGGTCATCGATAAGAATGTTCTTGGATGAGACGAACTCTCTGAGGCGTTTGTAAAGCAGACGCTCATACAGTTTACCTAGAGACATGAGGCTAATCGGGCGGTATGAGCACTGTAACAGTGCGTCAGAACGTGAGTGCGCACATGTTATAATGAATACTACTGTGATATCAATACTAATGGTTTAACAAATGGTTTAGATTAAGATATGTCTTCTTTTTTGTTTCGTTTAGAACAATCGTGAAAATTTGATCATTCGAATTAAAGAAAAATGAATTAAAATGTTTCGGAGTTCATTTTTTCAAAACTACACGATTTAAGCATCCTCATAGGCGCTAACAGCTAAGATAAGAGCTAACTTTTCCCTTAAATTATATGTTAAGTTATTAATGTTATGATGAGGATGAAACCAGAATTCTCGTTAACTTTCGACCTATTGCCAGAAAGGGTTAGACAATACCTTGAAAAACGGTGTAACAGGTAAGGTTGAAAAAAAGAATCCACGGAGAATCACAATTCTGAACAATCAAATCCGATCTACGCGCGTCTCTACCATTTGTGACGGCTTTAGCGGCTCGTAGGTATAAAAGGAGGAATAACAATTCTTGATGAAATTATGTATAGAGGTCGCAATTCTTAGTCCTGAGGATATCGACATACATATGTATTTGAGCGGACGAGAATTACGAGCCTACTTGTGTTGGTAGGGGTGTCTTCTTGGATATTTGTTATTTTATTGAAGCTCTGATCTCATGTTAAAGTGAGAGGAGATATTTACGTTGTTGTGTCTACCGATTTCAGAAACATTTTATTTCCGGTTCGTATTCGCGTTCTAAAATACTGATGTCCAATTAGGGCTTAACGTTTATCTCTTCATTTGTTAGTTTATATCCTACTATATGCGTTTCGTCATATATGTATGTAGGTACCAAATTAGTTTCATTGTAGATGTAGATCGACCCATAGCCACTTATGCTGTACGACAGTAGTTCGAAACAGTTGGGAGTAAATAAAAATTAAAAATGTTAAAACTAAAATCTAAGTAGATACAAGAAAAAAAAATGTTTTAAGTATGTTATGCATGTTACTTAATAAGAATCTTATATTGGTTACTAAGATTTTTCTGAAATGTTTCAAAAGATTAATACTAACTACAGGATGTAGCAGAAGCGTGTGTCAAAGTCGAAACGGTAATAAGATTAATATGTTATAATAGATTTACTCGTGATTCTGCAATATGAAGCGAATGTAGCTAGCTGTTCTCTCTCGTTTTCCCTTAGACGATGTTCAATTTGCTTAAGGAAACAATACTGATGACGTTTCTTAAAAAGATTGTTTCTAAAAGAGAATATCGCGAGCATTACCTTACATTGAGTATTGGAATAAAAGTGCAGTAATGGTGGAAGCGTTAATTTGATCTATAAAGGAGACGAAAGCTTCTAACATTTGAGGCGCCGTTCTTGATAAATTCAACTGATAGTTTGTGAATAAAAATTTAAATTTTATGTGTTGACGCAGTGGACAAAGACTGAAGCATTATTTCAATAAATTGTTAACTAGCTGTGATTGGCGAACCCTGCGGTCACAACTTTGGCCCGTGGGTTGACTTTTGCGCACATTACTTCCAATTCTCTTGATGCGTGATGTTATCATTGTTATATTTCCGAGTTATTCGAGTAGAAATTCGTTTAAGTGAATTTTAATTTAACATTAATCTAACTAATATGCTAAAATACATATTTGTAATTATATTTCATATAGTTTCAACTGTTCTAAAAAGGTAAGGTATTAAAAATAGATTTTCTTCTAACATAACTAATTCTGATTATATGTAATGAAATAATTAAAAGAAAATAATACGAATTAAATACTTCAATCAGAAGTCAACGAAAGTAAGTAATGTATACTAGTGAGATTCAAGTGAAGAAAGAATATCGAGTCCTTGGTCATGTTGCCGACATTTAAGTATCCTGCGCTGAAATGGAATTAAATGTATATTTTTGTTTTTAGTCACTTGGATAAAGTTATTATAGAATAATTTCATTGTAATATTAGTATGAATCTATTTAATGGTAAAAAATTATAATTTAGTAGCATTTGCCATCCACGCACGTGTTACGTTGAAGATTTACGTTTGTATGAATTTCTTAAAATAACAAGTACGTGCGCTTGGCTTGGTGGATGAATATTTATCTCTGTTGTCTCTAAAATTGTATTTTTTGGTTTTCCTTTTGTAATAAAATCAAATAGAAAAAAAAACTTTTCGTTGTAAAATTGAAAATCAGCTATATTTTATAATCAAAAATAAATAAATAAATTAACTAAATAATTATAAAATTAAAATCATTAAAATAATAGTGAATATGAACGCAAAAAAGGTCAGCTTTATCCCTTAGAACGGCCCACTGCCTGCAACATTGTATGAGAAGCCATTCTTTGAAATACGCGTACCTATTTGGAATCTAACTGCATATTCGAAAATACTTACAATAAGTGGCAAATTAAGAACAGTTTTTTTGATTTTATTAAAATTTATTAATTACTTAAAGTGGTTAGATATTTTGTCTATCGAGCTACTACTAAATTTTAGATATTGTATGGGCAATATTCTAAACGTATTTGCCACAACTCAGTCATTTATAGCCGGTATTTCTCATCTAAGTCTTTTTTAAATAAATAATAATAAATAATTTATAATAAATAATAAATTTTGCGATCCATCCAATAAAAGCTTGATATCAGTTAAAATGTTAGTCCGTCTGCCTATCTTAAAAAACCACAAAAGAGTTATTCTGATAGGTTTATAGATTATTTAGATGTTAGCTAAATTTTTTTTCTCATTTACATAGTTTCCCTTATTATTTACACTAAAATTGCATTGTGATGGAAACAGTTATCTATTAGATGGAAGTCAAATTCTAGTCACAATTTTTTACTCAGGAAACTGATGACACTTAATATATGCAGACACAATATGTTTAATCAGTCCTTAATTCATAGTTTCAGTGCATTCTACATAAAAATGCGTAGTAGTTTTTGCGAAACTTTTAAAATAGAAGAGCTGCCGGATAATGCATCCGGTACTGAAGCTAATATCAACGTTCACTCGAACCAAAGGTGAGTCATTATATTTTATAGAATAATTTTTTAACATGTAAGTAACAACTTTTAATGTAGCTTCGAATATAAGTAGTTTGTTTTATTTTCGTATAGATCTGTTTTGTTTCTCAGAAGCTTACTTGGATACAGCGAGACTGTTCAGGAAACAGAAGTATCAATGATGAAAATGGAGACGGAGTGTAATTTTATACGTTTACACGAATTAAAAAAATGCATAATCTTATTATATTTTATCAACGTTTGTAATATCTATTTTACATCATGTGGTCACCGAAAGACGGACTACAAATGAATTAAAAATTATTAAGCGTAATTAAAGTACTTCTGACATTTAATATATTTTACAACTTTACCTTTATAATGAGATGTTTTATGGACATAGTGCGCACTTTCAAAATATTTTAATTACGTAGATAGAACTGATTCAACTCGTGAAATTGTATGAATGATTTTCGTTCAGTATTGTTCGCCTTTTATATAACGAGTTATCATCTCAATCCCTTACAATTGCTTTAATAAAAATGTTGATGTTAAGCCCGTTGTTGGAAAAACATGGATGCCCAAAGTAACTTTTGTGCAATTATACTAGCCCTTATTGTGATCGTTTTCAATTTAAAAAAGTATTTTAGAATCGTTATATGCGTACGTACGTACGGGTGGGGTAAAGGCAGTAAACAGGTCAGTATGCTTAGTGCGAGTTTTTCAACTTTCTCGATAGCGTAAAAGTTAATCCAGTTTTGTATGCAGTTGCGACAGCGCCCCTAGCGGCAAACGTAAGCAAACGATCCCATTCCATACAAATATGAGCTAACTTTTACGCTATCGAGAACGTTAGAAAACTCGCACTAAGAACACAGAAAACAAAGAGTTTTACAACGCTTTCTCACGAGTAATGTATTGCCAAAATAGGTAGGTGGCTAAGTCGGTCTTGCCAGCCTCTGCTCCAAAGCAAAATTGATCTGGCGTTAGAGAACAGTACAATAATATTTTTTCTAACATGTAAACAGTTAAACTTCGATCTCATATCACATGATGGTCGATGGATTTCACGTTACGTCTACTATACTAGTTCGTGGGCGAAACATATCCATGTAGTAGCAGTAGTAAATGGGCAAACAAGCTGATGTTTCACCGCATATTTAGTACTTTTCTTTGTTACCATTAGTAACCTTAGTACGTTATCTTACATAATTGCTGGTAGCTTCGAAGGGTTATGCCAGCTTCACCGGTTTGGTCGGTGAGCTAGGTCTTGCTAACACTATCCCTAGCAAGAGGGTTGCATCATTGAATCTACAACCGAATCGCAAACACGACCCACTGTGAAGATCCGACGAGAATACAGCTAGATATCACAACTCGAATGCCAACACCTACTTTGAGAGATCCAGTCCAAGTGTTTGCTTTTCCATAGCTTGGTAGACTATTATCTTCTTAATAATACTAACATAACTAAAAAGCTAACCACAAACCGTAGAAACTTTTATAACTGATGGAAATAAGTCCTGTCCATAATAGGTTCGTACCTACGCAAATTATTAATCTGAGAGAAAAGTTTCATTTTGTATATTAGTTGCCAGTTTTAACAACAGTTAGATTAAAGCAGCTTTATCGACGACCGCTGTGATTGTTCCGACAATATCGCAGTGAAACGTAAACACGAAAAAGTAATCCGTGTTCTAATGAAATGAATGGAGAAGAATTAATTTCTTCGTGAAATATTTTATTTATAACACAAGGGCAAACGATTCACTTTTTTCTTTTATACCAATTAATTACTTATCTTCAGATTTTTACGACGGTAAATACTTTTTGTTTTCTTGAATTGGCTACTTTTTATTGTATAATGGTCAGATATTTTTATATAGTCGTAATAAAATATATAAGCAAATAAAACTATAGTGGATTATTATGGGGTTTGCTTAAAGCAATTTCTTCCAGAAAACCCTTAGATTAAACCAATAGCGAAGTAGGTATAATAACCGGCAAACTTCTTGAGCATTTGTTGACGTAGTGGGGGTAAGTTTGCGCATGGTACACTCACGTGCAAAAACATTACTTACTCTGCGTCATAATGCAATTAAATTATTAAAATCAACATATGTATTTATTTATATATTTATTAGAACATCAACAAAACATATAGGTTAATAATTGTAATAATTTAATCTTGGGGTAAAATAGATATTCCTTCTATTAAGTCAAAACTAGAGCTGTTGCCAGGTCTTGGTTCAGTTGAAGCGAAGCTGGTATTTGTAATTTTTTTTTCGTTATCATAATCTTGACCATCATCATCATCACTGTTTTCATCACCCGAGTCGCTATCATCGTGATGAGTCGACATAGGGCTCATCGGCGTAGTTTACAACTCGGTCGATTCGGTCTTCTTTTTTGTCTATAATTAATTATTTTTTGAAGATATTCGATTCGTAGTAATCGAATGTTACTTTTTTCATTTACCAGCTTCCGATTATTTTCTGTTCTTTTTTTCCATCTGAAGCCTAGCTCTTTCATAATTCGTCGTAAGCTTCATTCCGAGCCATTAAAATTTATATCTTCTTTAAATTTTTCGAAGCCTTTCTACGGTACGGAGTTTCGCTGCTTGTTATGTAGTTATTATGATTACATCTTTTTATTACAGATTGAACGAAACTATCCATTCCGGTAACTTTCTTCTTCCCTGATCTTTTCTTACCCGGAGTCCGAAACACGGCGAGCAAGCCAGAGCCTTTAGCTTCGTTAATAATGCACCTAACAGTACTCACTGATGTTTTTGTTGCTTCCGAAGTCTGTTTTAATTTTTCCATATCATTCTTCCCCTGTTTTATAATGAAGCAATATACGTCGTACACAAATTTTCTACCCTTTCTTTTAAGTACTACACCAGTTTGTCACGGCATAGTGTATGTTTTATAAAAAATCAACAAACACTCAACAAATAGCAATGGCAACAAAGTCCACAAGCAATTATAACAAATAACTTAACGATTAATAACGATAGACTTTCCACTGTACGCAAGCGTACTTTTGGGAGCAAGCGGAATGAGGGCGCGGTGCGGGACGCAAGGTTCGACTGATCTACCAATAACGCGCTCGATACGATTTCCCCTGCCGTCGCGCCTCATCCTCACCACCAAAGTGATCTAAAATTCGGTTCTGCGCAGTCAAGGTCATTTGCTCAAGAAGTTTGCCGATTACTATAGGTAAATTGAAGTTACATAACCCTCAGACACAGCCCACTGAGTTTCTCGCCTGATCTTCTCAGTGGGTCGCGTTTCCGATCCGGTGGTAGATTCTGCGAAGCACGGCTCTTGCTAGGGTTCGTGTTAGCAACGTCATCAGGTTTGAGCCCCGTGAGCTCACCTACTAGTTAAGGCGACGCTGATATAGCCTCTCAAGGCTATCAGATTAGGTAGGAACAAAAAAAAAAAAAGTTACAATTTCAAATAGGATTTTCCGAGTGTTACTGTCACTGTGGCTGTATATTCTTTCTGCGTGTAAATAAAATTGATACGATTACCTACGTTGCGTGGTTAATGTAACGGTAATTATAAAGTAGGTATAAAAAGTAATGAGATGTAGTTGACGAGGGAGTATGGTTACAAATTCATAGCTAGATTATTTCCTTCTGCTCAGTAATTTTAAGGTATTAGTTTTTTTATTTACTTTAGGTACGTTATTTTAGTGAGAGTTCTAGCGGTTTTCATAGAATCTAGCAAGCAACATTTTCAAGATAAGCTTCCGTACAAATAATATTTGAGATTCGTTTACCTTTTGCCGTAGAATCTAGGTAAAAGGCCAGCGGTTAAAACTAGATAAAAGACCTCGCGCAAAAACTAGACATAAGGTTTGCTTTAAATCTAGTTATTAGGACAAAATAGCGTTGTGTGATATTTACATCAAACAATGCTAATAAAGGTAATGATTTCTTTGATTACAGTAATTTGCCGGTTGAAACAGTCCGATCACGCTTTCAGAGAGTTCTTGGAAAAGTACGTAGTTTTAATATCATAATAATAATATATAATTAGTGCTTAAGTTTGATCACCAACTTGATTTAGTGGCTAGTGAAAACGGATCTTGCCTATTGGCAGCTTATTACTTGTTAATTTTACAATAGATAATACAAACTAATTTCAAGTTGCTTGAGGAATATAGTTGGTTGAGAAAGGACTGTTTTAATTTTGTCAATAAATGTAGGTATTCTGAATGAATGTGTGAAATCATTTAGCTTTCAATAAAGATTATTGTTATTGTATTATACTTACGGTGTTAGAGTATTTCCTATATCATGTTCTGTATGCCATATGTATATTCTATAACGCCAAAAATAAACGATTTTAACAAACCATTTTAATATCCAACTTGAATCATTTAATCAAAAGAAGAATGAATGTTCATTATGTAGTTGGGTGTTTTTCAAAAAAAATGACTAGCAAAATCGGACTGTCCCACAACTTCAAACACTTTTATTTTTGTTTTTTTATATGGCACATGTAGATGTAAAATGTTATATGATTAAGGCAGACATTTTAAAATCAAGTTAAATTGAAAAACACCATTAAAAGACGATAGATATATTTATATTTAAAAAAAAAAGCACCACAGGAGGTGATGACTTCCTGTGTCCCACGGTGCTCTCGGAGATTTCGAATACTTCGTACTTGTAGACTATTGAGCTTTGAGTATGTTTAGGTGTTCGAACATAATGTCTTTATATCTAAAAGTGTTTTTTCGGTCTTTATGTGATTAATGTATGGTTATTTTTAAGAAATATCATTAAATTAATGTTGTCCTACGAAAACTATAGTACCGAAAAATCCGGTATCGTCACGGCGAATTTGATATCTTACATAAGACAAAATCTACTAATTTGTGTTTTTTCTACTTTCCTAACAACGTTGTGATCGTATTTTGATATAATAACCGGCAAACTTCTTGAGCATTTGTTGACGTAGTGGGGGTAAGTTTGCGCATGGTACACTCACGTGCAAAAACATTACTTACTCTGCGTCATAATGCAATTAAATTATTAAAATCAACATATGTATTTATTTATATATTTATTAGAACATCAACAAAACATATAGGTTAATAATTGTAATAATTTAATCTTGGGGTAAAATAGATATTCCTTCTATTAAGTCAAAACTAGAGCTGTTGCCAGGTCTTGGTTCAGTTGAAGCGAAGCTGGTATTTGTAATTTTTTTTTCGTTATCATAATCTTGACCATCATCATCATCACTGTTTTCATCACCCGAGTCGCTATCATCGTGATGAGTCGACATAGGGCTCATCGGCGTAGTTTACAACTCGGTCGATTCGGTCTTCTTTTTTGTCTATAATTAATTATTTTTTGAAGATATTCGATTCGTAGTAATCGAATGTTACTTTTTTCATTTACCAGCTTCCGATTATTTTCTGTTCTTTTTTTCCATCTGAAGCCTAGCTCTTTCATAATTCGTCGTAAGCTTCATTCCGAGCCATTAAAATTTATATCTTCTTTAAATTTTTCGAAGCCTTTCTACGGTACGGAGTTTCGCTGCTTGTTATGTAGTTATTATGATTACATCTTTTTATTACAGATTGAACGAAACTATCCATTCCGGTAACTTTCTTCTTCCCTGATCTTTTCTTACCCGGAGTCCGAAACACGGCGAGCAAGCCAGAGCCTTTAGCTTCGTTAATAATGCACCTAACAGTACTCACTGATGTTTTTGTTGCTTCCGAAGTCTGTTTTAATTTTTCCATATCATTCTTCCCCTGTTTTATAATGAAGCAATATACGTCGTACACAAATTTTCTACCCTTTCTTTTAAGTACTACACCAGTTTGTCACGGCATAGTGTATGTTTTATAAAAAATCAACAAACACTCAACAAATAGCAATGGCAACAAAGTCCACAAGCAATTATAACAAATAACTTAACGATTAATAACGATAGACTTTCCACTGTACGCAAGCGTACTTTTGGGAGCAAGCGGAATGAGGGCGCGGTGCGGGACGCAAGGTTCGACTGATCTACCAATAACGCGCTCGATACGATTTCCCCTGCCGTCGCGCCTCATCCTCACCACCAAAGTGATCTAAAATTCGGTTCTGCGCAGTCAAGGTCATTTGCTCAAGAAGTTTGCCGATTACTATACCGGCATTACTGTTTAAACTTTATTTGCGACAAAATCTGTGACGAAAGTGTTGTTGTCTTCGGCGTGCAGAAAAAGTTTTCTAGATAGTGACAGTATTTAAAGGTAAATAAACCAATTTTCTTTACTTTGGCATATTGTGTTTAAAATATAAACTAACCTATATTAGATTAATAAAACTAAAAACAAGTTAATTTAACAGAGTATTAGTTATTTTTAATTTTAAAAGTTTTGTCGTATGAATACGTCACCTCCTGAGCGTCATGTGACATACTACCGGAATAAAATCGTGACGAACTTGAATTATAAAGCTTAGTGTACAACGAAATATTTAATCCTGTAATTGATACTTCTCTACGTGTTACCTAATTTGTTAAGAGGTAAAATTTGTATTGTTTGTTTGTACGCACGTAATAGCCGTGACGACTCATTGGATTTGAATCTAAATTGACTGAAAAAATTGCTATAGATATATTATCCAATTTTACTACAAACAATGGTACTTTTCTTGTTTCAGATATAAGTTCGCATTTAACATACCTACTCGTATGTATGATCGCTCTGCTAGCCGATATGGTAGTATATTGGGACGTTGACAAAATTCTAACATGTTTTGATTTAAATCAATGTTACATTAATAATGCCAGGCGGCCCTGGCCTGTTACACATTTCATAATCACTGAGAAGTATTTCGGATGTCAGCGAAAAATCAACAAGAGTATAAAACTGCAGCATTTTACTCTTGCGATGAGTTAAAGCGATATTAGAAAATTACTGCAGTGCTCCATTTTTTGGTGCTCTTTTTGTATGCATTCTATTTATGATCATTTTCCCGAAGACGAGCGCGAGGTTTGGAAGGAAATCATCATCATCATCATCATCATCTCTGCCTGTCCACTGTCCACTGCTGAACATAGGCCTCTTCAACTGATGTCCAGTGCGGCCGGTCCGTTGGCATCTGCATCCAACGTGCCGTGGGAGGAAATAATTAATAGTTATTGGAGAAAGTATTATTTCGTTCGGTAGAGAATGGCGCTTAGCGCAGCAGAAAGAGCCAAGCGATATCGCGAAAAATTAAAGCAAAATTCTGAAAAATAATCCTGTAGGTAGGTGTAAGTAAAAATATAAAATAATCACCAACGACTCCTAAGTCTTTGAATACTTTTATGTGTATAAAAAAAGGTTTAATGAATCTTAATTTTACGCTCTTTGTGACTGTGTTTTAAATTGGCAGTGTGGATACTGCTTAAATTATTCCTATTCGTCACGCAATTTTCATAATAGTCACTGTGCTATATTCTAAATTGTACAAAACTAGTTTTAAAAGTATCTAGATTTCTTTAGAGTATTAAGTTTTGAAACTATTAGAATTTTGTTATTGCCGAAAATTCCTCACTTTGCTTGATTTATGAATTTGTAACACGTATCATTAGTAAACAACAACTTTTCTAGGGCGATGTGTCTAAGAAGTGACGAAAATGAAACTATTTGGCTGATTATTTATAATTGCGATAGAATTATGCTAAATTTTTGGAAACATTTTTAGCATATCCTTATGCTAATATAAGTTGATTTTGTTTCAATACCTGGTTGTTTTATTTCTGACTGAATAAATTAAGTGACGTACAGGAACACTTTCCGTCAACATATGACCGAAAAACTTGAATATTTCTCTTATTTATGATTAAAATTTTAATTTAAATAGCATATTTAGCTAGTTAATTACATATAATTTGATACCAAAGTAAATTTAAGCAATTTCATTTAATCCCAAAATTATATTTCCTGATCGTCACGTGGGTTAATTTTTCTGAAAATCACCCAGTTGCAGTTTTTTCTTAAAACTCCCATTCATAATGAACGCCATCTAAATATTGGATAGGTGAGGAGTGTTCCGATTTTTTAATAGTTATCGTTATCTGAACAATAGATGCCGTTAGTCTCTGTTCAGTGGGTACTTAGGTTCTCATTTTTAATGGATTATAATCTGTATAATCCATTGTCATTAAAAACCTGTATGGGTTTTAGTGTGAATTGCTGTTTTAAGATTGCAAAATGTAGTTTGTTATATATGCATAGAAATCGGAGGGAGCATGTGACCGTAAACTAAATGCGCTGTCGTCATATGCGCGGACAGCTCGTTTGTCGATCGGTACGGCTGCTGCTGGGATCGGAAATTTATTCTCGCGCAAAATGGCAGCCAGTACAAACACAAACACGATTCCTTGGTCAAATACCGAAGATGACTATGAAATAGGGGATGTAATCGGTATGTGGAATATTGTTACAAATATTTGTAAATAAATTTCTCTCTACATATCCACAATGTTCATAGAAATTTTATTTCATGATGTCCATGTTTCTGATGATAGACAAAATTCTTGAAAATTATTTGTAATTTCACCCAAATGATTGTTATAAACAAGTTTGATAGGCATAAATATTAATACTAAAAGTTAATATAAAGTAAGTACATATGTACAGAGAATATAAATTTATTCATAATAATGGAACAACAACATTGAACTTCATAAATAAAATTGATCTAAGAATACATGAAATATATCACTTTGTTAATAATTTATCAAACAACGTGACCAATATCTACCATTATATAGAATTTATTATAATTTGGTTATGAGTTATTGATTATTTGACAGTAATGGAGGCTAGTTTATATTTATAGTTAAAGTTTTCATTCAAAAATTGAATTAATTGCTAATCATGAATAAATGAAGGAGAGAATAAATCAGTAGCTAGAGAACTATGTCTTTTGTATTGAAATATAAGTAGACAGATAACATATGATGGTAAAAATCCATAAAAAAGGGGCATACTGCAGCTCATAACATTACTCAGATGACTACTGCATGTGTATTATCTAAACTATAAATAAACAAAATTTTATGTGAAATATTTGGTGCTTTTATTATTAATCAGCAAATTCTAGGTGTTGGTGCCACAGCAGTAGTGTACAGTGCATACTGTAAGCCAAGAGGTGAAAAGTGTGCTATAAAAAGAATAAATTTAGAAAAATGGAATACTTCGATGGATGAGTTATTAAAGGAAATACAGGTAAGTGTGTTTTCATTAAGGGATCAATAAAGTTATGAATACAATTATTTATTTTTTATAATTTCATAGTTTGTAGTTGGGTTTTGGCTCTTTAATTTTCAATACTTTTACTATGTTTGGGAATTTTCAAGTAATAATACTTATCATAGTAGTCTTATTAGAGTGAGCTAGTATGTTATGTGTAAAAAAAGGCAAGCCAGTTCTGTGTGTTTTTATTCTTGTAAGAAAGGCTCTCATCAACAGGAGAATATAATGATGATTTTACTAGAAGTTGTCTATGAGAAAATTGAGATTGCAGAAAATTATAATTATGTAGGAATAATGTCGCATGAGGAATTTACGTAATGTTTTATAGACAGTATTAAATCTTATCAAAATTTAAGTTTACATATGGCTTAAATTTTTCAGGCAATGTCAAGTTGTAATCATGAGAATGTCGTTACATATTATACAAGTTTTGTGGTGCATGATGAGCTGTGGTTGATCTTAAAGCTTCTTGAAGGTAAACTCATTATAAATAAAGGTAAAATAAAAAATAAAACAAGTACAACCAAATTGTTTCATATAAAACTCTAAGTTATCTTTAGTAAATAAAGTTTTATGTTTTACAACATACAATCAATTAATGAAAGAAGGTGATGAAATCTATCATCTATATTAGTAGTTTCCAACCTAAATGATATTGTAATTACAGGAGGCAGTCTTTTAGATGTCATCAAACATAAAATAAGAGTAAGCAATTGTGTCAATGGAGTTTTTGATGAAGCTACAATTGCTACTGTTTTAAAGGAAGTGCTAAAAGGTTTGGAATATTTCCATAGCAATGGACAAATCCACAGGTATTGTAAACTGAAATATGCATGTTTTATTTTTTTGTTATTTTATATTTTTATAAGTTACTTTTTTGCTTTCTATGTGTATTATATTGAATGTTATACATCTAAATTTTGCTATTGCGAACATATTATTATGTGAACACATTTTACAAAATATCCATGTGTTTGAAATATTCATAGCGATGTTTGCATAGTAGCGAATTGCTTGAAGTAGATCTTATTGGGTTTATTTAAAGGTAAGGATATATTATACTTTTTGTTTTAGGGATGTCAAAGCTGGTAATATATTACTAGGTGAAGATGGAACTGTGCAGTTGGCAGATTTTGGTGTTTCTGCATGGCTGGCTACTGGTAGAGATATGTCTAGACAAAAAGTTAGACATACTTTTGTTGGTACACCATGCTGGATGGCACCAGAAGTCATGGAACAAGTAAATAATCATTTGTTGCATAATGTCAAAAAAGTGTGCTCATAAATTGGCCTGCAATGACAATTCTCAGTAAAATAATTTTGTTCATCTTGAAATTTGTATTTTAAACAAATTAAATGTAACCATGTTATATTGGGGACAGCTTGTAATAAAATGGTTTAATTATGTAGGCATTATTTAACTACATTCAATTTGAAATGAAATTTCAGTATGATTTAAAAATTGCCTTCACAGGATCATGGCTATGATTTCAAAGCTGACATTTGGTCATTTGGAATAACTGCCATAGAAATGGCTACAGGAACTGCTCCATACCATAAATACCCTCCAATGAAAGTGTTGATGTTGACATTGCAGAATGATCCTCCTAATTTAGATACAGGTACGTGGAGTAC
The DNA here is from genome assembly GCF_003987935.1 of Bombyx mandarina. Next base: position 66,888 of record NW_021011524.1, read on the forward strand.
TTTATACTTCACTCTGTATTGTCTATACATAAGATTTATATATAATGCGTATTGTCTATACATAAAGTATTAAGTGTTATCAAAAGTGGTCACAGACACTAAATAGTCTACCGATAGTATATTATTGAATAGCAGATGTAGACAACATTTGAACAAGATAATATAAATAACATTGTCTGCAGAGTAAGTTTTTTGACAGGTAAGTAAGATTTGTAGGTAAATTGACAACACAGTCAAACTGCCTACTGTTGTATGAAAAAATGAAAGAAATAAAATTATTTTGAGTATAAGTACTTATTGAGAATAAGGTAGACATGAAAGTGATCAGGTTTTATAATTAAATGTGTAAATAAAAAAAAAATAACATTTCTGAATTTAAGTATGTTTTATTCATACTTATTGTTTTAGGAGCTGAAGAAAAAGATCAATATAAAGCTTATGGGAAAACATTCAGGAAAATGATAGTGGATTGCTTACAAAAGGATCCAACCAAGCGTCCAACTGCTACAGAGTTGTTAAAGCATCCTTTTTTCAAAAAAGCCAAAGATAGAAAATATTTAACTCAAACTTTGGTTGCCATAGGGCCCAGCATGGAAACTAGAGTAACAAAGGTGTGGTGCTCTTTTTAGTTACCGGGAGCTGTAATCATAATAAAATATACCTTTCAGGCTTAATCTTGCATTTATTATTTTAGACATTTGATATATAGACAACTTAGGTGTTATTCGTTGTCATTTCAATAAAGTGCTAACTACCATAAAATTTTCTAAACCTAACATTTTGACATTTATATTTCTTTGCACACAGAATAACCTAAGACTATATTAAAGTTTGGTAAAGTGGCAAAATGTAAATTTTTATTTAGTTTATGGATAATTGGTATTCATATGGTTATAACTTAAACCAATTAGTGGTCAGTTTAATGTTAACAATTTCCATTTAAGCCTAAGTATTCAAATTTTCACATCATATTTAACTTTGCATTATTGTTTCACAACCAGTGGTGTAATTATGATGATAAAACGTTATAGCAAGCTTTTTACTTTTCAACGTGATATTGATGTTACATGATGTGAGTCGACTATTATCAAAGGCGGCAATCTGACTTTTGGACAATGATTGGTAAATCAGAAAAACGAATTATTGACTTTGTATTCCATTGGCAGTCACAAAACTCTTCGGAACGACATCTTAGATAAATAACAGGTTAACTATTAACCTTTATTTAATGCAGGTTTTGAACCGTATTCTTTGAAGGAGACGATTATATTCAAATAAATCTGTATTGACATATCAATAAAAAATTTTTGTCCAAATGTACAGATTGCCGCCTTTGATAATAGACGACTCATGTATAGTAGTGTAAAATAAGAACATATTCCAGGCAAGCAAAAAGCATTCTGCTACGTCAGGTCGTCTTCATCGTACAATGACTGGAGAATGGGTGTGGAGTGAAGAAGAGGAAGGCGGTGTTGATTCCGATGATGATACTCCTACCAAAGATGATCAACTTCCTATGAACAAGATTCAAAAGGCAGAATCTAGTGCCAGTGAAAATGAAGACGTAAGTTTACACCAATAACACTCAGGTTTATTAAGCTGCATGACATTCATGTATTTTAAAAACATTAAGAATACAAAGCTGTCATTAATATTAATACTGATTATTCTTTTTAATAGGAAATTTCAACTGATTCTAAGCAACAGCCAGTTCAGCCGCAACAAACACAGCCTCAAGTAGTCCAGGCGCAACCACTATCGAATATGTCTCAGACCCAATCACTACAGGCATTGCCACAACCACACCAAACACAGCTACCTGCACAAAAATTGCAACTAGATCAACCGCTATCTCAATCTACATCGCAGCAGCCGCAAGCTGCGCAGCCACAGCGTCAAGTCGTTCAGCCGCAGTTATTGTTGGCACAGCCACAATCCCAACCGCAAATTATTGCGTCGCAACCGCGAATGATGCAATCGCAGTCACAAATGGTTCAGCCCCAACCACAGTCGCTACAGTTACAATCACAATTGGTGCAGGCGCAAAATCAATTACAGGCGGCAACCACACAACCGCAATCAGCACAGATGCCACCGCAATTGGCACTACCACATCCTCAATTGGCATTGCCACAATTGCAATCAGCACTGCCACAATTGCAATCGGCTCTGCCACAATTGCAAACAGCTCTGCCACAACTACAATCTGCTCTGCCACAACTGCAATGTGGTGTATCACAGTTGCAATCGGGAATGCTGCAACTGCAGTCAAATTTACCCCAAATGCAATCGGTATTACCCCAATTGCAATCGTCAATACCGCAATTACAACCAGTACTACCGCAAATGCAATCAGCACAGCCGCAACCTCAATCAGCACAGCCACAACCCCAATCACCACAGCCGCAACACCAATCGGCACAGCCGCAACCCCAATCGGCACAGCCGCAACCCCAATCAGTACAGCCGCAACCCCAATCAGTACAACCGCAACCCCAATCAACACAACTGCAACCCCAATCAGCACAACCGCAACTACAATTGGCACAGTCAAACCCGCAATCAACACAGCCAAAACCCCCACCAGTGCAACCAAAACCACAACCAACTCAGTCGCAGTCGCAACCTGAACAACCACCAAAAGCACAACCTGTTATTATGAAGATTGTTCCCACAGTTGTCAATTTGGTCCTAAGATTGAGGTTTGTAACTTTGAATAATTTACTTAGTTATATATACGTAATATTCTTCTTCACTCTGAATCTATGGATTTATCTATATACCTTTACCACAACTCTGGGTGAACAGTTTAAATTTTTTTAATTACCTTTGTAGGAAATATCAGCATATGCCATAGCTGATGGTAAATGGTCACCATAGGTCATGAACATCACTAATGCCGAAGACACAGCCAAACAGCTGCCTACATAGTTTAGCAGCTGTCATTATATAAAAAAAACTGGCATATTTCTTATGTCCATCATGAGTTTTTATGAAAATATTCTGATAAAATGCTTAAATTACATCTTCATACGAAAATTCAATACCTGTTTAAGCTTATATAATATACAAAGCTCTATTTTATTTTCTTCTATTATTTCTTCTTTCTATGTATTTGAAAAATTACAGAGGTCTTGATTCTTAATTGAACTTAACAGGAATTCTCGCGGCGAGTTAAATGACATTCGATTTGAGTACGTCATTGGGAAGGACACTGCTGAAGGGATAGCTTCAGAACTAGTAGGTGCTGGGTTGATTGACCCTAATGATTCAGTGCCTATATCGTCGAATTTGGCAAAACTACTTAATGGCCATGTTGCTGCTATGCAGACCGCTCCTAAAGCTATTACATTCCATTTGGTAAGAAAAGTAAAATTTTAACATTTTTCTTTACAAATTTCAAAGGTCTTTGCATGAATACACTTATGGTGTGTTGGGGTGTTCTATGGGTATCTGATCTCATTGAGGCCTTAGATAATAAAGCAATAATTTCCACTAAAAGTCACATGTACCCATATCAAAACAATATTTCGTTATTTAAGAAAAATAAACATCGATTAATAAATATTAACCATTTTTTCACAGAATTCATCCAGGCCCAATCAAACTTATGACGACAAAGCTTTGATTGGATTTGCACAAATAACAATCGTTGAGTAATGTTGAAGATTGGGTAGCATTGGTGTACTGAATATAATGAACAAAACTAGGACAAGCTTCTATATAAAAACAGAAAACTATTGATAACTAAATTCAAGAATGAAGTTTTTTGAGCAGAAATTGAAACACTTCCATATGAATTTTAGGCAATTGAAGGTCGTATTGTAATTTTTCTATATGTTCGATAGTTTTTAATTTATGAAACCATTTATATTAGATTTCAACGGTTATGAACAAGCTGGGCTTAGTGACTTGCAATATTTTTATATGTTACTTTAAATCGCTGGTTAGTGTTCCATCAAACCAAAGAATCGTAGTCTTAACAGATTCAATATCAAACTTAATTTATAGTGGATAGTGTGCTGTGTATGAAATACAGAATTCTAGTTAGGATAGCTTAAACTAGAACAGCATGCCGGGAATTAAATTAAATTATATGTTTAAAACAGGCTTGAATGAAGCTAGAAAGAAAAGTAATGATCTTGAACTATAGTGCAGGGCTATTAAGAATTTTTATAGTACTGAGTAAAGTGATTGAAAGACTGGTGAAGACTTACAGTACAGGTATATATTAAAAAGGGAATTTGAAAAGAATGAGTTTTCATTATATTTTGGATCTGACTGTCGATTTAGCACAAAATCCAGAAACATAGGCACATAGGTTATTGGTAGTACTATTTGATTTATTTTTGATTAAATTAAATTATTGATTGATTTTTTAATAAGTTCAATTGTTGGATTTATTAATCTATACTGCCTGTTTCAAATTAAATATACTTAAAGGTTTTTTTCTAGGCACACTTTGATGGTTCATATTAAAATTTCTGTGAAATTATTGTACATCCATTCCTCATCTGTAATATTAGTAATAATAATTCTGGGAATTCCATTATCTTGTATTGAAAAACAATGTATATTACTTTTTACACCTTTAAATTATCAGACGCTGTTTAATCATAGAGTGAACAAAAGATAGTACCTGCCTATTTATGCCGTGCAGTAGATTTGCCTTCTGATTTCGGGAACAGTAGACCAGCCGTTATACAATAAAATGAGTTCATATCTGAAGGTGTGAGGCGTCATTTACGTTGTAATATCTATAGATTGCTGTTCCCCCTAACATCTGGCGATTCATTTTAGGCAACGGTCAATGGAATTTAACAAATAGGTAGGTACTACTACTAATATTAAATGTACTTTTGTTAATAAATCCTTAATTTTTTAGATTAATTGAATTCAAATCCTCAAATTTAATGCACTTTTTTAAGGCGAGTAATAAGTGCAAAACTTGTTTCGTATGTACAAATTTAATAATTATTTTAGTGCATCTTCTTTGAAATAGGTACAGATTCTTTCTCTGAAAGGTTAAATATGAAAGAAAAAGGCTAATTACTAAGTTAAGCACTTGGTCTTAGAAAAAGTATGTTCATGAAGGCGTAATCTAATGCGAAGGAATCTGCATGATCCCCCATTGCACGAGGTCGTCGACCTCGGGCGTCAGCTGATCTGATTATTTCAAATCTGGAATTATCAGCATTACTAATTACTATCTCTGTTTCTGGGGATTGTTCCCCTTGGACATTGTGTAACTTTTAATCCCCTTTCCTTTTAAATTAAATTCATAAACTATGAAAGGTACGTGAATTTACGGTTTTGATGTATTTTAGTGTAAAGACAACTGAAATAAATAGATCAGTTATGATGATAATGATTTAACATCAATATATATTTCCTCGGAAATGTGCTTTATCTTATGTCGCAACATTTATACTATAATATATTATACATTGATAAATTTCCCTAAACTCGTACGAGATTTAAGGTTTGTATAGTTTAATTACAGTTTTCGCTTCAGATTTGTGGTGTTTTTTGTTAATTTCGCGATGAAGAAATATTCTTAATCTCTATATTAAAGGGTTCGATCCCTTTAACAGTATTAAATGTTAATTTATAAAAAAAAAATAACTCTTTTTGTGACTTTTAGTCACCTTATAATGTAATCTCATCTTAACACTAGTTTGGAATGTAATTCATTACTTAATGTAAGGTTATCAATAAAATTATGATAGTAATTTGATGTTTATGAGAATCTCCATATTGCATTTTGCAAAAGATTTTAAATCTTATATCTTGATTATTATAGTAGTAGTAAGTTATTTTAGTTTCGTAAAAAAATAAAACTCTACTATTTAAATGTACTTAAATGTGACGTTAAGCAGTTTTACGTTGATCCAAGGTAAATGTGTAAGATACCAAATGGTATGCAAATTAAGTTTTTTTTTTTTTTATATGTAACGAATGGCCATTGACCATTTTTATTTCGTTGCAGTATTTTCCGTCTGCGTAACTCATAATCAGTATTGAGAACAAATGTAATTGTGTCGCGCTCACTCACTGTCACGCATTCATTTAGCGAATGCCTCGGTTACGTATAAATTTAGCACGTGTTTAACAACAAGCTCTAGTGACTTTATTCGTTATTATTGGAATTGTCCGAGACTATTGGATCAATATAAATCAGCTCCTACTATTATTATATTACTACATACTACTATTATTACCTATTATATTGTGTATACTTTAGAGATAAATAGAATATATTTTATTGAAAATTTAATCTAATAAGGATTGTTGTCTAGCATGCTTATAAAGTTTAACTTTACTAAAATAATTTTATTTTGCTCTGAATTAACTAGTTTAGACAACGAGGCCGCAGATAATTTTTTGGACCGCACTCAAAGCTAATTTGACGAAAAAAATCTTTTAGACTTTTTGCAGTATAGTTTTTTTGTATTGATAAAAAAAAACTGTTTTCAATTCATACAAGAAAATACGTTTGATCATGTTACTTTATCGGTAATTGTCCTCTGAGTATCATTGTCTACGTAATTAAAACAAATAAATGACCTCTAGAGATAATCTGATTAAATTAGAAATACCACATTAATTACTTTGGTAGTGTCCTTCATCTTTCGTATATATTTTGCGGTTAACAAAGATACTTCAAAAATAATTCAATAATAAACAAAACTAAAATGAAATGCGGATGATAAATGAACCTACCATTAGTATTGATTTTATTTATAAGTACAGTATTTTGACAATAAGAATTCTAAACATATCTTGTAAGATATCGTTATTTTGAAAGCATATCCAAAAATTGCGTATTTTTGTAGCTATTGATCGATTTAATTTATAAATGTGTGATTAATTTGAAACATTCGATCAATTAATGTTGGACTGAAAATGTATTTCGATCTATTGCAAACCAACTAATTTTTGTAGGCAATTAAATTAACCTGGCTGAAGTTGAACTTTTGAAATAAAATTAACTACTATTTTAACATAAATAGCTAATAAGTTGGCATTCGACCGCGATGTAATGCAAATTTTACTAGACGAACCACGTGACGCGTATCAGCTGATTTTCAACTGTTTAAAATTGGGTGCAATGAAAAAGAAAATAGTATTATAATTTTTTTAAATTAATTTATTAGTCGTATGATATTTAATAATACATCGTGTATAAGACATTAATTCATAACATAAACGAAAAATAATACTGATTTGCTAAGCTAAACCAAAAGTAAGGTAATGTAATTGTTAACATTATCAAATTTCGTGAAATCGCATTTTGGAAAGCAAAGGTGCTTCATATTTCACACGACATTGTTAACACCGCGCTTTTCTTCATTTTTCGATTTACAGGTGACCGCCAGCTATCCATATTTTGTTTAGATTAGTTAGTCGTCGTTCATTGGTGGAAATACGAACATAATCATTGACAGCTCAAGATTCCAAATAATTTTATGTTTATATTTTCGCTTGCATTCTGTTATAGATTTTATACCTAATGCAATGTCGGGAAACATCTGAAATATTCTTTTTACTTATAGTTGATATTATACTGACAAAATAAAAGAGCTATTGAAAAACAGAGCAGAAAATGATACTTAATTATAGCGCCGTGTCTTTTTTTAACCGACTATTTCCAGTTTTTATTTATTGATAACACTAAAGGTCGTCAATAGCTAGTAAACAAAACAGAAAAAAATCGAATCTGTTCGAAAACAGGAGAAAATAGTATTTATATTTAACTGTTTTCGTTTCACCTTTTTTATATTCACCTTATTTATATAGATTATAAATTTGCGTTTATGCTATCCGTAGCTTTCCTATCGCGCGATGCGAATTGCGTCAGCTTCGATAGAATATGAACAGCGACGATACGTTTAGCAATTAAGTAATCTGCCTGAATTTAAGTTATTTTAAATTTATATCAAACTTCCTTTTTTTTTCAACAACATACGCAATTAAAATCTCTACAAATTAAAAACGTTCCAATTATTATAATTTGTGATTTTATGAAATACGAAGGAAGTACAAGTATTCAATAATTACTAGAATATTCGTGTCAAATGTCAATATGTGGTTTGTTATTAAAAAAACTTATCGCACGTAAATGCGCGTTCGCAAAATTTATCCGCATATCGCGGGTGACCTTGCCAATAATAATATTCTTTAATTAATGAAATAATATGACCAAAAAACAAAACGTTAATCGATGATATATTTTTCGACAAACATAGTATGATGTGTATTTTACTATTTTATAAACTATCACAAACTTAAAGTTACTTTCTTAGTAAATTCGTTTACTCAAAATATATTTTAACTGGAAAAGACAAAACATTAAAGTATCAGTTTTTCATGTGCTCTCAACCCATCAATATTTTTGGCTGTTAAGTGTAATAATGATTGAAAATATTTAGTTTAAAGGTTTCCTTTCGGAAAAGTTATTTTCTTCAAAAAGACTAAATATAAAAGAAGAGAATAAATCACATAAAATAAATTTAAATCTTAAGCTGTAATTATGGTCGAGTTTCTATCATTGAGCTTACAGTACCTGCCCATAAGTGTGTTAAATACTCTTTAATGTTTGATAAGTTTGTTAAAGTCAACGTTTAGTTTAATAACTTTTCGCATTAAATAAAAAAAAAAAGCAACGAACCTTTCGAACAACTCACGTAGAGAAATTATAGAAAGGATTCAACCACTACTAGAACTTATAATAATTATCTGCGGATCTTATCTGTTCGTACTGCAAGCATTTATTAGATTAAGACTTTCGATTAAGTGAGCACGCGAACCAATGGTTTGAAGACATCTTTCGATCACGTGATATCCGAAGTACGCAAACTCAACGAATAAATAATAATAGACTTTTAAAAAAATACGAGATTTCTTCGTTGACGATAAAAATCTATTTGAATCTGTTGCTCGGGTTCTCTTTTTTTTTTTATACATGACTAGATAACATACTCCTTGGTGCGGACGATGTCGCGTAACTGATTGAGCTAAAACCGAGTTGCCACGTTGTATAAAACGCGATTTTTTTTAAATCGCACGTCTATCGGTAACTAGTTAACTAGAACCAAAGAACTTTAATTATGCTGCATTTGCATCTTCCTTAATATAAATCTCATATTATTAGATAAGATTATACATATAAGAACAAGTACATCTCTGTTGATCATTCAACATGTATAATACGGTTACCTGTTGCGTTAGAAATAAGATCTGATTTATTTTTTATTTTTACCACAATAATATTATCATTAGTACTAATAGAAACATGTGAAGTTCATTTTAGAACTGAATTATCTAATAATACTATCTTCATACATATGTTTTGTAGAGCCATATTAGTAGTACCCAAAGTACCTGTATTTAGATTTAAATATAAGATATTTTTTAATATCTATCGATGGTCGTAGGTGTTAGCTTAGTTATCTTAGTCTTCGAATATGTATTCTCAAACTTATATGGAAATAAGTAATCCTATTTTTGTGTGTTATAATCTAAATAAAACGAAGTAAATGTTTATTAAATTTATGGAAATACCTCATTTTTTTTCATTTTAATTGAATGTTATAATATCTAGAGGAACAATCAAATTACAACCAAATAGATGTGAAATATTTCGTAACCGTCGTAGCTTAAAAGATAGGGCGCCAGATGTACTCCAACTGTGCGATGCAACTATGAGGGTGTCCAAATCTCGCAGACAGTTACTATTTTTCTAATGAAATTGGTACTTAACACATGTTCAGGATATTTTTAATTTTTTTTTTGCGTAGGTGGACCAGCTACTTCCTACCCGGTGTTAAGTGGTTACCAGAGCCCATAGACATCTACAATGTAAATGTCGCCACCCACCTTGAGATACAAGTTCTAAAGTCTCAGTATAGTTACAACGGTTGCCCGCCCTTCAAACCGAATCGCATTACTGTTTCACGGCAGAAATTGGCAGGGTGGTCGTACCTACCCGTGCGGACTCTCAAGAGGTCCTACCACCAGTAATTACGCAAATTATAATTTTGCGGGTTTGGTATTTATTACGTAGTATACGTAGTACGTATTTCATTAGAAAAATTGTTTATTATTTCCAGTAAATAAATAGTAGATGAGGGAAAAAGAGAGTGTAATGAATAAATCATACCCGCAAATTAGAGTCGGCAATTAGTGGTGGCAAGGGCGTCTAGCGAAGTTGAAACTTATTTCTTTTTGAAGAGTACGAGAGCTGTTAAAGTACCGTCATCTATTTTATATGTCCATGGACTCCGGTAACCACTTAATGCAAGTGATTTGTGAGCTCATTCACATGTTTACACTACACGATAAACAAAAAACTGACCCAATTTATTTTCTCATCATAACACGGAAAGATCTGTTTGGAGCGCAATGTTTGAAAATAAAACGTTAATCTATACTAGCCCTGACCTAATTTTAACACATAAAACTTGCAGTTAAAAATATTCACATCGTTGCAATGCTTAGGATCTGGAACGTATTTTGTCTCGGTGAATTTTAATTAAATATTTAGTAATTGAAATTAATGCTCTAAGATTCGTTTAAAACATTTCCGTACTCTAGTTTTTAAAATCACTCCGATGTGGGAGAGTACACCGCAGCAATAATAATAACTACCACCATTGCTATGTTTGTTTATAGTGTATTACCTAGCAATTCTTCTAATTTTTTTGTGGATTATATAAATTATTATTGGAAGTCAACTGCACTTCTCCAGTTTTCTGCAGAGATATGATATGGCTTTCTAAAACGACATTTTAAGTCTTATAATATAGGTATATAGGTAGACGTTAGGTTTGCCCTTGGCAATGCCGATGACCAACAATATCATGTGACTCGTAAACTAGTTTGCCTCCAAACACAATAAAAAAGAATTTCATGATTATGTTCCCTATATCAGTGGTTATCATAGTGTAGAAGAAATCCGGTTCGCGCTAGCAACATTAGCAACGTATTTACATACGAGTATGATGTTCAAGTTTTTAGAATAACATTTAGTAGCTTTGAGGATTTTTCGAGATTATCTCTATATTCCTTTATATAGAATCGCTGCATTCATCCATACTGCGTTTCCTGAGATACTTTTTGCTATATGCCATCGGGCTCTAGAATGAGCTCTCCCCTTGTGTATGTATTTTCAGAGCGCTATGACATATGACAAATAAGGTTTGCAAGATTGCGAGTTTCAAATGGGAGCTCTCAGCCGTAGGCCACGGCGTCGCTGTGCTCCTTCATTGCTGACGTCCATGAGCGAAGGTGGTGGACCGTATGATAATTTGCTAGGGTCTGCTAGGGTGGTTAACAAACCTGCCCCCCAAGCCCTCAATCCCGCCCATTCGTTCCGATAAAACTATAAAGACTATCGGTCGGTAGCAATACCACTCGCTCGGTGGAAGATTTTTCCTTTGTAATTTCTGTCAAACTAAGAAGAGATTATCCACAGGACGATACATAATTTTAATACGGCTAAATGACTTCACTTGTCGCAAAGATAGATGAATATTGAAAATTATTTTAGGCTATTTTGTAAAATTATTATTTCTGAACCTAGGTTCCTTCAGTTATTTTTGTACCAAGTCTCTGTAGTTCTAGTACCTATATCGTCCAATAATTATCATTTTATACTCACACTAAGTTAGACTAATTCTCGTTCAACAAAATGTTTTACTAAAGATTCAGTTGTCAGAAGAAACAATTTTTCCACGACTTGATACAGTTTCCTTTTCAGGAATTATTTACTCTTATTTGAATTACAACTCCATAATAATCATGACTTTATATCTTACAATTATTGAAAAATTAATCTGAAGTCAATTTAGGTATTCCTAAAAGTGTGACTTCAGGGTATGTCATCGAAGCTGTTCTGGGTAAGTGAGAATCGGCTATTAAAAGGTTAAAACTACATTTTCATCGTAAATAATTTAACACGTTAAAAAGAGTTCCGAGAAAGATTACAATACGTCCCAAAATACATTAAATATAGTCACATGAGCGGGGAGGCCCACAGGTCATACTAGTAGCCGACAAACAAATCATATCAAGGTCAAGAACGTATTTAATTCTGACACAATAATCATTTGTGTTGGTAATAACAATATCTTTGCAAATTTGCGAATTTAAGAGAGATTTTTATATTCTGAAATCCTTGCATAAATAGTTCTTATACATTGTTATAGTTTTATTATGTGGTTATATACCTAATGGCTATCCAATGCTTCAATTTGAAACACTTGATTACTTCCAACAAAAATATGTACCTATTTTTCCAGAAAACTTTAACTGGGTGTTCATCAGAGAGTGTATATTTAAATCAATGGTGTTCATTCTGAAAAGTTACTACAATAAATAGGTACATTGATTGTCTGAGGCATAGTGAACCATGATTCAATAACTATACCTGTGGAAAATTATGCAGTCAATCCGTATATTATGACAAACGCAAGTAGTTCGAATTACAATAAATGTAGTAGAAAATAATGTTGACGCGTTCGCAACGTTGTTTATCGTTCGCGACTATAAAAACGATCGTCATGTCTTGCAACGTGCGTATACTTCGTAAGCCACTACAACCGAACGCAGGGAGCGGTACCAACACCTAAAAAATTAAAAATGAAACTAATACAATGTGTTTTTGTCATTGTTTTGCTAATGGCAGTAACGGTGTGCAGCAGTCCTTTGCTAACACAAACACCATTCAGTGGTAAGTTAGTTTTAACGTTGTTAAGATTTTTAATGAAACGCAATAGCTCGTTTGATAGCTTTAAACAATTTTGTGACAATCATGCTTAAAAGCTGGCGATTCTATTTGTTCGATGAGGGAAGCTAGAAGCTTAGAAATTTCGTGAACCGCAATCTGCTTTAGTGAATGACTGATAACAACATCGTTAACTAGCTCAAAGAACAATAGAAGACGTTTTTAGAATTAGCAAAAATTTCAAATGTGCTTAATGTTATCAGTTTTGGATATCGAAATATGAATACCATAACGTATGTACATAAATTGTAATTATAGATTAAAAATTATTAAATTTTAATAGCGTGATAGACTTGTGTAGGTAATACTAGAAATGTTTTGAGGCAATGCCTAACGCATTTTTTTTAATGAAAGGATACATGACGTATCTAAAAAGTTTAATTTTGCTTATTGATTTAATTTAATTGGTTTGGAAAACAACAAAAAATCAAGTTTTTGATACAATTTGCAATTATACCTGATACATTATACCTATATTATATTTTTTACATTGTTCAGAAATGTGGTATTATTAATGTTTTAATTTCATTAAAATGAATAAGAAAAATCATAAATATACGGTTTTATGACAGTGTATGATTGGTTTCCTAGTGGGAGCCAGCACAGCCAAATCGGTCGGCCACCATATGTTTTTAATTTTGGTAGTCCAATTCATGATATCTAATTTTTGCTTAGGATGGGCGGATTGAATCAATAAAATTATTTATTAACGTGCATATGTACCTTGATCCTGTATTGATCATTGATAGGTATAATCGCGGTGCGCACTGGTTTTTATCGGGTGGGCAGTAATGTACGTATTTAATTTTTATTTCATATCATGTCGAGATGGAAATTTCGATTTTTGAGCATTATTTTCAGATAGAAAAGTGCCATTCACGGCCCTGGTTAAATATTATAATATAATAAATTACACATTCTTTTATTTTCTTGGCGCATGCTTACTTGTTCTTGTTAACACATAAGTTCGCAAACGATTTATTTGCAATGTAGTGTTATTTTTTTGCATATTTTTATTGGTTCATATTATCATTTGCAATTGATTGCATTCTCCTTGTTCTATATGAGTAAGGGAAGGCTTCAATCCACCACAAGCTCTTCGCCTCAATTTCCACGTCTCTGGTTCTCTTGTAACACTTTATCTAATTCTTAGAGGTAAATAAATTTAATAAATAACAAAGGTTAAGTTAAGTTAACTTTTGATTCCTCCCTGAAAACAATATTTACTCATCACGGCAGGAAAAAATGCAAGCCCGACCGACACGTGTTTTTGAAAGACATACTTTTTTCCAGCGTGAGTTAAATAGATAGGTACTATTTGGTGCAGTTAACCAAACTTAAAATCAGTGACGTGGCAATGATTTTAGAAGAATCGGGTTTACCGTAAATAGTTGTCCAATTGTTATATTATTAGTTCATGTTCATTTTAACGTAATTTAGTTAATTCAATTAAATTAGTTTTAATTCGCTTCTTAATTTATTCAATCGAAACTATTAATGATAATAAAAATAAATTACGATTTTCTGCCACCAAGGAACAAGATGGGAGTAAAATAAGTTGAGATAGAATTTAAAAAAAAAAACTTATGTTCATTAATTACCATAGAAAATGTTAACAGTTGAGTCAAACTAAATAAACAGCATAGTGTTTGTTCAACATTAAACCGATCTGTTTTCGAATTTCACTGTGAATACGCCATTAGCAGATATCTAAAAATATGTCAAGGTGACCCGATTCAAGAACTTCCTCAGACCGACAGACAGGATTGAGTACAGAGATTTATGAATGGCTTTATTTTTGCTTCTAGATATATTTTAAGAATTTTCCTGTAATTACGGGACCTATATTTTTGTAATCTACGTAAATAACGTTGATATTTCGATTAACAAATACAATTTATAAATTCATAACATCAATATAACAAATATAATTTTTTTTTAAGAATTTTATCTCTGTACTTCGTAATTAAATTAAATTCTTGTTGATAATTTAGAATTATAGTCTGGACTCTTTTTGTCTCCCGATCCAAGACCTTGGTCTGGTTTTAAATAGTTTTTACGGTGAAGCACTAAGATGTCGAGTTCGTTAAATGAGACTGCACAAATAATATTCTTCGTAATCAATACTTCTTGATCATTCCAGAAAACCACTTTTTAACTATGTACTAACGTTATATTTTTATTTCATTTCCTAAATTTTCCCGCGTAAAATAAATACCATTACGATTTGTGATTTTTTTTATCTAAGCGTATCTGTGTAATAATATGTGATGTTTTAAATAAATTTTCGACTCACAACGTGAATGTTAAATCATACTGGAGCTGCCACATTTTGTTCGGATCACGAGCGACTAAAATTATATTTTGAAAATTTATGACGAAGTGTGGTGTACACAGAACTACTTATGAATCTTATATTATGATTCTGTTGTTTAATGCAATACAATAATATAAACATAATTTCGGTAAAACAAAACTAAATAAAAATCATCTTCCACACAGCTATGAAAAGGAGATAAAATCTTGATAATAGGAACTTGATTGAAGAAACAAAATCATTTTTAGAGGCAATTTCTTCCTTTTCCTGTTTTGCGAATAATACATTGTGTTTTTAGGTAAAGATTAAAATCTTTGTGATAGTTTTCATTTGTCGTTCTTAATTTACTTTTGTCATTAATCATAAATTACAATAATGTTTATTTACTTATTTTATTTACGCTATCAAAAGTGAAATCGTCAGTAAGCATGTAACAAATATGTACTTAACAAAAAACAGTGTTTATTATAAAAAAAGTAAGATTATCATAAATAATACTCTCATCCGAATCTAATAGGTATCAGATAATTAACTAATAGTTTGAACTTGTCAGATTTTTATTAATCATTATTAATTTTAATTATAATTATTTAAAAAAAACTCCAACTATATAATGGAAATTTCTATTATGTTATTTCTAAAGTCCTATTATATAGTAGGACTTTTCATTCTGCGGGTAACATATTGAGGTTAGCAGCGGATGCCATTACAGCGCTATTCAACACTTTAGTGCAAAAAGCTGATAATTAATACCAACCATCCTGATTACGTCAATGGAAATATGCCGTTAACCATGAATGGATCGTATTGCGATTGATTCATTCGTCGCGACCATCGATGTCGCGACGATCGTATTTATGTTAATAATAATTATGATGATAATAATCTTTGATTTATTTGTGTTTTTATTAGAGGAGGATTGCATCAGACAAGGAGGTATATGCGTGCGCACGGAGGAATGTGATCCAGACAACATATCGACGATTTCGCAATTTCTATGTCCAAACCAAGCGCACCTTGGAGTAGCCTGCTGCTATGTAAGTAACTTCTCAAAATTATAACAAATTAAATGAAGAAGAAACAAAAAATGAAAATTGTAACAAAGTTTTTTTTGTATGGACGAGTTTATGGTAAGTGATTACCAGAAGCCACAATAGTACAGTGGTTAACCCTTCGAAACCTATAAAATTATATATTGTAAATACTATTTCGGGCTCAAGACGTTTACGGACTAGCTCGCCTGTTATTTAATGGAATTGAATTGGCTCCGATAGCCATTTAACACCAGGCGAGCCTTGAGCTAGTCCATCCATCTAAGCAAAAAAAATATAGTACGGTCTCAATTTATTATTCCAGTAACTATAATTTCCTTACCAATAAGTGTTATTTAAAAATCATTAATTTTACAGGTCTGAAGAAACTCGGTGTCTTCTTACCGACGAATGATATAATCAAACTATATGGTTAAACTTAGCTTTAATATTTAAGGAACATGTTGAAATGTAAAATGTTTATATAATGCCCATTTACATTATTTTACATTATTTTTATTTTATTATGCTTAGATTTAATATTAATCTTAAAATAAATTTAATATAAGATATTGTTTCATTTTCGTGTCCATAAATATATTACACGGATTTCTAATATTTCATTTGTGGAATAAGTCTTATGAGCAAACTCGTTTCTAAGGGTCGTACCACCATTAATTCAAATTCAAATTAATTAGATATTGTTCGAAGCTAATTTCAACTAAATAGAGCATTGTGGCACACACAGTAGTCGAGTAGCACTCTCAAATTGCAAACTCCCGATCCACTATCGATGCTTTTAGGCAATCCAAACTTCGATCACCGTTCTCGTTGAACCCGTCCAATGCGACGAAGGGTTCGTCGTGAAAATTAACTCACAGGTACAGATCACTGAGTTTCTCGATGGATTTTTTCAGTATGTTCCGATTCGCGTGGCAGATTCAGCGTTGGTCTTGCTAGGGCTAGTGCTTGCAAAGTTTCCAGGTTGATTATCGTGAGCTTGTCTACACGTTCAGTAAAGCTACCAGGCTCGTGGTTACTAGCAATCTACTAACGAGATTCGTCGCAGTCAAGTATCACAGCTATAAAGCTCGGCAGCTATTAGCCGGTTTTGCGATAATTTGTCAGTCGCACACAGCACCGAATCTCTCGAGCGCGAGCGTGTGCTTTGCCGCGTCCAAGTCGCGTCTGCAGTCTGTGTGTCAATTGCTTTTGTTCCTGTAATAGCACGCACCACTGCATCTCTTCTGTGAGCAGTTATCAAGGATTTCGCTGGAGAACGGGTAGTATCGTTCTCTAAGCTATGAGCGTGCGGAATGAGAAAATAAATCGTAAAAAGTTATAGTTACATAATTTATAATGAATTAATACTAAGCAACCTATATGGTTGGTCACACGGACTTCGACAAGCATCCATACTATTTTACTATTACTTTTTTAACTTTATTTCACAGTATTTTAAATCGAACCCATCGAGGCGACGAAGGGATATTAGAAATAATATATTATGTTCCAAATTTATCAGGCCACAATATCCGATCCTGCGCTGCGCGCTTGGATACACTCACACTGTGGGAAGCTTAGCTACGTTACGTTTTTCCAATACATTACATTTTCCCAAAATAATATATTCGCAATTAAAAAGTTCTAATAACGATTTTATTTTTACATGTCAAAGTAAGGTAGTGTCATTTCTGTTGTTGTGGCAGAATAAATGAGAATTTACTTACATTAGTGAGAGTTTACTTTTAGCAAAACAGACGCTGAACTAGGGCCATTTGCCAATCGGTTGTTAAGCGAGATGTTCTTCTTCTCTGAAAATAATGACTCGCAGAAACTATACCAAACGACTAGATAAAATATGTTTAAAATACGCGTACGAGTGAGCATAGGCCGCAATTTCTTATTCTTATTTTGTTCAGTATGGTAATTGGCTTTTTGACATGCTAATATGGCCAGCGTTGACTTTAAGCAGCCTTCAGATATTACTTATTGTACATCGACATGTTATACACGATATACTTTGATATGACTATGAAAATTAAAATGATGCGCATTGAAAAGAAGTAAGATTTAAATGTTTAATAATAAATTGGTTAATTAGTTAGGATGAAATTGAATGAATTCAAATGAAATGAGGTGAGATGAAATGTTATCATGTCTTTATAAAATGCTAAGAATTCACTGAGACTTTTTAGCGGATACCAAGAATCTACATCCAGTGCCTTTTTTATTCACTTACAGTTTCACATATGCAAAACGGTAATAAGCTAACAAACAGTATTACACACAACAAAACCAACATTTACACACCTTTAAGCATGAGAAATGCTAAATTTACAAAATAAAAGAATTCACTCGACTCCTGAACTTTATTTCCTTAGATGGGGAAAGAACTCACGACCTAATTAGTAAAAACTTACCTTAGCCTAGACACATCACAAAATTAGTGGCTTTACTGACCTTCAGATGTGAAGTCGACATCCCAATTTTATTGTATAACGGGTGTCCCAGCTTTCCAATTCGAGATACACGACTCATTCGCGGCAGAAACAGGCAGGGTGGTGGTAACTACTCGTGCGGGCTTACAATATTCCTTACATTTAGTAAATGTCAGGTGCCTTTTAAGAAACCCATAGAAAGATATTTCGAATAATTCAGTGCCATCTATAGAATGTCATGAGTTTAATGAGTTAACAAATCGTAGCAACTGAAACAATAGAGCAACAAATAAAATGTTGCCTTACATGTTAGTGTGCTCATTAATCGCTAGATGGCAGTTTTTTCAGATAATCTCATCTTGGGTTGCTATTAAATAAAATATTTCGACGTTATCCAGATATATAATAAAAAATAATTCAGATTTTAAATTGAATTAAATTTGTACCGTATTGGAAAGTGTTTGCATTTGGCTTATTATTTATAGTAGAAGTATTTAAAAAGAACTTGAACCGTCAATCACATTAATTTAGATTCAGTGGAAAACTGGTGAACAATATTTGCAAATAACAAACTGAACTAACTAAACTGCTCTGTGTAGTGTAATGTAGTAGAGTTAGAATAAAATGCCAGCGAGAAATAATTGAATCAGAAGAATTAGGAATCATTCTGAAAACTAAAATTCTTATTAAAGGCAAAGTGAAGAAAATCAGAATATTTAAATAAATCGAATATGTGAATAATTTAAGTTCAGCGCTAGCAATGAATTTTACCAGCGGACTATTATGTTGCGAGATATCAAGATTTTTATTTCTATTTTTTGTATATCTTTACGGCTTCATTTAACTCACACATTACTGATGTTTCAGTTTTCCATTACTTCATCATTATCTTTATGGGTTTCACTGGTCCGCTTTTGGTGATAGTGATACTAGTTCTATCAAATCCAACCAGATTACCGTACCGTACTCATCAAACTCAACAATAAGACACTAAGCTTATAGCATTGGCTCACCGAGGTTCTTGCAAGACTTTCTCACTGGGTTCTTTCGCAAAACTTTCCGAGTTTATCGACCTTATTAAGAGGAGCTTCGGAGCTCGATAGAAAGCTACTGCACTTACAGCTTAGCTCTCGAGTCCGCCCATTCGTGGTAGTGAAGTAAATGGCAATTTAACAATACCAAAAAAAATTCGGCTCATCATCATTTTTCAATTAAACACCATTGTTCAGATGTCATGTCATTGTTGAGATGTCTATTTTCCCAACAAAACTACGATTCGCATGTGGGCTAGACAGGAAAAAAGTAACAACTGCATCATTATATTAATATCCTAAAATCAGAAGACAAACTGTATAATATGTACCTTGTTTTCGTAATATATTTAATTTGTAAAAATTTCCTTTTCGGATCCAATAATAATAAATCAAGCAGGATAGATAAGATAATCTAAATTCGTTAATCATGTTGCTTTGGTTCCTATTTCTTGTCTATACCGTATTTTCCATTCTATCAACTGGCAACACTTGAAACTAGCGACTTGGTATTCAATCAGTTCACTCACTCACTCTCATTTGAACTCGTATCAAGTTTCTCGGAGGTTCAGTTGCGTGTGGCTGCGTCGCGTTTGCGTATTATTTGCCGCCAATTTAAGCGCAACTCATCAAAATTTATCCTCTATTCAAGGTAAGAATTTTTTATTGTAAATATCTAATGTTAAGAAAGTTACTACTAACAAATACTATTTGTTTTTTATTTTATTTTTAGGACATAGGTAATCTGAATTATGTCTATTAAATAAGTTTTAAGACATAATAGTACGCTTTACTTTCTCATACTTTCTTTTTATTTAAGACTGTGTAAATAATATACATTTTACTATATTCCATGCAATAACAACTTTTTACATTTGTATTATATTTTTTTCAATTAGTACCATTAAATTAGTATTAGGTAAACTCGTTATTTCTAAGCTTTAAAATACAAATATGAAACAGCACACTTTTTTCAACAGCACACTTTGATTTAGGTAACGTCCGAAAAAACCTTCAGAAAAATTTCTCAGTACGTTTTTTTATTTGAAACTCTACATTAGATAAAGTTGCTACGACTCGGTACCTCAATTTGATCTACCAGAATTTAATTAGGTTTTTCGATTCCGGAGCTAATCCGGAGATACTCAATTCGTTTTTGATGTTTTGAAAGTAAGCCACGTACCTACCAGTTTTTAATCTGATAAATCTAGATTGAAGCACATTTTTTTTGCATTAGCTTTATTTTATAACTTTTTTTTTGTTTTGTCTCTGAATGTATTTTCTTTAGGAATTATTTTACACACGCGACGCGCTAATCATAATTACAGTCTTTTTAAAGAACGTCATGTTTTTTTTAAATAAATTTAGAATTCACTAATAACAAATGACAGAAGCAGTATTTTCATTATCTTTGGGCTATATACATCATACAGTCACCTTGAGACTTGAGCTTGAATTTTCAATGGTACTTATTATTGAACCGTTGTTCCGGGTGTTGGTTTTGCACTACCGGCACTAGGAGTTTAAGCCTAGGGCAACGGAATTTCAAGGGCGGTAATATTTAGGGTTGAACGAAAAACGTGTTTCTGAGTTTTATTAAAGAAGTTTCAAGAAGTTTTATCATCACTTAGAAAAAAAAATGTGATTATTATAATAACGAGGCTCGCATTGGTCTCGCCAAAGAAATATTTTAGTTATATGGTTATACATACTTTTGTTTCGACTAACATTTATTTTAAAATTCAACTTTATTCAATATCACGTATTATTATTATATGTCGTATTTTATTATGTATTATTTAATATTTTCACGCTACAAATGTGATACTATTTGGAAATTTCAGAAATTATGCTCCAATACTAGTTAATTCATGTAGGAACAGGGTGGTTCTTAAAATAAGTCTGGTCCTGATTGTCCCAGTCTTCAAAGGATTAATTACCTTTCGGCAGTATTAGCCAAAAAGTACTTATCCGTGAAAAAAACAAACCAACCTGACACTAGTCAATGCGGCTGGTATGCAACGTAATGTCGTTACATGCACCTTCTGGAATTAAAACTACAATGTATTACATGTATCTAACCCTTCTTATAAGGGTAACTCTTTTCTAAATCTTATAATACGATATTTTACAATACGATAACGAGATTTTTGTTAGAAAATATTTAGAAAATTACATTATGCACTATGGATTCGCAATTTATGAGAATAACCGAATTTTTACTGCTTCTTTTTTATCTGTAATAGGTAAAAATGTAAATACAGGCACGGTTGAGATGTTTCGTTCAGAAAAGTTACTCTCCTTTTTTTTTACAGAGTTTTTGTCCCATATAACACGGTTTCGCACAAACCCTGTTATATGGGACATATAGGACATATAGAGGAGGATTGGCTTACCTATTACTATTATTCAATTGACTAGTATTTTTTCATTAAAGCAGGTCAATAAGAGGATAATAAATATACTTATTCTGGCCATAAATACTGTTACAAAGGAAAACAAAAAAAATTCTATGGCAAATAACATTTATTACTTTTACAGTGTGTTAGTTTAAAACATAAATATAAAAGAATTTAAAGTATAAAAAGCTTATTCGAAGTGGTCTCCATTGGCTGCAATACAGTGAGGCCAGTTATCAATAGAAGCACGCATTCTTTCCATGGGAAAAATTTTCACTGCCAATCGTACGGATTGTTTATGGGACTCCAAATTATCATGACGTTTAGAGCATGCCGTACTCTCTAAAACTTCCATAAATCATAATCCAGCGGATTAAGATCGGGACTAGACGACGGACAGTCTTCAGCTCTGATGAAGTCCGAAACGTTCGTTTCCAACCAAGACTGCGTAGACCGAGCTTTATGACCTGGCGCCGAGTCTTGCTGGAAGGACAATTCTTGATTATTGAACGTGATGTTGTTAAGGGGCTTCACTACCTTCTCAAGAATGGTATCTTGATACACTTGTGCCGATGTCTTGATACCTTTTTCACAAAAGTATGGCCCAGTCACTCCTTCATAGCTAATACCCCACCAAACCATCACTGAAGTCGGATAGTGGCCACGTTGCACTTTGTCGACTAATTGGGAAGCTTCCTTAGAGCTTTGAGCATAAATACGGTCATTTTGTTTGTTAAAATGTGGCTCAATTGTAAAAAAATTCTCATCCGTAAACAAAATTTTTCTATGACCTCCCTTTGCGTACCGCTTCAGTAGTTTTTTCGATTTTACCGCCCTATTCTAAATTACCCCCTATTTTAAATTATCAGTTAAGAAATGACCAGTACGTCTCTTATAGGCTGCAAGTCCTTAGTCATCTTTTAAAATACGCGACATGGTTCTAGGTGCTATCTTCATCTCCCGAGATAAAATCTTTTGCTTTCGGACGGGATTTCTTCGAATTCTTTCCCTTACTGCTTTGACCACCTTTTTCGTGCGAACACTACGTGGATGGCCAGATCTTTTTCTGTCATAAACAGAGGAGGTCTCATTGCACCTATTAATAGCCCGGTACACAAACATTTTACTAATACCAAGCGTATGGAGAGTTTTAAAAATTGCATTTGGCTCCATACCTACTTTGTGTAATGCAATCACAGCGATTTGGTTCTCTTTATGATCCCACTCCATTTTAATATCGCAAAATATTGTACAATATTTTGGCGCCAAAATGAGAAAACGCAATGAGTAATCATATAAAAATGACTGATTCCAAATTCAAATGTAATATTTTGTTTATTTTTAATTGTAACAATATTTATGGCCAGACAAAGTAGTGAATGTTGTTTATCAGACATATTCGTTTTCAGACGAAAGTCTCAGACGAAAGTCACCACTCTTAGAGTAGGAAAGTATATTTTTTATTGCCCACATGGGTAGACGAGCTTGCGGTCTACTTGATTTGAAGAAGCGGTAGACAGCGGTTTGGCTCTGCTCCTGGCTCACGGCAGAAATAGGCAGGGAGGTGGTACCTACCCGTGCGGACTCACAAGCGTCCCACCACCAGTAATTAGTCGAAACAATAAAAAAACGTTTGCCAATTTTTTGTCAACACATTATATCGTGAGTGTGAGATATCATATATGTAGTAAGATTTGAAATTTAAGTGTATGATGCATAATATAAAGGATATCATCGGCACATTTCATAATTACGATTTTTTATATATATGTTCACAGATTTTATTAGGAATACATAATACTATTTAATAATACATACTAAAATTATTAATAATAACTATCTATTTTTATAGTCCATTCGATTTTTATTATTCGTTATCTTTGTTCATGAATGACAATAGAGGAAACACACTAACCGATGTGCTGAATAAGTGAGCCCACTAATGATTTTATTCTATAATCGAACCAATTTTGAACGGCGACAAAGAAAAATGAATGCTGTAAGCTGTTGATCATTTTACAGCCAAACAACTTATTTGAAGAATTGTTAAGCGGTTGTGAATTACCAAATTTATAAATGTATATTTTATCAGTCCAAGTGTTTTAATTGTGGCAGAAAGCGTTTTTTGAAGATGCACGGGATTTAATAATGTGTTTTCGGGAAACGTTGCAATTAATTTAATAGGATGGCCGTTATTTTAATTAAATTGTCTTATGCGAACGTTTCAAGGTGATCTTTTTGAGCTCCGATAACCTGACACCAGATAGATAGTGTACCAAAGAAAGCTATCGCTCGAGCGAAATTAATTATGACTATCTACTTAATAAGGCCGTACAAAGTTTTTTATTTTCAACGATCTGAGTGGCCTAATTCATAAGACGTCCGGTGTACTCGTATGACTAGGTCGATGTTCGAATCCTACAGGCGGGAACCTAATAAAAAAAAAAAAAATATTAATAAAAGAAATTCCATGATGAAATATTAACATCGTGTCGTAAAAATCAAATCCGCTAAAATATATTATAGTTAGTGTAATTAGGGTAGTTAGGGTACATAAAGGGTTATTAAACTATACCATACAATTGAGAGTGAGATTTCAGGCCTCATGCCTCAATTCACGTGGTGCTCATTCAATCGCATATGCAATCAATTCAAAAGAAACATATCTTATTTTTAGCGTTTAATTACAAAAAACAACAATAAGCTTCAAATTTAATGATTTTATGGCAGCAATAAACAATTATTCAATGAATCTAGACTGTTCTTGATTACGTTTGGTGTGAATACGTTAGAGCAGTGTTCATTAATACCCGAACCACAGGGTTCCTTCGCTTTGAGACTCAAGATCTAGTTAAATTATTCAAAAGATGTTACTCCTGTAGCTAGAATAGAAACGCTAAATTTCGCGGTAGCTCTCGCACGACTGTGTGAGTAAATAGCGGATTGTGCTGTTGCCAATCTTGACATGACCGTAAGCAGGCTTCACGGTTTGATTGCGTATTTTGAAAAAGTTTCGCTTTGGTACAATAGTTGTACTACTGATAATTCTACGCAAGCAGCCATCTTGAGAGATTGTGATCGAAATTGTATCGTTTAACGGTCCTTACGGATCCATTAGTTCCAATAACTGTTGCGTTAGGTACCTTCAGCTCTAGGAGCAGACTTAGGGACTCTGGTAACCGTACTCGTCCAACTGAGCAAAGCGTTTGACGTGCAACCTAACCTATACATCAGCCCATTGAGTTTCTCGCCGGATTTTCTAAGAGGTTCGCGCTTCTAGCAGTAGATTTATTTGCAAAGCAGTTGCCCTTAAGTTATTAGGTCTCCTTTGGAGGTGCTTGGGTAGCTGTTAGCAAATCCCATCCCATCCTGGCTGAGCCTTTGCTCGTCCACCTGTCCTAGTGAAGCTGCAAAGGTCTCCGGGTCAACAGTAAGCCTTCATAAAAAAAAAGTATCTTTTAGCGGCTCTTGCATTATTTAAACTGGGTACGTATGATTCTTTCGCAGCGGGCACGGTGCGGATTCACAACATATCTAAGATAAGATGGTATGAGATTAGTACCCATAGATTGAAGACGCTGCTTGTATTATCATTAATACCTTAATTGAAATAAAATAAATTCAGTATGAATATAAACAAATGACTATGTTGTCCTTCCTGGCATTAGGGGCATGTGCCCTCGTTTTGTACTTAAGTGTATCGACGGTAATAATAAGAGTAATAAGTGATTCGAAATGAATTTATTGCACTGTCGTTTTTGATAAATATTTCTCCTTTCTGGCGGGAAATAACTAAAGGAACATATTCCACCGAGCGAGTGTTTTATACACGGCCGACCGGTGCTCCGAATGTTGTTGTCCCGAACTTGTTTATACAAACTGATGTTGGAAATGTCGTTAGCACGATTGAGGTTTTTATCATGTTCTATGATATCTACCGTTAGTTACAACATGAATTTTTACTTCACTTAATTCTTCCTACTACTGTTTTGATAACAGCGTATGTAAAGTGAATTATTCGTATCTGGAAGTCGTCCTGGCCTAAAGGATAAGACGTCCGGTGCATTCGTATATAGCTATGTACCGGTGTTCGAATCCCGCAAGCAGGTACCAATTTTTGTTATGAAATACGTACTTAACAAATGTTCACGTTTGACTTCCACGGTGAAGGAATAAATTCGTGTAATAAAAATCAAACCCGCAATATTAAAATTTGCGCAATTACTGGCGGTAGGACGTCTTGTGACTCCGCACGGGTAAGTACCACCACTCTGCCTATTTCTGCCGTGATGTAGAAATGCGTTACGATTTGTAGGGTGGGGTAGCCGTTGTACTGTAAAAACTGAGACCTTAGAACTCATATCGTAAGGTGGGTAGCGGCGTATACGATGTAGATGTCTATGGGCTCCGGTAACCACTTAACACCGGGTGGGTCGTGAGCTTGTCCACCCACCTAAGCAATAAAAATAAAGAAATAATTAAGAAAAAGGCATTCAAATATTACATATATTATCTCTGTTAAAATGTTGATGTAGCTTATATTATTTCGTATGGATATGTATATTTGTAGCATAGAATTCATGTACAGCTCAGCGCGTATTATGATTTCAGTTGATTCGAGTGGCTGGGCAGAATACCAGCTTTTGTGGTAATTTAACTACAAGCTATGTTTATACCTATCTATGCTGGTAACCTTGGGGGCTATGCCAGCTTCGCCGAACGTGTAGGGCGAGCTTACGGAGTTCAGCCTGACGAATTTGCTAACACTAGCCCTAGCAAGGGCAGTGGTGTGCTGAATCTACCATCAGATTGTATTCCCGGAATCGAGAAACTTAGTTGACTACAAGCTATGTAATGTAGGTAGTGTGAAAGACTATGAATAATCTTTTTTTGTTTTTTCGCAATAAATTTATGTCCGTTACATACGTGCTTCGTTTTTAAAAATATTTATTAATTTCCTAAATGAATATAGTAAAAGTTTGTATTAAAAGCTTTGAGGGAAATTTAAACAGGATATTTGAAAGTCGACCACGTTATTCGAGTTATTATAACTACGATACTGTATAGGTATACTATATGTTAATCTTAAAAATTTCTTATTATCTGGATTCATATACATGAATATTTATTCCATTAAGATTTAATAAAAGCATACATTCGAAATCATGTAAAGAAGCGTTTTTGTAAATGTTGAAGTAGAAATAAAATGTAATGCAATGAAAATTAAAATAATACTATAACGAAATACTTTTAATAGTTAATGATGAGTTTAGGAAATTTTCCGCCATTATCTTATTAGGCCTGCAAGTGTTTTAACATACCTACTGTATAAAAATAGAAATCTGAAACGTC
The DNA here is from genome assembly GCF_003987935.1 of Bombyx mandarina. The sequence goes on from NW_021011524.1 coordinate 94,246, forward strand.
AGTCAAAAATCAGAAGTCATGACACCGATAGCGATACTATGTATTGCACATAAAATTGTTTTGATTACGAATCCAATCGGCAGCAAAATATTTTAATAAATTTGCAACGCGTATCAGTCGAAAGAGACAACGCAGCACTTTATCCCCCTAAATTATTATTGTTTAATTAATTATGTTCTGTAAGCGACCTCTTTAGGTGTCATTCCTCTTTATACGTAAATTATTTAAGATATTTTATTTTAGAAGTTTGTATTAAATTAATGTTTATATTCAACTTGTTTGGTTGTGAAGGTTCGTTATGCTATAGAACTGATACCTTCGACACCACGTTTCATGTTGGGTAGTAGATTATGATATTCGGGTGCTTAAATAAGTGTTGAATACAGCGGTCAAGTGGGAGGTATCAAAAATAACATTTTTAACAAGCATGCTGGTCGTATGTTGAATTTACTGATGCTTTTACATCAAAAGCTTGTAACTATACTTGAGGCCTTAGAACTTATATCTCAAGGTGGGTGGCGCATTTACGTTGTGGATGTCTATGGGCTCCAGTAACCACTTTAAACCAGGTGGGCTGAGAGCTCGTCCAAAAATATCAAAAAAATAAAAAAATAATTAAAAAAAACGCGATTCAAGAAATACCAACAAGAACCGAACATATTACTTTTATTCGGATCAATGAATTTAGCAGAACACACATGAAACACGCATACAAACAATAAATTACAAATTAGGGTAGCAAGCTTTATAATAAGTTTTACCATTAAAACAAAATGTCATGTTTTCGGAATACTAAAATATTTCGGGATAATTTATTGTTTTGAACCTTGTTTGTGGATATATCTTCACAGCCTGACGCTGGCATAGTTGTGCTGAAAAGTGATAAGGGTCAAAAATAATTAGATTATAACCTTACGTCAAATATAAAATTAATATGTCTTCACAATACTCGGATTACTTTAATAAGAAAAATACATGGATCCAGGCCTCTAGAGACAGTTTATGTCTCGAAAATTACAATTTTCAAGCTTAGTTTAATCGCGAATCGGAACATTACAGCACTAGACGGTATATTGAAGGATACTCTTGAACTTTTATAGTACTATGACAGAAGTCTTTGAACTGTCCACAATAACAGTAACTGTACCTAGTTAGTTTCATCTCAGTCAGATTAGAGGTTTAGAAGCGCATCGAGAATTTTATTATTGGCAATATCAACTGGTGTTGGTCTATATTAAGATATGTACAGTTGTATACGTTGAAATATATAAATTTTTAGGTATTAAACACCCAGATAGAGGCCCAACAAACTTGTTCACTATACGATTGTTTGCGCGTGAATCGAACCCACGACCCAAGATCGAGCCTACCAGTCAAGAGCGCTAACAACTGCGCCACAGCTGTATCTCAATTTTTTATTTTGTTAATTTAAACTAGTGTTCGTCTAATGGTCAAAATTCATCGAAATCTAATTTATTCTACGCGGACGAACAAAAGTACTTTTTAATGTACAAACCCGTCCGCTTCGCTGGGCATTTAAAATTAACATTATTATTTCTCAACGCCACAAAGATTCTCATCATTAATGCCCCCGCAACTAGTGTAGGGAGTCCAACACTCATATAAATATTAGCCTATCCATTAAGTGCATGTATTTTCTACAGGGATACCAAGTTTCAAGTCAATCGGATGCATGGTTCAGTAGTTATAACGGAACATCCGTAAAAACAACTGTAGATTTATATATTAGTATAGATAATGGTTTCTGTTCGTTTGTTTTGTTAGAGTTTTGACAGTAACGTCGATGAAACAATACGTAATGCGATAGCGAGATGCTCAAACTACATACTACTCAAACTAAGGCTGTGCTATGCTATAAAGAAGTGATAGACGATTCAAACAATTAACATATGTATATAATTTGTATATACATAATATGTAATATGTACATTATTTTCGGTGTATTATTGTCTTGCATCTCTGAATAATGTATTGACCACTGCATTGTTTCAATATGTTAATTTGAGAGTATAAAATATACAAAATAAACACGCTCTGTTAATAAACGATTACAAATAAAACACTATTATTAATATACAATTAACATTTTAACAGCGTCCCTCGCTATTTTTCATTCGGTTCGTCAGCAAACCATATTTTTGTTCCCTATTAATATCTTGAATTCTGACCTTCCGTTTAGCCACACACTTATTTAATTCAAGGCTACTTTTTGTAAATTCAAATGTGGCTTTTTCTTTACCGCGTGTAACGTTGCTTATGTCATTGCCGGTTTAAGCGAGTAAATACTGTCATCTCACCGCCAGCAATCTGGCAAGCTGATTGAGATATATACTGGAAACACTTTCTGCAGCAAGACAAAACTGATCTTTAACGATTATGACTACCTATTGTTGCGGTTCGGGAAGCGGTAAAGGAATTGTTTGGGAATTCATCAACATCATAATTCTTTCTTATTACCCTCTGCTGGGGTGTAGGGCTCGAATCAAATTTTTCCATTTACGTCGGTCTTGGGCAGTCTGTTCTAGCGCCTCCCACGTCATGCCCAAGACCCTTAGCTCCTGCTCCACCGAGCGACGCCAAGTTGTTCTGGGGCGGCCTCTCTTCCTTTTGCCAGACACTTTCCAGGTCAGTGCTCTCCTTGATAGGTAGGTATCGGTCTTCCTCAATATGTGACCAATTTAATGCCACTTCCGCGTAAGGATCTCCTTCTCCATTGGTGTCTGCTTGGTTGGGAATTGGTTGGCTTAAAATTGCACTCGAAGCACCGGGCTCTAGTGACCAATAAAATCGTGATGAGGCGGCGGAGCATGCCTGTATAATCACCGTTTGCCCACTTTCAGGGATACCAAATGTTTCATTATAATTACATATTTAACGCGAGCTTAACCGCGGGACAGATCCATATTTAATAAAGTCCGCTCAAGCGACCTCCGTGATGTTTTAATTTTAATTAAAATTTACTTTGTTTATTTCATAACCATTCGTACCGACGATGTGTTATTTCAATGGAAGAAAGTAAAAAGCACTCAATTTACATTGTTAAAACTTGAAGTGTTCAGTTAAGTGTACCGGTTTCAAAAATTCAGATATTCCAAAGAATCTCCAGTCATTACCTATAAAATAATAATATTTTATTGACATTGTATGCTGCCGAGATTTGATCAGATAATGATTTATGTAAAAATATTGGTTTACATCACCTCTATTTTTACGAAGTATACGGTTATCAGTTGTCAGGTTCTGTGGTTCATATTTGTCAATTGTTAATTATACCAGTTTTTTTTTATTCATTACTAATTAATTAAAGAAACGTCGGTTTTTAAACTTTAGAATCTAAATTTTATAAACTCTAACTAAATCTAATTCGTAAAAAATAAATTAAATATTGCTGGCGACTCGCCCCGTTTTCGCGCGGTTGATTCAGGATTTTGTCATAAAAGGACATTAATTACTGTAATTATACACATACTATTTATGTTATTTCAAGTTTGTAGTTCCAGTGATTTAGTCTTTGCGTTGACGAATCAGTCAGTCAGCTAGAATATTTAATCAAATGTATTGATTACATAAGTTTCTTCGGAACAAACGTTACAAAAACGCAACTAGTTTAGGTTTAGTATTGACGTTTTTTTTTATGAATAGTTGTTCTGTAACCTGTGTAGCCAGGACACACGAAAAGGCTGAAAGATGAGGCAATGCTATATGTATGTACATAGTCTATTTTCCCGCATCGAACTTAATCAGAAAACAACAGAGCGCGCAGGAATTTCGAACGGAACTATGTAAATATTACAGTACGAAAAGTATACATCAAAATGTATTCGCGTGTGGCATCAACTTCAACATCAACAAAATTGCTGTAGGCTCCAACCCGCTGGCCTAAAGCGATGGGCGCACCGAGCGTGGTTCGTACATTATAAAACCTCTGACTGCGGCGGTAAATACTTATTTATCGTATGACGTTACTGGCTCGCTACCCCGAGGCTATAGCACCGTTTCAGTTTTCAGTCATTTATTTTTTCACAACGGATCTTTCATTCACGTTTTATGGTAAGATTTTAATTGCAATGAAGATTTCAATGGTGTAATGAAGCGATCTTTAAAAATGTTTCTGTTCCAACATTATGATTGTGCGAGTAAACTTTTTAAACATACGAAAATTTATTATGAAGTTACATATTTAGTACCTAACGATCGCTTTTTTATGATTCACATTTGGATTTATCTATCTAAAAGCCTAAGGCACTGGTGAGTTGAACGTTGGCAATGATTCAGACTTGAATGCTTAAGGCAGTTTCGGAATAATTTTCAAAATGATTGTTCTGCAGATGAACGCCTCGGGTAAAGTTGCTCGAGGTATCTGAAGCACTGCTAGGTATGCCTTCGCGTCATCGGCGGAGGCGGCGTGGTTCGCCGGCGGCTATACGCCTGAGGCGAGACCGCGGCTGCTGCTACCCAACTTATTCATACACCCTCTCAATACAAAATTTAATATCATTTGCATATTCACGATTTACAACATATGCTTTCAAACAATAAATTAAAAAGACATATCTTATTTAAAAATAAATCCGTTTTCAAAATACCGAGTAAAAATGTTTGTAACTATACAACAAAAACTCGTATCGTACATCACTAAATAATTCTAATGTCGTACAGAACCTTAATTACCATAAAACATCAGTTTGCAAATTTATGTAGAAACTCACTGTTAGCTTGAATATGTGTTAACATGCTTCTTGTAGGCATTGACAAAAATATTGGAATGCATAATATATAGGATGAGGCTTAAAATTTGTTGTGATTTTTTTTTAAAGTTTTGTAGCCTCTTGTAGCCTTATAGCCTTGTAGCCTAAATAGCGTTAATTTCATACGTAGTATTTTTTATTTATTTCTTAGGTGGGTGGACGAGCTCACAGCCCACCTGGTGTTAAGTGATTACTGGAGCCCATAGACGTTTACAACGTAAATGCGCCACCCACCTTGAGATATAAGTTCTAAGGTCTCAAGTATAGTTACAACGGCTGCCCCGCCCTTCAAACCGAAACGCATTACTGCTTCACGGCAGAAATAGGCAGGGTGGTGGTACCTACCCGTACTGACTCTCAAGAGGTCCTACCACCAGTAGTATGTCATTGCCTATTGCTAAAATCTTGTCTTTTAACTATTCTGAACTATTATTGAAAATCTGATAATTTTGAACAGCACTTGGTCTAACTTGCACGACGCCCGGTGTTTTAAAAACGAGTGATGTATATACGCTAGGATACAAGATGAAAAAAGCAAATTTCTCAATCTCTCTACAAAACCTATTGAAATATATATTTCTTCATTAATTATAATTAATTTTCTTTCTTCGAAAATATATTCTTCTAGTATAAAGTGAGGTCTATACTATATAGATCTATTATATAAAGTAAACATTTTAAGTAAATACTTTATAATACATAGTTTTCTACTATAAGAGTTTTTTAAAATAATCGATTTATGTGTTTTATTTGCATAAGACCAAGACGTGAAACACTGCATGAAGAGTTGAAGAATATCTGTCAAATGAAAGTAGTCAAGGTTATACTGAAGTTAGGCCTCATAAAATATAGCTGTGGTATACAGTCCCTGAGTCGGGGACGGACGCCCGGCCCGTCGGCTGTCGGTCGGTGGAGGTGTGCTGCGCGTCATCTGGCGTACGCCAAGTGGAGGGAGCGGTTGCTGGAGGAGCTTGGCCAAACTTCAGTCACTCGCCGACGCACCCTCGAGGCCCTGGTGCCCGTGCTGGAGGCATGGTCAGATAGACGACACGGCGTGCTCTCCTTCCACCTAACGCAGGTCCTCTCGGGGCATGGTTGCTTCGGGAGGTACCTGTGGAAGGTCTGCAGGAGAGAGCCACATCCGGGTTGCCACCAGTATGGGCATCCGGACGATGACGCTCAGCACGCACTCGAAGCGTGTCCGCGTTGGGAGCGCTCGCGGCGAGACCTCATCGCGGTGCTGGGGAGAGACCTCTCCTTGCGGGCTTTCATCGCCCGCATGTTAGAGGACCAGAATTCTTGGGAGGCCATGACCAGGTTTTGCGACCTGGTCATGGCGTTCCGTGAGGCTGAGGAGCGCGAAAGGGAGTGGGATCCCTCTTCGGCTTCTCAGCGAAGAAGGCGGAGTGGGCAGCACGGGCGCGAAGCTCCCGTTCATCTCCCGTAGGGGCTGTCGGGTGCCGGGTGCGGGGGTGTCTGGTACTCGGCTGTTAGTTCGGTGGCGAGGCGGCGCAAGGTGGCTCCTGTGCACCGCTCACGGTGTGTCTCCGAGACGACGTCCTGCGGGATTTTACCGGGGATGGAGTGCCGTCCTATTAACAGGATGGGTACCGGCGACGGCGAGCCTTTGGCGCGCACTGTGTGGTACCGTGGGTTTCGTGGAGTCGGAGTGGTGGGGTTCGATGGGGTTTAGTCGGTAGTCGGTTTTGCGGGGTAGCTCTTGGTGGCTGACGCCGTGCAGTGCCTCGCGCGCCTTTCTCAAGGCGTAGTCTCCCGGCAGGAATTGGGAGAAGAGGAGGACCCCTGTCTTCTTCTTCTCCCTGTTCTTCTCTGGAGGCGCCGGAGTCCGACATAACCCGGTCTCTTACCCCCCTCGACCGGGTATCCGTAAATGGATTCCCAAGCGTTAAAAAAAAAAAAAAGGCCTCATAAAATATAGTTAATTGCCTGCGGTGGTCACAGATGCATTTCTTAGTTACTAGTAGAACTAAGCAATGCTCGCAAACTGTTTCGTAAAATACATAAATTTTCTGATGAATTCCATCTCGTAAATACTTTAAAAGTGGCAATTATACGACTCACAGTTTTCTTTGAAATTGACAAGAAACTTTATTTATTTATCTCTGGGTCTACTATAATATTATACTAGATATGCATTAGTAGTCCTTATGTGTACTAAATACGAGCCAGGCGTAATCAAAGCTTGTTTTGATTGTTCCTATATTGACCTTCATAAGATAAAGAATCTAAATAAAGAATCTCATAAGCCTGCTAAAGACATGGCGACAATAAACTGAATATTTATTGACTGAACTGACTGAATACTGAACTGTATATTTAAACATCCAAGGAAAACACTATTGATGTTTGACGACGTATTAAATTTGCTTTGATGTGAAGCTATAGGTAAAGCTCTGCTCATAGTCTAGTGGGAAGTGGCTTAAGCATGGAGCGGCCGCGGGCGCAAACATAAACTATTGATAAACGGGAAGGGCGCTGCGGCCTGGGGCTTCGCCGACGGCCCCGACATTGTGTTACGACCATTCTATTGTGTCGGTATACGTCAATAACTCTTGTTCTCTGCTTACTTCGAAAATTTTTGTATGAGCGAAACACCGAATTTTTGGGTAGTTTTTTCAGAGCTCATATCGCGGTATGTGTATTTGGTTAAATTAGTCACAGAATCGTATCTAAGTATTTACCTGGTGAAACTTTTGTTTGCTCGTAGCTGCCATTCGTGAAATTACATCGTATACTAAAGTATCATTTTGGCGAGATACAGATTAAAATGATAAGCGAAAATGTATTTCATTGTTTGTTTTTGAAAATGACATATTATTTTACCATACCCATGAACTTTCAAACTTGTATTTCATAAATTACAACAATTAGCCTTTTTGATTTTATTCAGTATATAATAGGGGTAACATAAAGTTCACCCTACTGTAAGCATTTTGATCATGCCCTTGCAAACCAGTGGCTGCTGACGGCAACTTGAAATATTTGTTAGACACACACATACATTACTATTTCGAACTTTCACTCAATTCAAGTCTAAATATTTAAAAGAAGCGTAATAAAAGGGTTAAAATATATATAATATAAAAGGGTTATGTACATATTTTTTTATTAACGGAAAATATTAATTATTACTCTTCAAGTTAATTTTTCTGTTGACTGTGAAGCGCATTTTTCTATCCTCAAACGAAGTCGGGGTTGGAAGAGATCGCCTTGAGCTAGTAATTACAATACGAATAGAAGGGCCAGTTTATCCTAAGGCTATGCCGCAAGCATCACGCCTTCTTTGAACAGACTTTTTAAAGGAGATTATTAAATATAAGATCCTAGCATGAGTATAATCAAGCAAAAACGGTTTACACTTGTACCTTTAAAGAAATCCATATATTATATTATATAGCTAATATAACTGACATCTAAGTGATTCAGATTACGTTTTAATTGCGATTTCTATTTCACGTCTAATATAGTTTAAAAAAAAAAATTGTTCGTATTCGCTAATTTTGTTTATTCAGTTCTATAGAGATTTTGTTCTTACCTCAATGAAGGTTTCTGGGATGATATTATAAATATGAGACATAGGTGGCGTTTGAAAGACTTTTAGTTCACAAATAAAAATGTATTTTTCGTATGTATTTTTTTATGAAATTCGTTTAATACCACCGGATAGAGTAGTTTCAATCACGTTTATACTAATCCCAATGTGTGCACTGGCAACCTGCGTACTAGACATTACATTCGTATCTATTTAGTATCTATGTAGGCAGCGGCTTGGCTCTGCCCCTGGCATTGCTGAAGTCCATGGGCGACGGTAACCACTCACCATCAGGTGGGCCGTATGCTCGTCTGCCTACAAGGGCAATAAAAAAAAAAAAAAATTAGAAATTCGATTTCGTAAATTCCACACGTTATATTAGACGCACCGGATTTCCACATCTCTGTTTAAATAGTCAATAACTTTATTAAAACTGGTCGTTGGTCTGGTTAATTTTGTAACGTTTCGTGTATTTTGTTAAATATTTAGTATTTTCGTTTTATCTCATGGGGTATTGAACAGAGAATCTCATCAGTTTCATAGAGAGTCCACTCTTTTTTTTTATATTACGTTATTGTAATGGCCCACCGGTTTTAAGACGTTACTGAGGCCTATAGACATCTCGATATAAATGCCGTCATCCGTCTTGGAACTTGAGGTGTAAGTGTCAATTATATGGTATAAAGGCTGTCCCACACTTGTAGCCGGAATTGCCAGAAGCCGGTGGCTTCGCATCAGAAAAAGGCACGCTCGCAAAAGTAGTGCGGGCTCATAAACGCCTTAGTACAAAATTGTATAACATTACGTATTATTTAAATTTTATTTTTGCGGATTTCATCTTTAAACCTCCGCGGCGATCCTTCGTCGTGGAAGTAATACGAGAACATGTGTAAGTATGGTACACATTCCATTTGAAAAGTTGATATGTGCCTGCCGTATTTGAACAGTGCCATCGCATCGCTAGCTACGATTAAATCCAGCGTTATATTCTTCAGGCCACCACAAATTTTGTAGGTCGTTTATGTTCTAGTTTTTTTGTACACATATGTTTGTCCAGTTAGCTCCATTTATTACTTGATCGTTAAGTTGTTGAGGATATTTATTGTTTCTTGTAAGGCTGCGTTAAATCTACATTACTATCGTATGTCTAGAAAAGAATATTGCGTGCGCTCACACAGTCAAACATGACATTAGTCAGTGGAAATACGTATATATATTTCACGTTTAACACTATTTATCGACGACGGAAACAAAAACGAAACAAGAACATACGTTCGCAGACCTTTAATACAAAATATCTTTCATTGAGATACGGAATCCGACAGCAAATGAAAGTCTGGTCCCGTGGCACAGTGTAATATGTATATTTGATTATAAATCGTATAGGTATCGTTGATAATTCACACGATATTGGTCAAAAGCTAAATGTTGTGTTTATTGTCGAACAGTTTGGTTATCGCCTTTGCGGTTTTATTGCAAAAGGCTTTTTTGGTCAGTTGTTAAGCAACTCTTTTAGTGAATTAAATATTTGTGTTCTATTTGATTCATAGTTGGTAGATGGTAAAAGTTATCACTTTAGTCACGGATGCATTGTTTTACAATACATTTGAGACTTAAACATCGAATCTCCAGCCTGGTGATAGATTGTGTCTACTGACTTACAAACACCCGTACAGTACATTTGGAATTTTCACTGACTTCCTGCTTAAAGTGTAGGTAAGTTTAGTTGGATGTGATTGAAGTATTTACCGAAAATAATGCAATAAAAATAAGATTATATTTAATCGTTTTCAATTTAACGTAGTTCAAAACGTAGAACGTGAAGTAGCCTATTTCTGCCGTGAAGCAGTAAAGCGTTTCGGCGTGAAGGGTGGTACAGCCGTTTTAACTATACTGAGACCTTAGAACTTATATTTCAAGGTGGGTGGCGCATTTACGTTGTAAATGTCTATGGGCTCCGGTAACCACTTAACCCCAGGTGGGCTGTGAGCTCGTCCATCCATTTAGCAATTAAAAAAAAGTATCTATTCGTAATAAGGAGTGTGTGTGTGCCGTTCTTTGTTAGAGTATCTCGGTGGTGGGACCGCGGGCGCACCAGAGACTGTAGGGGCGCACGATCGCTTCGGGCTTCGTCTCCGCCTCGCGTTTTGTTTCGAGTTGTGAAAAATGCGATGCGTTTTAAAGATTATTATTCCTTCGTATTCGGCTAAACGAATACTTCCGCGTACGTTTAGTTCACCGCTCTTAATTCATGATGATTACTCGTAGTTACATAACTTATTTAAGGACCAATATTATTCTGTCAATGAGTTTTTATTTTTTTTTATTTTTTATTGCTTAGATGGGTAGACGAGCTCACAGCCCTCCTGGTGTTAATTAGTTACTGGAGCCCATAGATATCTACAACGTAAATGCGCCACCCACCTTGAGACATAAGTTCTAAGGTCTCAGTATAGTTACAACGGCTGCCCCGCTCTTCAAACCGAAACGCATTACGGCTTCACGGCAGAAAATAGGCAGGGTGATGGTTGGTACCTACCCGCGCGGAATCACAAGAGGTCCCACCACCAGTAAAAAGTTTGTTCTAATTTAATAAAATGGTTACTAGATGTTGAGTGGTTAGTGGAGTCTATACTCACCGTAATGAGAACCACCCACGTTGTGACATTTGATATAAATGATATTATATATAATTATAATTCTATCGTTCCTGTTCTATTCCTAGACCGAAACACATGTTTGCTTCGTGGTAGAGATAGGCAGAATGGTGATATCTATCCGTTTAGTTTTATTCGAGGTTTTTCAAATATTTTGCCATACAGTACAAATCTTTCAAAAATAAGAGTAATACTGAGGAAAAATGTAGGTATGCTTCACGCAAAAAACTGTATTTACAATGAACATGTGGACCCAGTCGTCGTATCATCGACGCTAGCTATATTAAATAGAATATTATGCTTAATGAAATAACAGTAAGTAATTATTTTAATGTACGGATATCATATATATTTATTTCTATGTGCCCTGGAGGTTATTAGAATATTACATAGAAATTCGCTATACATATATAAATAAACTTTGATAAAAAATGCAATAACAGCACTAATTTTGAAAATTATTTCAGTAAAAGTCTTGGAATATTAACAGGTTATGAATACATTTTTTCTTAAAAAGAGTTTTCGTAATTAATAAGTATTAAGAACCGTAAGCAAGTTTTTTACTAACAGAGATCAACAATTGCATGCTTTGCATAATGCATTTTTACTAAGTAAAATGATAGATAGACTTTAAATTATTTTGAATTATTGTACAATCAGTTTACTTAAGTAATATGCTAAAGGACGAATGCCGGGTACTTGATAATAGTAAAACCGAAGCAATACCTCTCGTTATCATCAGTTCATAATCGTATAAGCAGATAACCATTGAAATAAGTAGTATCAACAGAATAAACTTCTTTTTTAATTAGACAAACGAATCTGCAAAAAAATAAAAAAATAGGATTGAATTTCCGCGCGCCGATAATGCTTAAATCACTCGTGTTTATTGGACTGACTCGTTTTCAATGATTAGGTATAGGTATTCGGGTTGTCGCGGAGCAGGCAAACACCCCGCGGCATGTTTATAATGAAACCAGACAGGTAAGAGTGGTGGCTTGGTCTTGCGACGTCACACCCTCTAGCGGCCTGCTACCTTACCTCAATACAGTAGCGGAATATCGCTACCGGATTTTACAACTGGTTCTATCGCACGGCAACCCGTGTTGAAACTGTGTCTTGTCAATTTATGGGCTCTCTGGAATTAATTTCGTTTTTCGTACGCGAACGCTTACGTTCAATTTCTGAAATGGTAATAAGCCTTGATCGTGTCATTCAATCAAAAATTGGAACTATTTAGTACGAAATCAGTATACTCGATAAGTACAATAAAACACTCAAATTCATTGCCTAGCAATTCGTTTGTTAAAATGCAATAAATTCATTTTGATATTAAATATAATTCTTTGAGACATTAATTTATGATTTCGTAGGCACGAATGAAAGACATTCTCTTCATAAAAAGGTTTTCTTCTGTTGAATAGGGCGCTAGGTGTAAAGTTGTCAAGATAGGTCGCCACCAGACGACTGCACCGGAGATGCATTCAAGAGATAAAAAATAATTGAAGTTGGACTTGGTCCGGTGGGTGCCCGCGGCGGTTCAAGCACTGCATCATTTAACAACTTTGCAAATGTCAATACTTTAGAGGCGTTTGTCAATGAAAAAAGACCATCAAGACAAAAATGCCATCTATGACGTCACAAATTGCACTGTAATCGCCGTAGCTTTTATTTTTTTGTACATAGCCATATTATTATGTATTATGTCATTAGAGATGCGACATTATTTTTTAGCATCAATTTTAATTAAGAATAAAACAATATTATAGTAATCGATTAATATCGATATCGATTATCGATCGGCGATTTGTAAATGTAAAAACAAAATACAATATCAACTTAAATTTCTAGAAAGATGCAACCAGTACTAGAACGTGATTATCCTCATTGGATTTCACATTTGCACGCCGGTATTTCGTTAAATTGTGGTTATGAGTTACTGATGCGGTGTTTCGTGAGAGCGCCGGCAGTAGGTCGCCGATTGCAGGATGCTCCCACGCTGGCGGATCACAAACTCGTGTCCACAGACTATAAACCTACAAAATACATTTATGCATTTTCAGGCTCTCAACATATATTGGTTAAAAAAAGTTAATACTATCATTTGGTATCAAAATTAAGAGTAAAACATTGGCTAGAGGTTTAGGCCTTATTTCTCGACGTTGTTGAGGACTTTTGGAGTTTGTGTGGGCTTCAATAACCATTTAACCCTAAAATAATGGCAATAATTTATTTCAGATGTTGCCAATTAAACCAGGAAGTCCCCAGCCCGATGGTAGCTCGATGGAAAAGAAGCCAATTCCCGGCATCCCTAGAGTAGCAGCGACTACGAAATATAACGCACCGGTACATATTGATGTCGGCGGAACTATCTACACATCTTCTCTGGAAACCCTAACTGCGTAAGTAAAAAAAAAAGTATTATATTAGAATATATTAGACAAAACTAAAGATGTATGCTATACAACTGTTTCCAGATGGTAGACTTGTGTCATTCAATATGTGCCATGTTTTTACTACATTGAAAACATTCTATATTCATATTTATGAAATATTATTGTATGGCTGCAGATGGGCAAACGCGCTCATCGCTCACCCGTTATTGAGTGATTACTAGACGTAAGCAATAGAAAGAAAAACGATTACTTTTAAGAATAAACTGAAATCTACATAATAATATGTATGAATGTTCCTTGAAGTAAATGAGTAAAAACGTGTCTTACAGAATTCCAAATTCAGTTTTTGTAGAGGTGCAGGAAGTATAGAGTTTATATAACTGTTCGACAGATGGCAGTGTACCAGCCTTTTAAATCGGGCCATGACATAAAGACGACTATTTTTATTAAAAAAATACGTCTAAATAAATATAATAAATACATGTAAATAAGTAGATAAGTGTCGCCGCAATACTTTTAAAGGTAACATTTGTTTCTTAGGAACTGTGCATTTTTCTGAATACAATGTACTCGTAGCCTTTTTTATAAAAACTTCATCTGTTTAAAGATACAATCGCGGTGATTTGCTGTTTTGGTGTAAAAAGCTAAGTGAAACAAAACTGTGCCAAATAAATCAAAAACACATTTTTTAATTCATAATTTAGACATAAAAATTTACTATTTACATCTTTTAACTCCGCTTGTTAGTATTTTATACGTCGTGCGAGATCAGGAAAAATATACCCCGACCCCAAATTACCATATATCTTTAATAATAACTCTGACTCCCATCGCGAACTCGGTCTTGTGATCATATTATTATTATTATTGGGGATCAAATAAAAATTCCTGAAAACAGTCAATCAAATAACTCTTTTGAAGGTTTGTTTTACATGACCCGTGGAGGATATCCTAAACTCAATTTAACTGTTATCTGACTGCAAACTAATTTTAATCAATACTCCGGAAATAAAATTAAAAAAATGTACCAAAGCGGAATTATAGATAGCAGTATTGTAGGCACAGATTATACCATGGAAAATACCAAATTTGAGATGAGAATGAAATGCTGTCGAATTTGAACCTTGAAGGTAAAACGTACGAATCGTTTTAAAATTTATGTCTCTAATGATTGCCTTATTATCTATATTAATATATAAATCTACAGTGGTTTTTACGGATGTTCCGTTATAACTACTGAACCATGCATCCGATTGACTTGAAACTTGGTGTTCATGTAGAAAATACATGTACTTAATGGATAGGCTAATATTTATATGAGTGTTGGACTCCTTACACCAGTTTTAGGGGTGTTCATGATGAGAATCTTTGTGGGGGTGAGAAATAATAATGTTAATTTTAAATGCCCAGCGAAGTGGACGGGTACAGCTAGGAGATTATATAATACGCTATATGAATGTGTGATTGGATTGTAAATAAGCTTGTTTTATCTACGCTCTGCGTGTTATTCCTCGATGGAGAGACCGCTAGTCGGGCCCAAGCGCCTACGGGCGGTGTAGCCGCAGGCTTTGCGGGACGTGCTGTGTTCCCAATACACCCGCACTCTTTTAATCATCTCGCTCGAGGGCACTAAAATATACACCCACCAATTGTTAACCTCGCCAGGCAGTTACGATTTTAATTATAGCAAACACCGTCTTTAAATGCGATTATGATTATTTAGACTCTTAAATCTCCATTTAGTTGTTGGGATTCAATACGAACTGAAAAATTCGACGTTTCACTTCCCTCAATTCGAATGGGAAATTTAATATCCTGTCAAGTTCGCACACAGACAAAATCGAGTCGAGTTATTGTGTATATAAAGAACGAATACGTATATTTACCCTATTTCTGGCTTCAATATTTTGTCAAAATGCGATAGACGTGGTAGTGTGTCCGCTATATAAACGTGTTAATGGCAATAGTGTGTCACGAGTACTAAAAAAATATATATATTTATTAATTAAAATCGTAACGAAACATTTTCAGTTATCCGGAGTCTCGCCTTGGCAAGATGTTCAACGGAACCATTCCCATCGTACTGGATACGCTGAAGCAGCATTATTTCATCGACAGGGACGGCGGCATGTTCCGTCACATTCTCAACTTTTTGCGTAATAAAAAACTATTACTGCCTACCGATTTCCCCGATATGGAACTCTTACTACACGAGGCACACTACTTCGAACTAGATCGTGAGTTGTTTTTGTTTTAATAATAATTTACACAATAAGTAGAGATCGTCAGTTTTGTTTTACCAAGCGTACAGTCGACTTTGCCTTATTTCACTTTAAATGTTAATAGAGTTACGATTTTGTTTTATACTCCGCCAAGATTTTATTCGATCTTCATACATAATCCTATCCACTCGTGTAGATTAGTGAAACAATACTGGCGCCCAACATGGGACGTTTAATAGTTAAGGTTACTTTAAATTGGGGACGCTATTTAAAAAAATACAGGTAAGCAATAGGATGAACATCGTTTTCCATGGGTAAATTACGATATTCGTTTAGATATGCGTAACACAGCGAATGATTTCTCGAATGTTCGAATCTTGCGCCAAATTAGAATTAAAGTAACGTGACTGTAAAAGTACCCGAGCAAACGGTCCTCCTAATCTGGGTAGTTACCGTCGCCCATGGGCATATGCAATGCCAGGGATACAGCGTAACTGCTGCTTACTGAAAGCCATATCTCCTTAGCTAATACTTATTTTTATGTTTTAAAATTTTGTTCGTTTTAGGTATAGCGGACTGCTGTAATATAATACAATTAGGTATATTTAAAGTTATGCATAAAGATGGAAATTTATTCTACGTTAATATTTTCAGTAAATGTTTATCATTGTTGTGTGTTGAAATCAATCCATCAGCTTTCCTAGTATATTAATGCGATAAATCACATCAAAGGTCAAATGAATTCATGTATCAATTTGGGTTAGTAAATAGCTTTTTGATCTCGATGATCTGATGTCAAAAGGCGCATTATTGCAATCGAGTTGATGAATTTCAAATGATGCGAAATGTTCTATTTGTGTACAGTAAAAGCTCCTAATTTGTGGGATTTATGTACCGTGAATATGGAAAAGCATGTTTAAAAAGGATATTCGAGTCGTCTATTATCAAAGGTGGCAATCTGTGCATTTGGACAAAAAAATGTTATCGATATGTCAATACAGATTGATTTGAATATAATCGTCTCCTTCAAAGAATACGGTTCAAAACCTGCATTAAATAAAGGTTAATACTTAACCTGTTATTTATCTAAGATATCGTTCAGAAGAGTTTTGTGACTGCCAATGGAATACAAAGTCAATAATTCGTTTTTCTGATTTACCAGTAATTGTCCAAAAGTCACATTGCCGGCTTTGATAATAGTCGACTCATTCGGTTGCAAACCTATATATTGGAATCCTTATTAATGTGTATGTACCAATCGATGTACCGATTAAATCTGCGAATACAGAAGTCTTTAGCCGCCAATGTAGGAATTGGGTCGCATTTTTTTAAATCGCGAATAGGGAAAACACGATTGAAAGAAGCGGAAATAAGGAGCTTTTACTGTAATTTTTATCAACGGAGCTTAATGTTTCGTATGACCAATCCTTAACATAAGCTATAAGCAGTATTCATTTGCTAAGTTTAAGTATATTTATTTATCTTTTTATCAATCATGAAATTCATAAATCTCCAACCCGCTGCACATAAGACTGAGGACTAGGCGCGACACCTAATTCTAATGATGCTATACTGCATACAGTACAACCTTGGATATTAACATAATATTTGGGTTATTAATCAGAATATATAGGGATTGACATCTTAGATTCTTTTATCTATATCTAGACTTAGACTCTTGTCCATATATTATGAAAGCAATATCCTTGCCTATTTTCATGCCTACCTCCCTAATTCTTGAAGTTGAATCTTGAATCTTTAGCTGTCGGACATATTGCAGAGTTTAAGAACCCTTAATGGCTTTTCCATTTAGCCTAAACTTTGATAGGGCCACGTCAGGTGGGCTAGAAGCTGATTTGTTCAATTAGTTTAGTTTTAATACGTAAACAAACCAACGACCTGCCTGGTGGTTTAAGTTACTGTTGGTCATGAATGGCCGGGGTACCACCAAGCCAAGCCAATCGACGACAACTCCGATGAAATAACAACGAAGAATAGTGCTAAGCACTGGAGTGGACTTCATACTACAGCGGAATACAGTTTATGGCAAAAATCTTGCACATTATCAAGTGGTAGGGATGAACTTTACTCCGGCTGCGGATGGTGTTATTTCGAAAATAGATTTTGGGGTTATATGAAAAAATCCTCAGAGCTCTCTGGTAGATTTTATTTTATCGTAGTTACTTTTTTTATATTATAATATTCTTATTCTGAATATCATGCTGTCAAGATCACGAACATTCTCATTCTTCTTTATTTCAGGAGCATTTTCATCACACTTCAGTTGGTTTTAGAGTAAAATTAATTTAGATTTTATTAAATACTTATCATTTCTTACTGATGTATGCAGGGCGAAATTATGTTCGTTGCTTTGCGAAGCCAAGTTTCATAGATATTCCTTCTGTTGCTAAATTAACGTTTTGAGTGGACTATAAGTGGTGGTAGTAAGCTAATATAAAAACATCACTTTTAGACTAGACACTACTAGAGTACAACATTTGATACCATTGGCTGCTCTGAACTCATTCGAATCCAGAATGTCCTGTTAGTCGAATAGCTGCGTCTTGTTCTAGATAGCTCTTATAGGAAGTTATTGACCGATGGCGAATAATTGAAAAAAAAAAAAATATAAAAAAAAAAAATAAAAAAAATGATTGAAAAAAAATATGAAAATAATTGAAAAATAATTCTTAATGATTTTTTCCGCAGTATTATTTATTGCGCTTGTAGGCAAGCATTCGGCCCCCCTGTAGATGAATGGTTACCATCGCCCGTGGACATCAGCAATGCTAGGGGGCGGAGCCAAGCCGCTACCTACCCTTACCATTTGTTTGGGTGCTCTTTAATTTAATTTTTTAATTTTTTATATTTATTTTTGATCTAATATTTATAGTAATTGGTATTTTTTACAATAAATGACATTTAATTACTATTTTAAGATCATATTAGGTATCTTTGGCCCATTGACCGCTGTTTTAAAATTTCTTAAGAATAGCATTAACAAACACTCATCAATATTCAGCAACTATGTTACAAGATCATTAAAACGATGCCCGTTTAATGTACTTCAGACATGGTGTTCGCTTTGTCGAAACTGAAACATGGGCGTGAGGGGGTGAAGCATGAGTGCGAGTGGTTGAGCGACGCCAGCGATCGCCTCAAGCAGGAGACCGAGCTCCTCATGCAGGAAAGAGACCGGCTGCAGCAACGATGGTCATGAATAGAGGTTATAGCTGCTTTTCTTCTAGCCTCACCCGTGACAGCCCTACTGTGCCTATTGAGTAGGGTTGCCACCTATATATTTTATCGATTACATTCAGTTGTATGCGTGGCAGCAATTCATTTTTAATCAATTTCGAGATCAATTACAAATACTGATTTAAGTACTTTGAACGCTAAGGTGTAGAATATATTTATTTAAAACGCATTGTTTCAAACTATATCGTTGTCACTGTAGCTGTAATTGTAGTGTTCAATGAAAATAATTCTATTCTATTGTAATCTATGTATTCATTTTACAGGAACCACAACGTTCGCAAGCGGTTAACGACTTCAAAAGGCGCCGCTTGTAATTACATCAGTTTCTGAGGGTAGTATACGAACTTGTAAAAATGGCGTAAAAAAAAATCGCCAATCTCTTTTCCAAAGTAGACTGTAGTATAGTCATTATTTAAGTCACTAGTTAGTTTCTTCATTCATTCCAAATTGTATGCTTTTGTTAACATAGTACTTATAATAAAAGAGTTGTTTTATAAGATAAATTTGATGTTATTGTAACAGCTCTCGATATATATCTTACGTTTTCGTGTTGCTATGATATCAGTGAATCTAACATAAAATCTTTATGAATATTTATTCAGTATAAATTTAACTTTAAGGTTAAATGAAAACTGACATCTTGCACCAGGACGCTCGCCTGGAGGGAACGGGGCAATAAACTAAACGGCGAGTAGGTACATCTCACGCCTTCGATTTGCAGGCGGCATAGACATAATCGTTGAATCGCTAGAGGATTTATCACCACGTCCTTACGGATTCATCAGATCCAATAACCCTTGCATTAGACACCTCTAGCTCTAACACTAGGAATAGGGACCCCGATAAACTCGTCGAGCTCGGCAAAGAGTTCGATATGCAGCCTAACCTAAACATCAGCCCGCTGAATTTCTCGCCGGATCTTCTAAGCGGGTCGCGATTCCGATCCAGTAGCAAATTCATTCGCGAAGAAGCTACTATGGAGTTGTTAGGTCTCCTTTGGAGTTAGCTGTTAGCAAATTCCACCCCTTCTGGCTGAGCCCTTGCTCGCCCATTTGCCCTGGTAAAACTAAAAAGGCCTCCGGGCCACCAGTAATCTCTCAAACATAAAAAAAAAAACAAAAAAAGGATTTATAGCATAAGTTAGACGGCCTGGCTGAAAACGACAATAATGAAAACGACATTAAACCATAGAAGAAGTTTTATTTAAAACTTTATCGAGAGCTGTTCGCCTTTTTTTATAGCTGACGTATGTACTCTGTAAAGTTTCAATTGTTTTTCTAAAATTTCCCACATCGTAAAAAAAAAAAAACGCATTTAGTACCTAAATAGCGTTCGTTTGTACGAACTCAACGGATATTGTATTTTTTCTCTCTATTAAATTGTAAATTAGAAAAAAATTATGTATGTAATTAGATTTGTTATACGAAATGCGTTATGGTCATTGATTTTGGGATTTTAACGATGTTGTTATAATAGTTTGTTATGTAAATTTTTTGTATGGTGACTTTGTTGTGCTGCTGAATTGTTTCAAGCCAAATCATTTATTATTAAATTTTTTATAGCACGTTATCCGTCTGGAGCATTTGAATTAATTTTTTTTGTATTTAGTTAAATAATTTACAATGAAATTGTTTGTAAACGGTCTTACATTGAATATTGCTTTATGGCTTTAGCATGAGGTTTCTAAAGCCGGCGGTACACACGCGGCTAACCTCTATAGCTCGGTCGCCGGCAGTGTGTTGTCGGCATTAAATCGATGCCGAGACAAAATATTGATAGATCGACCTCATCTAAGTAAACAAATTAGTAACAGAACACAACGTACATAACCTAAAAATGGCCAAATAATAATTTACGAATGCTATAACTGACAATGTATAATCATTTAATCGTCTTTACATTAGGCTTAATACATTTAAAATCTATGAAAAGGATATGTAATTTCAAATTCGACTAGTGTAATAATCAATGAATTATATAAATAAAACACTCATGTGGATATATTATTTATTTAATTACTAGACATAAATACAG
This sequence comes from Bombyx mandarina, assembly GCF_003987935.1. The sequence goes on from NW_021011524.1 coordinate 115,135, forward strand.
ATTAATAAGAAATAAAAAGAAACTTACACAGATAACAAGCTGGTGACAATAAGACTGTTATTAGCATGATCTTTGACAGCGTCGACAACTATGGACTGTGATCCTGTTTATGATATGACGACAGGAATTCCAGGCTTCGTTAACATAGATACATTGCATCAAGAAATCACAAAGTCGGAAGCGCCAATTTTTGTGAAGGTGAAATTTACCTTATAACCAGGCGTACAGGGTAAGGTTTCTTTTAAACATAATTCGAACAACCGACCCTGTCTGAACGCAGCTCAAACATCGCGATCCTAAGGCCTTGAACCAAAGTAGTTATGTGTGTTTTGAAATAAATATGTATTTAACAGGAAGTTTTACAAACATTGTCTAAATTGATTTTAGGTGCACCATTGTAACGCACTGAACGTCTTATGTTACTTACACGTTACGACACGCTATTCTATACCCGTCAAGGAGCTTTTACATTCACCGACACGATGACGACATATCGTCGACGTTGTGCTACTCTAACATCGTACATACATCGTGAGACTAGATGTTTTAAGTTTCCAAGAAATTAAACAGATTGGTGTAGTTATTTAATTCTACATGTTCCAAATCGTTTTTCATGTTCTGATTGATTGATTGATTTTTAGACTTCTAAACGACTTACAAAAAGAGTGAATTGAATATTCAATTTCGAAAAGGGCACATTTCAGAAAATGTAATATGTTCAGGAAATGAAAAAACACTGATTATTTATTCTAAAGCCGTGTATAATTTAAAATATTAACTTTTGAGAATATTTTAGTGTTAATTAGCAATTGAAAATTACTGGAATTATTATAAAATGGGTGTAGGTGAGCCTCAAAACTACATGTATATGAAAAAACGTATTTGACAAAATATGCGACATGTGCCCATTTCGAAATTGCATATTCAATTATATAGATACATTCGGTAATGCGACGGCGTTCTCTTTTTAAGTGTAGCTAACGTTTGTTTAAATTATGTATAAAAGTAACCTTCCTAATAATATTCGCCGGTCCGTATACGAGAAAGCGGCCCTGGATATGTTTTATCCAATAAACGATTGCTATTGTCAAAGTGCTGTTATCTATGCAGCCTGCCGACTTTAAAAGTGTATATAAAAAAAAACTAATCTATAGTAACTTCAGTCTGATTAGATTCAACAATTATATAAAAGTTTAATGCTGTTGGCAGAACATTCTACATTATTGGCATCAGAACTCTGCTCATGAATACAAAGTACGTCCCCTACGATCGTACATATGTTATCTCGATATTAATAGTCATCAATATACTACGTCTGACAGTATGAATGCGAATAATTTTATTTTCGTTATTTATAAATGTAAATATAATGAACGGTTGATTGAACTCTATGGATTTTTCAAGGTTTAGGCCTTTATCTTCAGTCGTATAAACATTTCTAGGGGTTTTAAAAACATATTAGTCATCTTTACCTTTGGCAATCTGGACATAGAAAAAAAAATATATTTTACTTTTTAAGCAAAATTAATAAAAAAGAATATGAAAAGAATCTTACGCTCATCGCTACAAGTACGCTTGGAGCATCTAACATCAATTAATATTAAGATAATATAACTACTACCAACAGATTATGGCATACTTATAGCTAAGAATCATTTGTTCATTTAATGTTACATGAAATTCTTCGTTTCCCCCTGTTCTATGATCGGTCACGGTGCGATACAATAAAGATCACTGAAGTTTTTAATAGCTACACATTAATATGATTTAACTGTAAAATTAATCAAAACTTAGCCTAAAATGTCGCGATGAAGCTTAGAGACAAACTAATAATACGTTCCACAGCATGATTTAAGTTTGTCACTGTATCATTAGTGCCAGAAACATGTGTAGAAAACAATTAATTACACTCGGACACAAATCACAAATTAACATATTTATGGAATATTCTGATAGCAAATTCCCTTAAGGGTACAGTAGTTAGCGAAAATTCTCAATCACTATCATAGTCCTATATCTTAACTGATATGGTTCTTGAGTGTTTGGCTCTGTAGCCAAGAGAGACATCTACCGGCGGTCGCTAACAAAGTTAGTACTAGATAGTGAGCTTAGCACAGAAAAAAGGTTTCGCCTAATAGGCTTAGTCTGATTTTTTCTGGTGATATCCTATATTAAGGATTATTACATTATAAACGTAATTTTTCATCGCGACAATACCTTAAAATTAATCCGTTCTCGTTTGACGTTCCAAAATCCATGCTTTTTAAAAACCAACCCTCAAAAATCCATCATCAGAAAATCTCAACAAAAACGCCTTCTTTGATCTTTGACAAAAGATCCTTCACTCAAAAGACTATATCTAGACAATAATTAATATGTATGTAGTATATAGGTATACATTGGAATAAAATTGATAATTTCGAAGTGTCTACGGAATTTGTGTACATATCGCTACATATTATGTCAAAACGTTAGTTAACATCTTTAATCATAATCAACATTTGTCGTATTGATCCGCAAATTTTAATCATGCATTGAGTATTTTGTATGTACATAAAAATAAAATAAACGGAAAAAGGATAATGGGACACTTATTTAAAAAATAACATGAAATGCTGAGCGACTTACACAATACTGTAAAGATGTAAATCCCAACAAATAAAATTTACTCAGTCTTACAAAACGTAAATTAAAAACCTAGGTTTAAAATTATCTTAAGTGTTTCAAGACTATTTGGTTTGCTTTGATTTTGTACGTGTCGTTTTCACAAAAGATACAAATAAAAAGACTAGGTTTGGTAGAGGACTTTGGTAGAGATTTTTTTTTTGAGATTTATACCTTAAAGTTTTTTTTAACTTTATTTTTTTTGTATTTAAAATATGAATTTTTGAATTTCTCCAAAGAAATATTATATATTTAGGAATATTATTTTAAGCTCATGTGGCGAACCACGTTTTAATTTTCTAATTTGTCCAATAGTATTTAAGTTAGGTTAGTTAACAAAGAAATATAAATTTATGATTCCAATAAAAGTTGTACGTAACTGATAATAAAATCCTTAAATAAAAAATAAAACTACAAAAACGTATCTAAAGTTCAGATGATGACAAAAAAATGTTAAACCATCATAATGGATAAGTTAAATTAAATGAATTCACCAGTCTGTAATGTCAGTGAACATAATAATACTCGTATAAGTTACATAAATGATGATATTCAGAGACAAAAAATACGTGAAGTACATCCTACAATTATTTCGGAAAATATTGAGAAACCTATTTAGAAGGTTCGTGAAACTAGAATGGAAATTTCAAATCAGCAATAATGTTTCAATGGTAGTTACACAAAGATATATTAATTCGCATTGCAGCCTAATGAAATTGATTGCATTTTCTTTTTGATATTATTCCAATAACTTACTATGAAACTTTAGACGTAATTATCTACTCTCCATTGGGTAAACCTCACGACACATAGACATTTATATTAGAAAGGTTTAAAAGGTTTATATTTATTGTTGTTGGTTTTTCTGTTCCTCTTCTATTTTGCCAAGAATTTCTTGAACCTCGGATGAAATCTGAAAAAATAAATACGTTTTCAACATTTCAAAAAAGCTCACTCTTTGATTAGACATTTTAATAAAGTTCGTGTACCCACCAACAATTCCGGGAAACTAGGATCGATGGTTTGCTCCAAGGATTTAATGGCCGTTTCAATCTGAGTGTTCAGAGCTGAAAAAACAGGAGTTTAATTATCGATTATTTTCAGATTATTTTGGGCGAAAGTGGGTAACATTTTGTAATTTGATTGAGGCAAGTGAAAGTACGCAAAAGAGGCTTTTATCAAATTATGACACTACACACACGTGTACTAGTACTATACTATATTTGTAAAAAAAATTACTTACTGACATCGTCCAAGAAACTTTCGAGACACGCAAATTCACTGGAGAAGTCGTTCTCAGCAACGATATTGGGGTTAGATATTTTCTTGTTACTTGAAGCTACTTCAGAAAAGTTATTTGGACGCTTCATGCCAATTTTGTTGAGGTCAGATTCCAGGTTCGCAGCAGAATTTTTGTTGGCTTGTTGGAAAGCTTCGTTTAAATCTTGCTCAGAATCGATTACCAAATGGTATTTAATTTGAGTAGGACTCTGTATTCCCTGTGGCTCGTCAATTAATTCAGGAAATATGAAGTCATCCAATGTAATCTCATTTTCCTGTACATTTAAGTAATCATGATATGTTACGTCAGGTGAAGTAGCCGTCAATCCAAATTCGGGATTATATTGTTCGACGGCCACTGCTTCGGAAAACATTAAATTGTTAGATGTGACATTTAGCTGCCCTTCTTCAAAGTAGTTTGGTTCCACTTGGCACAAAGCGGTCGATGTCGACGGCATATCGAAAATTTCAAACGTGTTCGATTCATCAATTTCTTGGATACGAGAAGAATTCTCAGTCGCAAATAATGGCTGGTTTATCATATTAATATCCAAAATAGCATCTTGTGGTTCATCCACTGTCCAAGTTGGCGTCTGCTGTACTGGAGGGGTATTACCCATCATGTTTTTGAAAATGGTGTAAATTTTTTCCACCCCACTTACAATACGCTCTTTCTTTGGTGGAATTATGCTCAAGTTATGAGATGGAGAAGCAGGATTATTTTGTTTCAAAGCTATGCCTGGCTTTGATGTTGGCAAATCTGTGACCATATGTAACACGACGTTCACAAGCTGCTTGGGATCTTCGACTGGAACCAATTGATTTGAAGTACCCTGAAAGGTTTCAGTTACATTCTTTAATTCAAACGTTAGTGTTGAAATTGTTTTACTGACCTTGTTATTTAGTTTAAAATGATTAAAACTTAAAACTTACCTCATCATATTTGAGGAGTTTGTCATTCGTTTTTGTCAATAAGGCGATCCTTTTTTTCATCATTTTGATCAAACGCTTTCCCTCCTCTTCTCCAATAACGGTGTTTGTGCAAACAAAAGTGGTTACGGCCTTAGAGTCTTTTTCAATATCAAGATGGCCACGTGTCCTCATGTAAATGAATTGACCATTTTTGGTGATCAGACGGTAACAGGACTCTCCGAACAATCGATGTTGATCATACACTAAAAACAAATGTTACGCTTAAAAACACAGCGATTATTTAAAACGTTTCCTTATATATTCCATTTAGATTAATTTCGACTTCCATTGAAACATTAAAAAAAAATGTATGTTAAGTGTTTTTAAGCGACGAATTCTCTTAATGTATTCAATTCGCTTTGCCTTAAAGTAAGTTATTTTAAATTATTTTGTAAATGTTCTAAGATAAATGATATTTTTTAAGTACAGTAAAGCTTAGTAAAGTTAAAGTAATTGTTAACTATTAAAATCGCTTTGATATACAAAGTAATATGTTGTTTCGAAATCCAATCGTAAACTGTTAAAGTTTAATTAATATAAAGCAATGAAAATGTCATACATCTCATTTTTACAACATCAAGTCATTTCGAAATAATTAAATAAAAAAATTAATAGATAAATACTGCTGTTTTCAAAGGATTTGATTTGATTTGAACCCTAGGAAAAATTATAGGCTTATCTTTCATCTCACTGCCGAGCAGAAGGGATGTCTACCCAACCAATTAAAAGTGCAGTTCAAGCAGGCGAAGTTTTATATATCCATATATCTAAACATGAAGCAGTGAGCTTATGGAATTCTCGAAAATAAAGTCGCATTTGAATAGTTTTTTTTAATTTGTTACTGACGACCCGTCCACCCATCCTGTTTTTTAGATTGTATGTATCTATTAGTTCTCGAATTTGTCGGATTATATTTATTTGATGCGTTCGTTTAGCTTCCTGAACAGATTTTGTTAAACAAATATATACATGTACGAGTATATGTAAAAATAATATTGTCTTTAAGCAATTGACATTTCCTTGATGAAATAAAGATTGATTTTGATCATTCTCATTGCTGTAGATTTTAAATTAAATTAAACTCAGTTATTGCTATCAATTATCTTAGATTCCTTCTTGTTAGTAAAGTTACAATTTAATTTCATTTAAAAGAATTCGCGTAATGCTTGGATAATTTTCGCTTGTAGGAAGACTGTGTAGACACGCTGACTGCAATTCACTGCATGCATAGAAATGTATCAAATAAAACGACTTGAGAATATACTTATTCTAATTTGACAATTAATATTTGGGATCACCCGGAAGTAACAAGTCGGAAGCCGACTGAGGAGTTTTCTGTAGGTGAAGTTTTCTGAAACCTAAATATATTAGATTTCTAATATGTGAGTTAGAAAAAATACGTGATTTGTTCGTTGTACTTGATCGCCTTTTAGATAAGTAGTTTTAATTGTACTAAGACTTTGACCTGTGATCCTGAATTCGACGGAATTGAATGATACATGCTTAGATAAGACTATCTCATTTTAAGATTAATAAATATCTTGAAATAACTTTCTTGTTCAACGAAAAAGTAGCAGAAGATCCGAAATGACTTTGGCCGGTTTTTATATCAAACCTTCGATTTCTTGCATTAGTTAATACCAGCCGGACTTACTATCTCGTAGAGCTGTGGCGACCCAGCGCACGTCATCGCGATGCATAAAATTCATGGCATTAACGCCCTTGACTTCGTGGGTCATATAGCCGGTGACCAACGAGATACGCTGTTCGCATTGGACGATCTGCCCATCGACAGAGTGGCGAGTGCGGTACTCCATACAAAACGATTCCATTCGGCTCTCTGAATGGAAGGTTTCGACTGACGGACGCACGACGCCAATGAACACCTGAAATTTACAGGTAAAAAAATGTACTACCAAAAACAATGTTGTTTAAAAAAGATGTGGTGTCGTGGGACACCAGGTAGGAACGAAGTTCCTTCGGCTAATGTAGAATCGACACAATTTGCAAAAAAAATATCGTGCTCAATTTTATGTAAGTTTTCTTGATTTTTCTCTTAAATTTTGCTGATTAGTTTTTATTTAAGTACAGGAAAGTATTTAGGAAATTGATTTTTTTAGGAAATAATAAATTACGTAAAATAAAAAAAAAAATCGTAATTCAAATTATCAATTAAAATTAAAATAACAAAATATGTCCCTTTATTTTTGTTTGACAACATAAAATTACATAGAAATAGAAATAATTACAAAATATACACTACTCGCTTGTGTATAAGACGGCCGCGCCTGCGCACGTCTCATTTAACGGTTTTATTCCACGGACTTTTTCTTACGGTTTTACTATCACATTTTTTACAGTTCGGTCGCGCAGCAAAATCCCTATCTCTTCCAAGCCTGTCGTAAGGAACTTCGATCCAAAAATTAATTAAAAAAGCACTTCAACAAAACTTACTATATCGTTTCCGCTGCATTCAGGAGCTTCGCCACGTGTACGAGAGCGACGCACCACCTGACAACAGCGGCTAAGTGTGTGGTTGGCACCGTCCGCCTTCCTGAATGAGCCTTCGATGTGGCACATTACATACTGCGCTGGTTCGGAACGTGGTCCCTGCTTCTTCAACCTGCATGTAATATGACGACTTCGAATTTTCCGTAAATTCTAAACTCGAACAATTTATTAAGCAAGAACTAGTTAGGGTGTGAAACGAAATTATAAGTTTGAGTTTAAAATTACAGTGTTTAGTAATTAAATACTTTTACAGTTTAATTTCGCGTTTTCAATCATCATATTTATATTATATTATATCTGAAATTTCTTATAATCATGGTTGTCGTCGGTTTTCATAGTTCCGAAAATATTATAACGTCAAAAAAAAAAAGACGTGTGGCACTCGGAGACTGCCGCGGTAAAGCTATTGCATAGCATTTTTTATCAACTTATGCAATTATAAATCGACAATAATAATTTAATATGAAAACAACAATAAAATAAGATCCGGCGAGAAACTCAGTGGGCTAACTTTCAATGAATCTGCTACATTGTGAGTATTCCATTTTGACTGCGCACTCACTAGAGGGCGCTACATGGGATAGAGACACGCCTTTGGATGCTAGTTCTAATTCTCATTCGTCCAGAATCAACGGTTTAGCTAGTTTATTTTTAATGCCATTCCAATCACTGAATGAGTAGTAGGAGTAGTAACAAAATTCTTCGACTAAGCGATAGAAAATGGCACGCCCAACGCATTGTAATGTGATATAATTTTCTATTTTACAATTCCGTTTGTCGCCGATAGATGGCGCTTGACGCAAAAGCTGAATCGCGCTATCGTTGTGTTACCCACGAAATTATATCACATATTTTGATAGTACATAAATCGGTGCTTAGACTTCTTACTATAAACACTACACAAGCGCAACGTGTGAATGTGTTGAACGCGAGCTACATAGTAGGCGTAGTGAGGGGTGGAAGGTTTTTTTCGTTACGGAATTTCACGATTCCTTTCTCAAGCCGCGCTCAAGGCCCGCGATGAAATCTATGCAATAGCTTAAAAAAAAACGTGAAATTAAAACGTAAAAGTGGTCGAGTGAAAACTGAATATACTTAATTATTTAATAAATAAAATATTGAAAAAATGTAATAGTAAAAAAGACCATATAAAAATTCATACAGTATATGTCTAATTCGGGAGTGTTCATAACAAATTTGGCCTTCTTTTTTACCTGATGGTGAAGCTTCTTTTTTCTCGACGTAACCCCTCAACAACTTTGTAAACACCATCGGGCTCATTTGGAATCAACAGCTCTCCGTTTGGTCCTAAAACTTGGCTTCTTGGCTTCAGCTTCTCAAGCAGCATTTGGCGATCTCTCGGATGAGTCAGATTCACCAGGTTCTGCCCCAGGAGGTCAAGCTGAATGCATAAAGAAATGGTGTTTCAATGGCATCAATGTTGGTCTCTTGGTTATTAAACGATTGTGCCAAAATTATATTGAAGTTAATTGAATATTTTAATGCTTCAAATAACAGTTTTCATGAAAACGTTACATTACTAAAATTAACAATACGCTTCTCACCTCGGGGAAACCCAAGTATTGGTGTACATTTTTTGACACCACGACAATTATGCCTCTATATGTAGTAGTAATCAAAAATCCGTTGAATAATTTCAGCACTGCGTCGGTGAACTCCGGGTTGAAATCGGGATTCGTATGCACCATTTTGTTGCAGAAAACTACGAAAAACAATAAAAATTACCGACATCGAAATTAAATTATTTTCTGTTAGTTTTATGATATTTTTGATTATATTAAAAGGTTGATTTAATTTTTTTTTATGTATTTAATTCTTACTTGCTATAAACATAAAGCGTAGTATTTTTTTCACTATAATTTATATCTTAAATATATTATTATCTATGTCCTAAAATAATATTTTAAATAGAATACGAACATTTTGACATAGTTCAATTATAAATTATGATTTCTATTTTATTTTTTCTTTTTTTTTCTTTATTACTTTTTAAATAGTTAATAGTATATTAATAGTGTATAATACTGTTTATAATACTATAATATAATATATTACTATAATACTACAATATACTATAATACTACTGATATTGATACGAGTACATACTTACTTTTTCCTCTATGATACTAAGTGTCTAAAATTAGGGATATTGCAAACTTGTCTATATAAAAATAAGCATGCCACATTTTAGACTAATTAATACTAAGTAATACTGTAGTGCTATATAGATATATATATATTATTGTCGCGTTTTTTTCCGGATGACGGTATAGCTATTGTCTGGGTAGCCTTTTCTGCTTCACCAAGATGGTCTGACCTGTATTATGGCTGGTTCTAGTTTTAGAACCAAAACAGTCTAACAGCCCTGAGACTGGATTAGGCCCATCCATCGTCAACAGTAGTCGACTGCTATTTGAGCCGGGAAGATACTTAGTGGTGGTCACGATAAGAGGGTTATCGTGTAGCGAAATGACGTTCAGACGTCGACTTCATAAATTTACTGTCGCTCGAGACCTAGATCGTCATGTCGATCCACAATCATAATCGGCTACAACAAATTCATTCGATACGGTTCTTTATTTATGTTCTATTATTTATCTTATATTCCGTAGACAACAAAAACGTAAATGAAACCATCCACCTTGAGATATGAGGTCTAAATCTCAGTTCTATAGCATAAAGGTTGTATCCACCCTTCAAGTCGGAAGGAATTAATGATTCGCACCATAAATAAGCCGGGTACTTACCCGTATGGGCTCACAAGACGCCCTTCCGCTAGTAATTAGGCAAATTATATTTTATGCTGATTAAATTTTTTTATACGTTGCTATTCCATCATCGTGGAAGTGATTCGAAAGTAAATGTTGTGATAGGGACTTCGTGTCTCCTTGTGGGCGGTGTAGTTCAGATAGCGGTGTTCCGATAGCCACTTAATACGACCTACCTACTTCGAAAATTAAAAAAAAAGTTATCTTTATAGCAATTTAGATTTTTTGCTACGCAAATATCTAGTTGACTCATTCTGTTTATAATTCGAGACATGCAGTAATATGCAACGCGGTGCGAGTTATCTAAGTGCATAAGGTTATGATCAAAACATGCACAGATATATAGGTCAGTGTAGTTTGTACAAATTTGAAAAACGAAATAGAGTATTTATGAATTCAAACATCAACCATGCTAACGTTGTATTTTTTTTTTGTTTACCTTGTGTTGATATTTAAAAAAAATCTTATTATAATTAATAATTGTTTGAGGATGGAGAAGTCATGTTCCTGCTCACGCAGAAATGACACAAATCTGAGCCACAGCTAAGAATAGATCTGCACTTTGCGCTAGTATAATACGTACGTACTTATGTCTAAATGCAGTTTTGTTGCTATTGCAACAATCATACAAATTAATTCCTTTTAAACCATACAATATTCGTTAGGCGGCGGCCGTAAATTAATTTATTTGAATGGCATGTCAGAATTCATCACTGAATATTACTTTATAAAATATTACTCGGAATGTATCGCATAAAATTTCTATGACATACCGCTTGAAAACCGTAGTTTTTTTTACAAAAAATAATCTGCACAGCTGAATAAAATAATTGCTGTTTCATACTGAATTTATAAAGGTGCCATTAAACGCCTATCATCAGATTATTAAGAATGCAAGTATTTCACACCTACATTTAACATTTGTAATCATTCTTGGATTCTTGATATAATATGTGTATCATATAAAATGAATATGCTAATTTTATGAATCATTTAATCCGAGCAACGAGTCATCGCTTTTAAGGCGCATTTCTGTTATGTATACAATGTATACTTAGTCTGGCCATAAATACTGTTACAATTAAAAATAAACAAAATATTACATATGAATTTGGAATCTGTCATTTTTATATGATTGCTCATTGAATTTTCTCATTTTGGCGCCAATACATTGTACAATATTTTGCGATATTAAAATGGAGTGGGGTGATAAAGAGAACCGAATCGCTGTGATTGCATTACACAAAGTAGGTATGGAGCCAAATGCAATTTTTAAAACTCTCCATACGCTTGGTATTAGTAAAATGTTTGTGTACCGGGCTATTAATAGGTGCAATGAGACCTCTGTTTGTGACAGAAAAAGATCTGGCCGTCCACGTAGTGTTCGTACGAAAAAGGTAGTCAAAGCAGTAAGGGAAAGAATTCGAAGAAATCCTCTCCGAAAGCAAAAGATTTTATCTCGGGAGATCAAGATAGCACCTAGAACCATGTCGCATATTTTAAAAGATGGCTTAGGACTTGCAGCCTATAAGAGACGTACTGGTCATTTCTTAATTGATAATTTAAAAGAGAATAGGATGGTAAAATCGAAACAACTACTGAAGCGGTACGCAAAGGGAGGTCATAGAAAAATTTTGTTTACACATGAGAAATTTTTTACAATTGAGCAGCATTTTAACAAACAAAATGACCGTATTTATGCTCAAAACTCTAAGGAAGCTTTCCAATTAGTCGACAGAGTGCAGCGTGGGCACTATCCGACTTCAGTGATGGTTTGGTGGGGTATTAGCTATGAAGGAGTGACTGAGCCATACTTTTGTGAAAAAGGTATCAAAACATCGGCACACGTGTATCAAGATACCATTCTTAAGAAGGTAGTGAAGCCCCTTAACAACACCATGTTCAATAATCAAGAATGGTCCTTCCAGCAAGACTCGGCGCCAGGTCATAAAGCTCGGTCTACGCAGTCTTGGCTGGAAACGAACGTTTCGGACTTCATCAGAGCTGAAGACTGGCCGTCGTCTAGTCCCGATCTTAATCCGCTGGATTATGATTTATGGTCAGTTTTAGAGAGTACGGCTTGCTCTAAACGCCATGATAATTTGGAGTCCATAAAACAATCCGTACGATTGGCAGTGAAAATGTTTCCCATCGAAAGAGTGCGTGCTTCTATTGATAACTGGCCTCAACGTTTAAAGGACTGTATTGCAGCCAATGGAGACAACTTCGAATAAGCTTTTTATAGTTTAAATTGTTTTATATTTTTGTATTAAACTAACACACTCTAAAAGTAATAAATGTTATTTGCAATAGAAATTTTATTTTTTCCTTTGTAACAGTATTTATGGCAAGACTAGGTATATTGAAGGCTTTTTCTCTACTGTTAAATCAGATTATTTTTTGGATTTTCGTTAGCCAAGCTAAATAATTTTATGATTTCATGCCGTCTATATCTTTTTAATTCATTGAGACATATCCCTTAAACAATTAAACTAGTCTTCTAACAAACCGAGAAGTAGTCACGTACATATGTATCAGTATCTTTAGCGTATCAAAGTTATGTCCGCGTACGTAGAATATGACATACCATCAAGAATATGATATGATACAATGTATATGCACCTGCATTCTTGATAATCCTACTACGAAAGATTCACTATTTGTATTCAACGCCGCTCCTGGATGTGGTGTTCGTCGTTTTTGCCGGATAAATGTAGCATCGTTGCGCGTAATTAGTGTGGATGGAGTTAGCGTTCCGACAAATAACAATTACATTGTGGAATGTGGCGAAACTAGAAAATATTTACAAATTGAAACATAGAACTACATTAATATCAACTGCGCCACAGTGTGTACGTTTCTTGTTCAGAAGGCGTCAAACAGATGCTGTATCGATAGCTGGGTAATATTTGAACGAGAACATAGTTTCGCTATTGTTTACAAACATGACTAGTATTTCCAATATAACCTCGGAAAATTTAACCGTACATTTTATTCAATGACGATAAAAATATAATTTTTTTTATTTTTCAGATACACCTAATGTACCTGATTTAAGTTGTTTTTTTTTGTCCGTCTATATTGTGTTAATGCGTTCAAGCATCACCCCAAAACTGCTGGACAGTTTTTTAATATGTTGTTTGAAACTAATCATTACTTACCAATAATAATTATATCGAACGAAATTAGAACAATAAGCTATCAATTTAAAGCAAAAATCGTTGGTAAACGCTCCCCTTATGTGCTATGTTCCGTACAATGCAAAATGTATTTTTTTTATCGAATTACTAGAACTGTATACATATTTAAAAATAAAGCCATATTTATAAATAGTAAATTCTAGTTTGTGTGTGTGTGTGTGAAATGGCGAATACGTAATAAACACTAGCTGCAAAGTGATTTGGTACTTAACTGTGAACTTTGTCTGAAATAGACGTTACATTATTTTTAGCACATTTTCTTGCCCTTTTTAATATCCGAATTAACTTACGTTTTAAAATATAACGCATTTATTATTCAGTGATAGAAATAGGTAAGTCTATAGTACATTGTGCACCAAGGGAGAAAAGTAGTACATTTCCTCCCGCGTGTAAAATTCGCATGGCAAACACGTGGGATGAGATGTCCTACTTTTTTCACGCGGTGCACATACTATATTTTCTCCTACCAGGCCGAAAGTTCGTGGAGTACCGAGCCGGGGTCCAGGGGCGGAGCCCTGGCGGGGGTAGGGAGGCCGGAGCCCCCCATATACTCATAAAAAAACAATTTATCTGTTTTTTAATTTTTAAATAAACTACTACTAATTGAATAAAAACTGTCTGATGAACTCATCTTTGTTTAATACTTCACTATTAAATTTTATTGCCTTTTGTTTATTTCACTTTTACACTAAACACAATACTGCAAATTACCCGAGCACAACAATGACGGAGAATTTTAGGTGCGTGAGAGCAGACGTAGACACTAACGCGCATGCGCACTTGTCAGTTACCCAGGGAGCAAAAGTTACACGTTCTTCCCTGTACAGCGGGAGGAAAAGTTAGACTTTCTTCCCTGTACAGCGGGAGGAAAACCGAATCTTCGGCATAGGTAGGAGAAAAAAATATTCATGACCATCTCAAAATAGGCATTGAAGTTGCAGCTCCGCCACATTTTGGCATAATTAAAATATGAACTATATTAGAACAAAACGAATGAGATTAAAAACGGAGACTAAAAGTTTTGAAACCAATCGAATTGTTTTTAGTGTAGAATATTTATATTATTTTAAAAACCAAGCATTATCAAATTACAAGGGGCGTTAAATAAATATGTAGTAATAATGCGATACCCTTTGGAAAGAAAAAAAATACTGTCAGGTATAACCCAGATATTAGATGTAATAATAATAAAAAAGCAATCAAGTTTGTTTTGTTTTAAAATAAATATGTAGAAGTTATGTGTTTGAATCGTGTCGGTACGTGTTCTTCAAAATGGATAAAATTGAAGTTCGCGCGGTAATAAAATATCTCTGCTTGAATTTTTTACCGCGGAGCTGGTAAATCAAGACTTAACAGTAACATTAGGGGTTCATGCTCTTCCATATTCTACGGTTGGGCATTGGTGTGCTGAGTTAAAGTGAGGAAGAAGTTACATTAACGACGACCCCCGCACGGGACGCGCTACATCGGAAGTGAGTGAACAAAAGATAAAAAAAATTAAAACATTGTCTTGGTGGGTCGACGTGTTACTGTTTGGTTTTATAGCAGATGAAATGAAGATTTCCATAGGAATTGTCCATGATATTATACACAAACATTTGGGCATGAAAAACGTGGCAGGAAGCTGGGTGTCCAAAATGCTTTCTGTCGCGCAGAAACAAACAAGACTGAGAATTTCACAAATGTGTTTTTGTTTGTTACAACAAAATCTTGGCCGACTTTTGGCTTGATTCATAACAATTGACGAAACATGGCTTCACTATTATGACCCGGCAACGAAAAAAGCTGTCCATGACTTGTAAAAAACCGACATTTCCAACTTTGAAGAAATTTTATATTATTCCATCCGCGCCGGTAAGGTAATGAATGGGTTGTTTTTTTCTGGGACAGCCATGGAGAGCAATAACCCAATACCTTAATTATGGTACCACTATTACGGGGACTTTGTACACAGGACAAATAATAAAGTTGCGCGAGGAAATACGCAAGCAACGGAGGGGCCAACTCATTATTTTGCGGTAGGCAGCGGCTTGGCTCTGCCCCTGGCATTGCTGAAGTCCATGGGCGACGGTAACCACTCACCATCAGGTGGGCCGTATGCTCGTCTGACTATAAGGGCAATCAAAAAAAAATTATAGTTGTTTTGTTTCATTCATTATACCAGCTTCTTCCATTTGACTCCATACAGAAGAGGGCCGTTCGGATTGTCGATAATCTCATTCTCACGGATCGTTTGGAACCTCTTGGTCTGCGGAGGGACTTCGGTTCCCTCTGAATTTTGTACCGTATGTTCCATGAAGAGTGCTCTGAGAAATTGTTTAAGATGATCCCCTCATCTCCTTTTTATCATCGCACCTCCCGCCATCAGAGCAGAGTTCATCCATATTATCTCGAACCGCTGCGTTTATCGACAGCACGTTTCCAGAGGCCTTTTTTGGCACGTGCCATCCGGCATATTCATTGAACCCAAGTTCTAGTGATTTCTACCTATTTCCGCGGTTAAAGGAACATCTCAGGAGCCATGTGTTTGAACATGATTTAACACGCGGGGTACATGATTTTTTTAAGGGACCATAAACCTTACCGGTGGTAGGACGTCTTGTGAGTCCGCACGGGTAGATACAAGATAATTGCGTCATACTAATTATCAGTTTTATTAAATTCCTCTAGTATAAGTTAAAATAAGTATATTAAAATACGTTAAAATTCACAGCAGCACTAAATTATCAATTTCAACATCAGCTTTATTTGTGTAAATCCAAATTCTCCTTTATTTGTATTTCATAATTGATGTTTATATCCGTTTCAGTAATTTGTTTCCTCGCAGACTTCTTGCAGTCGTTACATTGGAAGAAATTTACAATTTGGCAGCGTTAATACTTTGACGGCACACATGAGCAATACCTTATGTTTTGAAATTTCCTATATTTGTATACATTTTAAAGACTAGCATGTATAATTTTCAATTTCCAGTAAGTAAGATGAAGAAGCAATGTACATGTAGTTTTCAACGAAAGTGTCACATCGATTTTTATCCGCATATGACGCAAAAAGCGGTCTGAAATTATAAATTCCATGGAAAATTGTGTGTCCGCCCACACTACGTCTATTTTGCTCTCACCTATTTCAGTTTGTACGAATAATAATGATATGTGAGTTATATTTGCCTTATAAAAACGTAATAAATAATTAAGAGTCATGTTTTGTATGAGCTTAGTGCAAACACGGCGTAATTTCAAGCATTTCGATCAGCCGCGGGGTTGAACACCTCTGAAAAAAGTATGTAAATACAGTCAAAATCTGTTATAACGACATCGAAGGGACTGCTCATATTCAGTCGTAAAAACCGATAGTCGTATAACCGGTGATGTTTAATGTGTATCGTGCAAGTACAAACAAATCGATAGGGAATTATTGGAAAATTATATTTACATAATACGCGATTTTTCTTCCTTATTAATTTGTTTTCTTTTTCTTTGCGACATTTTGAAAGTTTCACGAATAACTCTACAAAGTTTTGGTGCGTCTTGTGTATAGATAAGTACAAACTAACTGAAGAGATATGAAGAAGCGGGCTTTGACTCTACTGCATGCACGTGTTTTGTTTCTAAGAATTAGAAAAGACCCTACACTAAACTAAATCCTTGTTTTCTTTCCTGATTTTAATAGCCATTGAAGACAAACGTGGATACCTATTCAAATTGTTTACAATACAGCTTAGCCGGTTGTTCTAACAGATCGAATTCTCCGAAATATTACTTAAATGTGGTCGTTTTATGAGGTATGTCGTTATTACCAATGTCGTAGAAAGCAATATTTTTAATAAGGCGGTCATATGACATTCAGCCGGGACCTTTGTTCTAGGTTATTATAACCGGCATGTTGTATTAAACGATGTCGCAGTAAACGGTTTTGACTGTATATACAGTTCTAAAAAGTTTCTAAAAGGATTGCGAAGCTTTTGCTATTGTCAGAGCTATTACTCATACAAAGGGAGGTAAAAACACTATTTAAAATTTTATTGGTTTATAAATGAAAGTAGGGCTGACACGTTGTTAAACCACATACAACAGCAACCAATACCATAAATAATAGTTTAAAAAAACTAACAAAATACGCTTTTATAGAAAATTCAACTAAAAAATAGAAAATAAATTTTAATAAATTTCAATTAAAATAGTGTAAGAAAAATGATTTTAATGTAAAAAAAAGCGTGCGGTGTATGGTATCAGTACCTATAAATATTTTATGAACAGATATGAGTAGAAGGGCTATTTTGATAATATCCTGAAAAGCACCCCACGCTTTTTTATAATAAAATATTTTTTTCTTGCACTATTTTTAATTCAAATTTATTAAAATTTATTTTCTATTTTTTAGTTGGATTTTCTATAAAAGCGTATTTTGTTAGTTTCTTTAAACTATTATTTATTTTTCATTTTTTAGTTGAATTTTAATCTTCTCAATATATTTTTTCAAATTTTTTTTTTCAATATAAAATTTTCATCGGTCCTTAATAAGTATACCAAATTTCGAGTTAAACCGACGTTTTGAAGGGGGTCAAAATCATGTTCAAAGATTCCGTTACAAACATACATACTAACATACATACGTCTGAAGCTAATAAAAGCGTATTAAAAAGTGAATTGTGCGGTGCATTTGTCGCAATTCTTCTACCTATTTTGATAAAAACTCTAATAGTAGTAGATTCAGCTAAAATTAAAAATTAGCTGTGCCGACCCCACCTAGTGGGATAAGGTGGAGAAAAAGAAGAAGAAGTAGTAGATTCAGCGAAGCACTGGTCTTGCTAGGGCTAGCGTTACTCCCAACAATTCTCTCAGGTTGAGCCCGTGAACTCACCTTCCGGTCCGGGTGAAGTTGGGATAGCCTCTTAGGCTATCAACGATTAGTTAGGGGAAAAAAAGTTATTATTTGGGTTTGTAGAAAACCGGTGTGTTTTGTCTATGTTTAATCTATTGATTAATAGATTGCAATTTAGATTGATTTTTATTTGAATATGAAATTTCGAAAAGGGCACATTTCGAATATTTTGTCAAATACGTTTTTTCATATACATGTAGTTTTGAGGCTTACCTACACCCATTTTATAATAATTCCAGTAATTTTCAATTGCTAATTAACACTAAAATATATCTCAAAAGTTAATATTTTAAATTTTACACTGCTTTAGAAAATAATCAGTTTTTTTTTCATTTCCTGAACATTTTACGTTTTCAGAGATGTGCCCTTTTCGAAATTGCATATTCATTTATTTATTGCGTAGATGGGTGAACGCGGCCACGGATCAACTGATGCAAGCAGCTTAGCCGAGCCAATAGATATCACAATGTGAATGCCGCCGCCTACTTTGAGACATGAGTCTGATACCTATTGTAAAACAACTGTCATATCCTTGAAAGCAGAACACATGATTTCTCCATGGTAGGAGAGTGTAACCTACTCGTGGGGGAAAACAATATGCCCAGTAGAAGTTGGTGGTGAAAACATCTCTTGGTATCATATTTGGAGAACGCTGCTGCCGACTATCCGATGAATCGCCTTTCACGACACCCACAGAAAGAGGTGGTGCTACTAGACCCGTTTGTTAAAGTAAACTAAAATAGCTGTTCAGACTCTGATAGCTTGCATTTGACTACAAAATCAATAACGACTAAACATGCCATTCATAGTACAAAGTAACTAAAAAAAACCTCCAATTGAGCTTTATTGACTACCTTATCGTAAAATGGCTCACCTGTTGTTATCTTTTTGCAATCCTGATCTGGATTCTTGTCTTCTCTCTTTGTTTCCATAGTCGACTGGTGGTAAACTAGTATTTATTAGGTACCTAATTAAGTCTAATCTAAATGTTCCGATGATGCGAAAACATTTTGAATCTAATTTTATGGTAAGCTTTTGTTTGATATTGTAAGCCAGTTAGCCGCGATTAAGCAAACTCATGTTTGTCACTACTATTTTTGAAATATGAAATTACATATGTGAATTTTGTAAAAAAACACGCTTATTTTTATCTAAAAAAAATTAGTATATATTGTATTAATGAATATAAGTAGAAGACATCGATGGAACAAATACCAAATTAATCATTTTAGATTAAATTCAAAGTAATCCGAACCTAATGAGGGTGTGATTTGTGCTGAAATTACTAAAACATCTGCTACGCGATAAACGCTTAAAGGTGTATGTAAAATGACCTGACGTAATCTAAGGAGGAGGTATCGAAGGGCGACCACACAGATAGTACCAGGTAATTTTAAAACAATGTTATGGCGAATAAAAGAAAATATGATAAATACTATGTACCACACACGACTTTTCACAGTGGGTGGCCGTATTCACAATGCTGACGTCTACGAACTCCGGTACTCACTTAACTTCAGGTGGGTTGTAAACTCGTGTACTTGTTAATAACAAAGAAACGATAAAAAAATTAGTTAAAACTAATTGGTTTGTAGGAATTTCAATGATTATTTCGTTAGTTGGATTCAACAGTGATATACTTTTTAACTTCTAGCGCACTTGAACTAATATGTCAGATTCTCGAATTGTTTATAATTTGTCTAGTACAATCCTGTTAAGAAATTATTTGAACAGAAAATGTATACTTGTAAATTGATCGAAGATAATTTGATAAAAACTTCCTTATAATTGGTATCGTTCAAATCGTTCACCAATCAAACATGAAAGTATGCAGTTAATGGATATTAGTGGCTACAAATTCTAACTATATATGCGCTATTAGTAAATATTATTATTAGTATTGACATTAACTACGTGAATTTAATTTGTTTTTCTCCGAATGAAATTAGATGTAGCTCCCGGAAATATGATTGAATATTCGCCATATTATTTATGTTTAGGTAAAATTAGGTAATAGATAAGTAAGACGTACCGTACTGGTGAGCGCGCAAGTAGTGAGCGGTAAGTCGCAGAACACCTGTTTTGTCAATCTTCTTATTAGAAGCGACGACAGGGGGTACCATAGACGCCAATTCAGCTATGGACTGGTTCAGCTTGTCGCGCCGCTGCTTCTCAGCTTTATTCCGTAATTCTCGAGGACTCTCCCTGAAAGTAGACGATCCGTCACTTGATATAGAAAGCACAGTACCAGAGGTTTGCGATTCGACGTTTATACAAGTTATTCTATTGTTGTTTTTGGAACGAAGGTCCATTACAAGTACGCGGTTCTTGTAGCCACTCGCCTGCGACGACCGATGGGACGCGAATGCCAGCCGGAGCCAGAAAGGCTTTCACGGTGCGAAACGTGCCTTTATCATGGTTTTTGCGAGCGCGTAGGTGTGCAATCGACGGGTGACTTTATCTGGCTGTGTGCTTCATTATATTTATAAATAAACACAATTTTTTACGTTTTCAAACGAATGGTTTTTTTTTATAAATTCCCTTTCGCTTTGTTTTTAAAGTTACGTAGGTAAGCGAAGTACAAGTCAAAGCTTGTATATCCATAAATACTGGATAATCCATAATCTGGCCATAAATATTGTTACATAAAAACTTTTCTTTTTTTAACCTTTTTAATTATTTTGAATTTGGAACATGTATATTATTTTAAAAACTTCTTGCAATTTTACGCCATTTCACATATTTTTTCGTCGTTCGTATTGTTTCGTTTTGTCATTTATGGTTTGGTGGGGCGTGTCTTATCAAGGAGTCACAAAACTACATTTTTGTGAAAAAGGAGTGAAAACTAAAGCCAAAGCGTATCACGATACTGTCTTGGATCATGTTGTGAAACCTCTCAGCAATACACTTTTTAAAAATATACCGTGGACTTTTCTGCAAGTTTCTGCACCTGGTAACACGGCACGTAATCCGAGCCTGGCTTGAAACCAACGTTCCGGAGTTTATAAGAACTGAAGACTGGCCCTCATGTAGCCCAGACCTCAACCCTTTTTAGACTTCAAATTATAGTCAGTTTTAGAGGACATGGCCTTTTTTTTACAATTTTTTTTAACGTTGTGGTATCCGTAAATGGATACCACAACGGGTAACGAACCGGGCTATGTTGAACTCCGGCGACTCCCGAGAGCAAGAGGGAGACGAGGAGGGCCAAGGTCCTCCACCTCGCCGAATTCCTCGCAGGAGACTACGCCTGAAAAAGGCGCGCGAGGCGCTCGCCCCGCAAAACCAACTACCGACTAAACCCCATCGAGCTCTACCATTCCGGCTACACCAAACCTACGGTACCGCACTGCGCGCCGAAAGTCCGCCTTCGCCGGTACCCGTCCTGATGATAAGACGGGATTTCATCTCCGGGAATATCCCGAAGGACATCGTTCCGGGAGATACACCGTGGGCGGCACACAGAAGCCACCTTGCACCGCCCCACCACCGGACCGACAGTCTAGTACCGGACGCCCCCGCACCCGCCACCCGACAGTCCCTACGGGGGCTGAGCGGGAGCTTCACGCCCGCGCCGCCCACCTCGCCTTCTTCCGCCCACCGCGCTGAGGTGCTAAAGAGGGATCCCACTCCCGCTCCTCAGCCTCACGGGACGCCATTACCAGGTTACAAAACCTGGCCATGGCCTCCCACGAGCTCTGATCCTCTAACATGCAGGCAATGGCAGCCCGCAGAGAGAGGCCTCTCCCCAGCACCGCGATGAGATCTTGCCGCGAGTGCTCCCAACGTGGGCACGTTTCGAGAGCGTGCTGTGCGTTATCGTCCGGATGCCCGCACTGGTGGCAACCCGAATGTGGCTCTCTCCTGCAGACCTTCCACAGGTACCTCCCGAAACAGCCATGTCCCGAGAGGACCTGCGTAAGGTGAAAGGAGAGTACACCGTGACGCCGATCCGACCATGCCTCCAGCGCGGGTACCAGGGCATCGAGGGTGCGCCGGTGGGTGGCCGAAGTTTGGCCAAGTTCCTTCAGCAATCGCTCCCTCCACTTAGCGTACGCCACATGACGCGCAGCACGCTTCCACCGACCGACAGCCGACGGGTCGGGTGACCGTCCCCGACTTAAGGCCTGTGTCCTACGCCGGTATACCGCAGCCAAGATTTCGGCCAAAAGTTCAAAGTGAGCTAGGTCGTTTTTCTTATACACAGCATTCCCTATTACAAGAGAAATTTCATTTAAGGGTAATGAAGTTCCCAGCGATAAAAAATAAAAAGGCGGGTTGTGACATTCACAACGTGATTTTTATGGACTCCCAGAGCCACTTTACCAATGTGCATATTTTATTTTTATTTTTATTTTCCTGGAACTATATGATGTTGTCGTAGCCAAAAAGCTTACATACATATTCATTAGAAAATATAAACGCATTAAGCCCATTCTAAAATTTCTTATTAAATATTAAGGTTGAGTGTTGTCGGACATCGGTACGGGGAAAATAAGAAATTAAATTTGGAAATTTCTTCGTACCTTTTATATATATTGTCAATGTAAGCAACGTTACGTTCTTAAAAATGAGTTTTAAATTAGTAATTCGTCGAATATTAAATGTTACGATTTAGTTAACAACGATTCAATCGAAACATCCTTGAAATATACTGAAGTTTACAATCATAACGGTATTGAACGTCCTGCTCAAATTGTTTTTTGTTGATCTAAGTTACAGAAAAGTTCTCAGAAATCTCGGCCCACGCTTAGTTTTGAAAAACAATATCTTGTTTTAGTGTTATTAAAATATCGGATCTCTAATAAGTTAATTTGTAATCGTATTATTGTAATCTTAAACTGATTAAATCACAACTGCGCAGAATTCAATAGTGATACTTCAAAACATTCTCCACAAACAACACAGTCTCCGTTACAAAATAGGGATTCTGATGACGATTGCACCTCCATTTTGTAACAATGGCTATCGGAAAAATAACTTAGCGAATTAATTATCATAGAGTAGATTATTATTGATGCCTTTAGCTTATTTTATTTTTGTTTAATCGCACACATGTAACTGTATGTATACTGAGTGTTAGGAGACCGCTTCCGAAAACGAAGACAAACGATAGTACTAATGACACCTTTGATGATGGGACGGAAAAAAAAATCGACCATGATTAAATTTTTTTTTTTAAAACCTTTTATATCTTTATTTATGCTTCATCATGTTAGTACAGCTAAATGAAACGATAGTTTCATAAAAAAAGGGTGCGTCTATTTATGTACGCGCGTAAGAAGTTATACTTTATTTTTATTAAATTTATTTCTCTTTTTTATTCAAATTTTATTCAATTTGAAAAAAAAATCGATTAAACAACATCCTCAAACACGCATATTGGACATCCTTTTTCTTGACATCGTATAAATTCGGTAATTCTCGGTACGGTTCGGAAAGTTCACCTGCGGCTATATTCAGACTCGCCAAGTTACGTCGGTCGTATTGTAATGAGCGATTTAGTGGGCAACTTCATTCTGTTAATTTTGTGTCACGGTGCGCGCGCATCGTAAAATTTCACTCTCATCAATTTTTCATAACGCGCCTAAAGAAGTATAACTTCAAAAATACATTACTTTACTTAAAAAAACCAGCAATGAAACACAAAATCAAAAACAGCTGATGCTCCGTTCAACGAACGCACAGGCGCGGCGCGGCGCAGACTCGCGCGATCCCACAAATACTTATTTACAACATTTGTCTAAATAACTCCATCATCAAAGGTGTCTTTAGTACTATCGTTTATCTTCATTTTCGGAAGCGGTCCCCTAACACCCAGTATTATTTCATAGTAGGTGTTGCATAAAAAACAGTGTCACTGCGCTCTAGTACCGGTGTAATATTGTATGAAAACAAAAACATTGAAGAAAATTGTAGCAAAATATAAATAATTTTACTCTCTTTGAATATAGTGAGTAAATTGAATCATAGAGTACCGAGTTTTTTAAGTTCGATTTGTAAATATTATTATGTATTTTAATATTTGTCCAAATTGTTTTATTGGTATTCATTGGTGAAAATATATTTGTGCTCAAGCAAATAGTCGAAAATTCCTCTTGACCATACGGGTCGTTTTAATATTTTTATTTGATCAGTGGACGAGTTTACACCGAAGTCCATAAACATCAACCAAGTTAATTCTGCTGCCTATTTTGAGATCTAAGTTCTAAGTTTTTGAAGTACAACGACGGCCCCACCATTGAAATCGGAACGAATTACTGGTTCACGGCAGAAACAGGCAGGATGGTAGCACCTTCCCGTGCGGGGTCACCCACTAGATGTCCTACCACTAGTGAATATTTAATGTATTCCTGTTCTAAAATTACAAGTTTTAAGTTCAAAGCAAAACATCGTTAATTGCAAATTGATATCAGAAAATTAATGTGCAAAATATCAAATCGAGTCAAAGTGCAATAATTTTGTTTACGCAAAATTCTATTCGTTTACAAAATTAATCAGGACAATGATCGTTAAATTGCAGTTCATGTCATTTAGATATTCGCTAGGAGACGCACTTTGTGTTTGATAATAGCCAATTGATTTGAAATCGAACACCGGCATATGTAAAATCATGATTTTTTTTATTGTTTCAAATAACAAAATGACGTGAGTTGTGTTTTGCATAATGTGATTGTTTAAATGAGTTAGTTTACTTATATATTTTAATTATAATATTAACGGAAAATATACTGATGATGAGCTGCCTATAGAATGAAGGGGTCGATCAGATGATTCGGTAGAAGACGTCGTCCTGTGTAGCACTGTTAACAAGTGTTCGTGTATTAATAAATATTTAAAGAATTTAATAGGAATCACTTTAGAAAACATCCATTCTGTTTTATTTAATCATCGTCTATCGGTCTTACCTTCTATCCCAAATTTGCATATTGTTTTTATCGTGATGTTGACTTCAAACGTGATAAACAACATGATGTATGCATCTCAAAGTAAGATACGTACGCCTAGTACAGTCGGTAAATATGTAATATTTTTTTAGTTAAATACTTTTTATTAATTACTTTTTAGTTTATTAACTTTTATTAAATTATTTTTTAGTTAGTATAAAGAACAACTAAAAGAGCCTAAGGAAAAATGTAATAATTTTTATTGTTCAATTTATTAATGAGTTCGTTGTGAGGTCTCATAATTTATTATCAATTTGTTACAACGTATGCATTCATGTTGATACTGAACTATATGTAGTTTATATGACTGTCCGTGGCCAGGTATGACAAGATGTCACCAAATTGGCATCATTCGATCGCAAATCATTCGTTGCCTTTTTAAATAGAATTTAATAGTCGTAGCGCTTCTTTGTAAACATAAAACGCATGTTTCATAAATCGTTACTAGAGATGATAAAATACAGGACACAATAATAAAAGTTAATATTGTTTTAAACTACTCACTTGGGGTGATTTAAAATAAAAGTCGTCGTGGCCTAAAGGATAAGACGTCGGGTGCATTCATGTTGAGCGATGCTGCACCGATGTTCGAATCCCAGGCGGGTACCAATTTTTCTAATGAAATATGTACTCAACAAATATTCACGATTGACTTTCCACGGTGAAGGAATAACACCGTGTAATAAAAATTAAACCCGCAAAATTATAATTTGCGTAATTACTGGTGGTAGGACCTCTACTGAGTCAGCGCGGGTAGGTACCACCGCCCTGCCTATTTCTGCTGTGAAGCAGTAATGCGTTTCGGTCTGAAGGGTAGGGCAGCCGTTGTATCTATACTGAGATCTTAGAACTTATATCTCAAGGTGGGTGGCGCATTTAAGTTGTAGATGTCTATGGGCTCCAGTAACCACTTAACAACAGGTGGGCTGTGAGCTCGTTCACCCATCTAAGCAATAAAAAAAAAAGATGCGTTCCGCTCTAAACACTTCACGTTCCCCTCTTTGTCCTTTCATGAGTTCTGTCTCATGCGAGATTCGGACATGGGTTGTTGAGCGACAGGAGGTTTTAGTCAGTTTGACTCCGACATGCCCCGCCCTCCATCCACAGTGGAGGGCGGAAGTCCGGCGATTTCCTGTCATTTTCTTGAAAAAAACGCTTGCTTACTTTTATACATATATTTTGTCTTTAGATAACATTTAACAAATAAAATCTGTGTATAATGTAATATAATATAATAATATAAATAAATAATAAATCAAAGACAATATCTTTGCTTCAAAATTTTGTATTTTCAGTTTAATTACAAAATCAATCAAATCATCTTGTTACTTTACACAGAGTGGAATGGCAACGACATCAAGTTCTTACATTAACATTCATCAATCATCAAAGGCAAAGTATGTGACGATCACAAGATAATCTGCACTTCGACACAGGTGCACAATTGTTATGCTAGCGTTATTAGAACAGTAGCTATTGTCCATAACGTATATGCATACGTATGTGGAAATTATTATAACGACAACGTTGAACAAATTATGCACAGCCTTTGGTTTTACGTTTTTCTTTTAGGTATCGGGCACAATAGCGGATTGCCGCGCCGATCTAAAGACAAACGTATGACGTTCGAAGAAATTGGAAACCCGCTTCAGGCTCCGGTCGCTTGATAGCTTAATGCAGAAGAAAAAGTCCATAATTTTATCTATACTAATATTATAAAGAGGAAAGATTTGTTTGTTTGTATTGAATGAGCTCCGAAACTACTGAACCGATTTGAAAAATTCTTTTACTGTTTGGAAGCTACACTATTCCCGAGTGACATAGGCTATAATCTTTTTTGAAAAAAATTAGGGATCTTTACTAAAACTCCAATAATGTAACCTAAGGTATAAAAAAAATACCTAAAATATTCTTTACATCGCGTTCCCTGCGAAAACTATCGATGATAGAATAAAATAATGTACTACAACTTTGTAAAACACATTATTAATTACAAAAAATGTCGCGACAGCATATGTCTAACTGTTATAGTTATGCCTCAATAAGTGTTTTTTTATTAAAAAAAATAAAACAATGTCAAATATCGTTGAAATTTTTGTTATAGACCCGAGCGAAGCCGGAGCGGGCCGCTTGTGTATTCATAAATATGTATGTATATTTATTCATAAATTTATTCTTTTACGAGGCAAACTTAGTTGCAGTCAATCATTGGTATATTAAATTAATTTATATTGCTTTTGTTGTATGTACACGTACATACAAGGCCGTTCTACTGTATGTTCTAAGCTGGCTGTATCAAGTAAACAGTAAACAAATATCATGATTGATTTTGCACGTATCTATTCGTATTGATTCTAAGAAAAAAATCGAGATCCAAACAATTTTAATGGTTTATATTAATTGTATCATAATTACTATTAATACTAGTAATAAAAAAAGTATTTATTAATTTCCGGGTTAATTTGTCAACTATTTTTCTTTTCGCTAGTCGATGTATTCTTATTATGTAGTTATGAATTACATTTAAAATAACACTTCATATTCAATTGATATTATTATAAATCTGACGGGGTTGCACAATTTGAAAAGCTTTTATTAAATCGCACCCTAGACTCAGTTGCGAAGGCAATTTCCTATGAATGGAGTGGATTAAGCGCTGCGACATAAAAACCTCTAAGAGTTTTCGTTCAAGAAAACGGAAATTTCCTTATAATAGTGACACTGGAAGGCTCTCAATAAATATTGTTATTCCTAGTTTGATTTACCATTTCACTGATTACAATAAATATTTATGATTTCATCTTGTACTTGTTTCTTAATTCAGCGCGAATTCATTCTTTTTTCGTATAGTGTTTTTGATCCTTGATTGTGAATTCCCGACTTCAGAAATGTTAAGTTAGATAGTTGCGATGTCACTTGAGTGTATTTGTAGTTTTCTTGGGTTTTTCGGCCTAAATAAACTAATGCTCGCCCAATTATCGAAATTCCACAATAATCACTAATCATTTATAGATTTTATTCATAGGCTATTTGATATCTTTCCTTTTTTAATATTTTGGATATTTTGGATTTGAATAGCTGACCGCTTCTAAAAAAAATTTATAACACTAAAGCACGTCAATAGCTAACAATAGAAAATCATTCAACAAAGAACGAAAGCATGCCGGATGTAAACAATTTGAGCATTTACTTTACTTTCAGAAGAGAATTAATTAAAATGTTACGATAATTAATTGTTTATTTTTGATTATGTTTTCCATAACAAGAATAATTATTATTTTAATTCACTGACCTCTTTGTTGCTAATAATAATATTTTTATGAATCTATAGAGAGACCATTAATTTATAAAATTTTAATTTACATTCCAAAATTACAAAACTACAACAAA
This sequence comes from Bombyx mandarina, assembly GCF_003987935.1. The sequence continues at coordinate 143,770 of NW_021011524.1, forward strand.
AGCGGAACTACGATTTTAATGGCAAATAAAGTGACAAGCGTCGCACTATTTTGTACCCCTTTTTAGGAAAATTGCGCGGACGGAGGAGTATGAAATTTCCCACACTTATAGAGAACATAGAGAAGAAGTGCATGATGCTAATATTTTTTTTAAATTATGCTTTGAAAATATATTAAATCAACAAAGAAAACATTACACACACTACCGTGTATTTGTCACCCACACATACTCTTTGTTTATTGTCAAACTTTTGTTATTGCTTAAAGTCTGTAGTCAAATTGAAAATAAGTTAATATTATTTATCTTTCTTAGCGAAATCTGTGACTATAGAAATATAATAGACTTTGACAATAGAACCATAATAATGTTCAAACTTATAATTTCAATTAATTGTAGTCGAATTTCGACTACTGCGAGACAGTGGCGGGACCACTAGTTTTACTAAATTAACGATGCCTATCACATTGATTTCTGGTTGCGAATAACAGCATCATCATTATGAAATCTGTAATCACAGTACGTAAAAATGCGACTAAGGGTCGATATTATTTTTTTCTGAAAAAACCTCAATATCTTAACTAAGTGTCATGGAATTTTTTTCGTATTTTTTTCCAGAACTGGTATAAGTTGACTTCTCAGTTAGTAACAGGTTATCATTGAATTTTGGAACACCCCGTATATAATATATTAAATAAAAGAAAAAACAATGCGTTAAATATACTGGGTACATATATTTTAATTAAATGTCCCCGTCGGTCATACCTTCACTAAGATTTTAGTTATATTATAATATAGTATTTATCGCTCCTTAATTAGTTTTTTAATACAGTTGTGTTTTTTATGTCATTTAATAATTTATCTATAATTAAATGAATCATTTACCCACAAAATACTGAAGTGATATGGCGGATTTTGCACTGTGTTTTTAATACGCAATTTTTCGCCAGCGCAAGCCATAAAGCAGTTTCTTAGATGTTTCTTCGAAGTCATAAAAGTTTAGAATATTTTACATTTCTGTGCATGAAAGGTAAAACGTTGTGTTCTTGTGGTTGTGTTTTCGGGGAAATGTCTCAATTAATGTTGAAAACCTTATTAGAATCCTTTCAAAAGTTTTGAAGTTGTAAGGTATTCAAAGGAAAAAAAAATAACGACTTCATTTTCTGTGATATAAAAGTTTTTCGTCGGAAATCACAAAACATTTTTTTGCAGTAGATGGTGATATACTGTAAAGAATTTAGTGTCGGCTATGGACAATAGCAATGCCGGGAGCCAAATGTAAAATTAAAATCAAACGTAAGTAAATTGGATAATTAATTTGAATCGATTACTAAAGATCTTAACTAAAGGTTATCGAAGAAATCGATTACTAAAGATTTTAAAGGTAGGCAGCGGCTTGGCTCTGCCCCTGGCATTGCTGACGTCCATGAGCGACGGTAACCACTCACCATCAGGTGGCCCGTATGATCGTCTGCCTATACGGCAATTAAAAAATAAAAAACTGCAAATTTGTGATGGGCGTTTAGAGGGTATTATTTATTTATTACCTGTCGTTTTCCCGCAAATCAAATTTTAGAACAGAATTTGTAAGTCAGATCATCGATTTCATTGTTCGTCATTGTTTCTTTTAATTAATCGAAGCGCTAAATGCTCAACTAATTCTAAGCCGAATTTCATTTTGTGTTCATTGATCGACTGCATTTATGTTTATTTTGTGATATGAAAGTTTTTGCGAAGAATTTAACTCTATTGATCAGTGTCAAGACGTGTTGTGAAAAGGCTTATGCTGCTAAAATGTGTATGTAACTGTGATACAGCAGTAGGTAAGTATCAAGATCAGAAGAGTTTAGGGTTTTCTCTCTCTCTCTCTCTCTCTCTCTCTCTCTCTCTCTCTCTCTCTCTCTCTCTTTCCCAGGAGTAGGGGTAGGCTCCAATAACCTCTTGATGCGCTATTTAATTATGCGCCTGAGTTTATTTCTTTCTTATTCTTATTCACTTTTAACATCTTATCGATTGATTAGTGAAGACAAAACAGTTAAGTACTATGTTCTTGACGATTGACGAGCTTCAGTGTTAACAAATATTTTTATTTTTTTACACTATATTATATATATTTTTATTATATCAAATTAACACGAATTCCTGGTGTGGGAATCGAACCCAAGACCCCCGGTTAAGTAATCAGGGGCGCTAACTAATGCACCCGGTCAGTGAAAAAACATTGCCTTAATATTGAGCGGGGAGTGTGCTCGCCTGTTTACTTCTGCCGCGAAGTAAGTAGTCACACGCTCATACCTTCGAAGAGCAGTACCTACAGCCGTTACACAATACAATTCAGATTTCGACCTCATGTCTCACAGTGGAGGCGGCATTCACACGGTGATGTCAATGGACTCATGTAATCGCTGAGCTCGTTCAAAGGTTTAGGAGAAACAAGATATATAAAAAGAAAAAAAAATTGTAAAGCAATGGATTTATAAATTTTCACAAAACAAAGCGTAATTCGATGAAAACTATTCCAAGTATAAACAGGATCCTTGTTATTATTCTTAGTATTTGTGAAATATGATCCATGTGTTTATGCGCGTTCTTATTTTACCATAGTAGTTAACTTGTTTTGTGAATTACAGCTACGAGTTAAATCGCAAAATTTAAAGATAAGGTTTAATAAATAGCATTAGTTATGATTTGGCTATTGTGAATACGTTAAAAATTTATTAAACGTGAACATGTGTTTGTGGCGCATTTACGTTGTAGATGTCTATGGGCTCCAGTAACCACTTAACACCAGGTGGGCTGTGAGCTCGTCCTCACACATAAGCAATAAAATAAAAACATTGAAGAGTCTATTATGAATAAATTTAAGAAAGAAAGCCATCGGTTTTTTAAAACTATTAGCTCGCGTCCTGTCGAAAATTAACGAAAACACACTTACACGGGCAATAAAAAAACTTTCACTGATATTTTCATATACATATGTATATTTATTGCTTAGTGTGTGGACGAGCTCACAGCATCTACAACATAAATGCGCCACCCACCTTGAGATATAAGTTCAAAGGTCCCAGTATAGTTACAACGGCTGCCCCGCCCTTCAAACCGAAACGTATTATACTGCCTCACGGCAGAAATAGGCAGGGCGGTGGTACCTTACCCGTGCGGACTCACAAGACGTCCTACCACCAGTAATTACGCAAATTATAATTTACCGGGTTTGATTTTTATTACACGCTGCTATTCCTTCACCGTGGAAGTCAATCGTGAAGATTTGTTAAGTACGTATTTCATTAGAAAAATTGGTACCCGCTTGCGGGGCTCGAACACCGGTGCATCGCTACAGACGAATGCACTGAACGTCTTATCCTTTAGGCCACGACGCCTACAATCTAATATATAGACGTAACGTGGGTAGGCCTCCCACAAGATCGACCGACGACCTATTGAGGTTCGCGGGGATCCGCTGGATGCAAGCAACGCAGGACCGGTCTGTGGGCTGATAAGAAGAAGAAGAACATACAACTACAAAATAACTGTACAAACATTCAGTTTCCACTGAAAAAAAAAGCATGCGAGCGCATAGACCACATACAACGAAACATTTATTTTGATATATTAATATATATTACATTAAATTTTGCAGGGACAAATTGAGAAGTTGAAAGTTATGAATGTGTAATATGTCGACGTAGTTTGCGAACTGTGTACCAACCACATTGGAAATCATGTTGAGAAATTGTAATGACATATGACAGTAATCGATAGAATCGTTCTATAGAAGTTTATCTGTCGGAAATAAAATATGACCTGTAATTATTTAAAAGTCTCCTTTTTATACCTTTTTTTTACCATACCTACCATATATATACATATAATTTCAATTTATTTAATAGAATAAATTTAATTCAGTATAACAATGTTTCTTTGAAAGACATACTTTTGTTTTTAACACTATTATGCTTCGATTAAAAAACCTTTCAAGACAGTTATGTTTTTTTGTAATAGTATGGTGTAAATTTAATGCAATCACAATTTTTTTTTTAGAGTTTATTGCATCTGTTTCAAAAAATCTGATAGTAAAAGTGCAAGGGCGTTCTTGCGTTAAAGCTAGTGCGGCGCGACGAGTCATGCCAAGTTTTAAAATTAGCAGCCCCTCTCACCATTACAGTGTAGAACGGTTGATGGCCAAGTCGTACAAAAAAAATGTATACATCTAATACTTCTAATTATTATCTTTATTGCAAGAATTATTTGTAAACCATCATAAAGATTCAATCAAATGACAACGGCATTTCAAAATAATTAGATACTGTTACCACGACACACCCATAAATGAGTCGTCTATTATCAAAGGTGGCAATCTGTGCATTTGGAAAATGTTATTGATATGTCAATACAGATTGATTTGAATATAATCGTCTCCTTCAAAGAATACGGTTCAAAACCTGCATTAAATAAAGGTTAATAGTTAACCTGTTATTTATCTAAGATGTCGTTCTGAAGAGTTTTGTGACTGCCAATGGAATACAAAGTCAATAATTCGTTTTTCTGATTTACCAATATTGTTCAAAAGTCAGATTGCCGGCTTTGATAATAGACGACTCAAATCATCTATTGTATTTATCACTAATCAATCAATTCATCGTAGTATCGCTCTAGCGTAAATAGCGTACAGGGTGATTTGTGTGAATTAACGCGGTGTTTTATCATTAAAATCGTGCAACTGTTTTTGAGTATTTGTTTATTCTAAAATAAATTGATTATAAATTTAAGTAAAAATGCCAAGGAACATCTCGAGTTATGTATTGTAACGATGTTATTTTTAATAGCGTATTATTTGTAATATTATTATATAATAAATATAATCATCAAGGCCCTCTTTTTTCGTAAAAATTCTATCTCGGCAAACTCTCAAAATATTGTGAAAATATAAATAAAAATCGTGTATCCGCATCGAAAATTGAAGATTATTATACACTTTTTAAACCTATTAATTAAAGTATGCTCATTTAGGTGTTACCCTATCAATAAAAACACATAAAAGCACAAATACAAATATTATACAGTTAAAGTGGTAATATATCGATGAGTTAAATGGTTGAATACACACATAACTACTAATTTAAGGAGAGTATAGAAGAGTGAGAGGTTTGTGAAAGATATAATTGCTTGGCATTGTATTATTTAATACAAAAACAGGCTTGCAAACTTGAATACCAACCAGCCGTTAAGATTTCGGCTACAAGAGTACTTTTTCTTTTATTTTATTTAAAATATGCAATATTCAATATATGATTGTAAACAGTTCTTGTAATATTAATAATTTGGTGAAAATATAATGTTTGTTATATCAGTAGGTAGTATAAATGTGAATATAGAGTTCGCTCAATAAACGAAATTCGACAGTAATTACTGATATCTCAAGGTTTAAATACATTTTACGTGTTTTCTTATTTTTTTAAGTTATATTGTTAATTCGAGAACAAGTTTAAAAATAATCCGAACGTTTTTTTAATAACTTTATGAAAGCTGTCAGTGGCTAATTAACAAAAAAAAAAAATCGCTTGTGAAACAGTGAAGCAAAGAAAATTTCTTATAGCAACAAGACAGCGATGACGACATATCGTATGATGTAAAAGTATTTGTTCTAGGGATTGATTATCATTACAACGGTTGAAGATAAGGGAATGATATACATATTTTATTACAATAAGCGCAACTGCTTCTTTTTAAATATTGTCTGGTACATAGGACGTCATATTCATTAGGCCACGACGACTTCCAATCAAACACAACTCATTCTAATTTTATAAACTGAAATCAACATTCTATATGTACCACTAGCGCATAGTATCGCATTAAAATGTTCAAGTATTTGTTATTTCCTCAAGATCGAACGATCACCAGATTATTTATGTTTATCAGATATTTTAAATTACCATAGAATGGTGTTGTTGTGAGTCAAGTGTAGGTACGATTTAATTGATAATTAACTAATAATTGTATAGATTTTAATGTGTTAAACAAACGTTTGTAAGTAAAAGAATATTTATGAGGATTTTCATAATTTAGCATCTGTTGTACGTATTTTTGTATTTTACAACCAAAATTAATTGAAAAATGCGTATTAGATTATGATACTATAAATATTTTCAATTTTAATAAATTAAATTGTATTTTGTTCATGTAGACAGCTAGATTAAACAGGAGCGAGACAGTTTAGTAGTATGCTCGTACGTGAGATATGACCGAAGGCAGAATCTATTCATTTTGAAGGTTGCATGTAAACACAATTTAGAGGAAAACCATTTATGAGAGACATCTCATTTTACAAACATAAATTTTTTCGACTGTTCACTTTCCGGCGGTAATACTTAATATTTGACCGGGCCGATTTGCCTTAGTTATTGCAAGTTTTTTTTGTTGTTTTCCGCGGGAGAATATCGCCTGATCCCCATCCGCGCGGCAGGTGGGGTATGTGAGAGTGGAACCTCGCTAAAAACTCCTCACAGCCGACGCCCTGCCCCAGACCAGACCGGAACCCAGTCAGGGCTATTGAAATGGCGGGACAGGGTTGCTGCAGACCATATTACATCCATCCCGCCGCCCAGTCAATGTCAAGTTAGGCAAAATTTTTTTATTTCGTTTCGTAGGCCCGAATTTTTAGAGAGTCGATATTACGAGCAAATTAATTCTCCAGTGATATAATACGTGAACGTACCTAGATCTAAATACCTTAATCGAATTCCAGATGCAATTATTATTGTATTGTAACGTAGAATTGTGTAACAATTCGTATTACATATCTTCTAAATACTCCGTATTTATTATAATGAAAAGAATGTACGTCATCTAAGACGGCCTGTAACCGACTTTACGATTTTCTAGTACACTCATTGATCGAATGGAAATTATTATGTTTCAATTCAGTTACGAGCAAGCAAACTATCCTGTCCTACGCTCTTGTGTAACTGCATTAGTTCACAAGCGATCATAAATTGTATCACAAGCTATTACAAAGTTCTCCATCAGAGCTGAGCGTAACTAGATTTTATGGTTGATAGTTTCACTCAGGCTACAGAGTCTGAAATGAACCTATCAATATGATCTAGGCACAGGCTAAAGCCACAGATTTGCATAGAAATAATAGCATTTAAGATACTTGTTTATTCGGTGGATTGCACTCAAAGATATTGTTTAAATAAATCATTGAATCTTTGGGTACACAATTTGTGATTTAAAAAAATTAGCTGTGTGATAAAAAAATTGATATGTTGTAATTCGATTACGTTGATCTTAACTAAAACTAAGCCATTGTGTCTACTGTGGTTTATAAATGAATAACTTCAATTCTAGTCTATTTTTTTCGTTTTTTTTTGACTTCCTATCGAACGAGTAGGCGAGCTCACGGGGCTCATCCTGTCGAATTTGCTAACACTTGCCCTAGCAAGGACAGTCGCTGAATCTACCATCGGATCGCAATTGCGACTCACTGTAAGAGGGCGACAGCGGCTTTGCGTTGCCCAGTCGCTTGGATCGGATATGGTTTGGTAATATTCTTCATAGTGCTATATAGGTAGATTAGCTCAGGGCTCACCTGGTACTAAATAGTTAAAGGGGCCGTAGAAAACACGGATAGGAATGCCTCCATCTACCCGTCTTAAGACACGAGCTACAAGTCTTAATTGTAATATTTTATGGTTGTGCTATCCTTAAAATAGCAAAAATAGAAATAACAGTGATGCCTAACCGCGCTGCATAACAATACAACCTACCACCTGCCTACTTGTTTATAAAAGAACTGTATTCGCAATCATTTGATGTCTCAAAGTATTTTAAGAACGTTGTAGGATGTGTATGCATATTTTTGTCATGTGGGGGAGGAGAAATTGCTATAGAAACGATAAAAATACTTCGATATATGAGTTATTCATAAAATTTTCATACGTAGCCAAAAGATACTCGTTAGGGTTTTTTCCGTTCATCTTGTAACGATTTTGTACAAACATGGTTTGCTTTTACTAAGGGTATTTTAGGCGATTTCATTTACGACTTGGAAATTTTTAAAAACGAATAGCTTTTTTTTAAATATTTATTGCCTTTGTGTCCGTTATTTTGATGTGTCCAATCATTTTGTTAATTCGCTCCAATAATGCATCAGAGCAAGGCTTTATCATCAAAGTAATGCGCGTTCACGCGTCACATGCAGCGCGTGTAGTGAAACATAGCAGCTGTATGTACTGTACCTAAATCTTACCGAATTCGAAACTACTAGAAGGAAATTTGTGCAAACTAAATTTAAAAAAAAAGCGTATACTAAGAATTACTTGTTTTTCCTACCTATGCTGATAGCCTTGAGAGGCTATTTCAGCTTCGCCCTAATGTGTAGGTGAGCTCACGGGGCTCAAACCGGAGTAGTGCTAACACTGGCCCTAGCAAGAGCAGTGCTTCGCAGAATCTACCACCGGATCGGAAACGCGACCCACTAAGAAGATCCGGCGAGAAACTCAGTGAGCTAGAATTACTAGTTAAAAAGCAGATATAAATACATCCTCTGTATACAAAGGGACAAGCATACGGGTGATCGTGATTAAGCCGCCTCTAGAACTTAAAGAACAAAAGGATATGTTTACAACTGTCCATTGTAAGATCTTTGAGTCATCTAGTTGCGGATACAGATATATACTTTGAACAGAGGAAGTAGACATGATGGGTATAAAAACCGTGCCTGCGAAAAGATCACCTCGTCGTAATAGATACTGAAACTAAGAATCATAGAGAAATAAAACGAAAGCACTGGTACGACTACTCTGAACGGTTGATGTGGAAATGGTAGGGGGTTAAGGCGGCCATTATCACGTCATTAGCCAGAAAGACTACTTAAGAACAGGATCATCTGGCTTGAAATACATAAAATGTAAAAGATGGAACGTGGACGTCAATTTAACGAAATATTTGGGACGTATTTAAAAATAGTGTGTAGGTTGTGGGACATTATCGATTTCATTTTTATTTATTTTTTATTATTGATTGATTTTTGTTGGAAAAGCGGCCTTTCTAGTTTCACCAGGACAGGTGGGTGACCAAAGACTCAGCCAGGGGGAAGGGTGGAATTAGCTAACAGCCGTCCGAGCGCCTCCGAAGGAGACCTAACAACTCGAGAGCAGCTGCTTCGCGGATGAATCAACTACCGGATCGGAATCGCGACCCGCCGAGAAGATCCGGCGAGAAACTCAGCGGGCTGATGCATGGGTTAGGTTGCACGACAAGCCCCTTGCCGAGTTCGACGAGTATGGTTACCGGGGTCTCTAAGCCGGCTCCTAATGTTATGCCGGCCACTGACATGCGCGCAAACATTCGTACAATGAAGGGCCGTCAAACATTCATTCGCAAACCTAGCGGCTGTGCAAATGGGTTCGCATACTCAATTTGCGAATCCGTTTGCGCTTCCTCCTACACTTGTTTACGAATGTCTCACGAATTTCTCCTCCTTTTTAATTCGTCAATAGAACATTGAAGAGAAAAAGAGTTTTCAATTCTTTCCCAGACATCATTAACAGCCATGCTGTTTTTAAGGGATTTCTTTTGATGAAGATACGCTACACAGTAGACGTCACGAACTATGAAAATGGCGATACGTCCGTTACCTTCGCAATTGTCGGCGCAACTGGGCAAACGAATGTGTGGGAGACTACGCGAAGGTTCGCGGTTCGCGCGCTTTTATGTCTGTTAAAAAACCGACACAGCTTGGAAAACCACGAATGCAGCGAAAACTTTGCATAATCATTTGCAAATGTCGTCCTACACTTGCGGGTTTGCGTATTCGTGCGCATGTGAGTGACCGGTATTACAGCTGAAGGCGTCTAATACAAGGGTCCGTATTTTGGATTTGATAGATCCGTAAGGACGTGATGCGTTTTTTATTGATTTTGGCAGAATATTACGGATAAGTTGTGTTTTATGAGTCAATAAAGAAAAGTTAATTGAGATACTATAATGTAATATGTCTGTGTGTACGAGGAGAAAGTATAGTTAGCAACAGATGAAATGATTTACTTCTTAACAATAGTCTAAATTAAAATCAGTTTTACAATTTTCAGTTGTAATGTCTAAAATCAGAGCAAGATTAAATTCATAAATCTGATTATATCGTTTATAAATCTGCAATGTATTAGAAAATGTGTACGAAAATAAAAACCTTCAGAATGTAGGTTTTAATTCATCAATATTATCCGTCTAAAGAGCCCTACTTAACAGGTCAAGCTCGGTCATAGCACTAAGGTGTGGTGCTTTCAACGCGATCACTGCTATGTGTATATTAAAGCTATAAAATGATATTCTATATGTTAAATCTTTAGCTATGAAATTCCCGTTTCGTTTACAGAAAGTTCAAGTCTTTTTTTTATCCTTTAAAATATGCTCCCATGTTGTCAACGCATCTCTGCCAGCGCAGTGGCAATTTTGTCAATTCTTCTTGTCCCCTTCTTGAAGAGGTGAAGGGTATGGTAGACAATAAACTCTTCAAAGGCATTTTTCTCTGTCTCTCGTGTATTGAATTTTTACCCTATCAAGAAGATGTCCAAACTTTGAAAAAAAAGCCCGTCAGTACAGGTCTGGTAAGTACGGTCGATGAGGAAAACTTCCAACCCTAGAGCTATTGTAGCACCTCTCTAGCACCTTGTCTATTTTTGCAGCAAAAAAAAGGTATGATAATAATATTTGCTCATTAAAATACGATACGGTTCGTATCGCTAGGTTTCCGCGGCTCTTTAATATGTATTAGAAAATTCATCTGTTGATGTTTCAACATTACGACAGAAATACTGCGACTTATTTGAAAAGCAAATATATTTAACTAGTTTTTTACGTCTTTGTAACGTTGGTATCCTATGGTAAACCTATATCGTATTAAAGTCTTATCAGACTCTGCAAAAGTGAATATCATGTTTTGATATGTTTTTTATTCTCTTTGTACGGGAAAAATACGGGAAAATGGCCCACACGGTAATGAGCTGTTACCGTCGCTAATGGACGTCGGTAATACTAGGGGCACAAGCCAAGTCATTGCCTATGTGATCGTGTGCTCCACGGCAGATATAGATTCTGATATAGGTACCTATATTGATAGGCTGGTAGAGCGGTGGTACTGCGTGGATTCATAATACGCTTTTATTTTTCATTTAATTATTTTAAGTTGACAGCTTAGCCCTATAATGATACGTTACCTTACGTACTCAATTTACAAAATATTAGCAAATACATTTTTAATCAGTATCATTTATAACTAAGAATTCTTGGCTAACTCGCGATTGTTTGCTGCTAGCTTGTGACATAATGTCTCAACGGCGGCATTTATGTTGCGATTTATGTATAGGATCGATTTAAGACCGAGCGGACTGTGAGGTCATGCATCTATCTTCGCCAATAAATAAAGAATACCATTGGATTAAATAATTATTGCAGCATTTTATATTAAGTACTTTCGATAGTGTATTGGATTTCATTCATTTCCTTTTAAAAAAATTTTTTTTTTCCCGCTACCAATGCTGATAGCCTTGAGAGGCTATTTCAACTTCTCCTTGACGTGTAGGTGAGCTCACGAGGCTCAAACCGGTGTTGCTAACACTGGCCCTGGCAAGAGCAGTACTTCGCAGAATCTACTACCGGATCGAAACGTGACCCACTGAGAAGATTTGCCGAGAAACTCAATGGTCTGTGTCTATGGGTTAATTTACTCGTCGAGCCCTTCGTCACAAGCGACGGGTTCGGCGAGGACGGTGACCGGTGCTTGAGGTGCCTAAAAGCACCGTTAATGGATCGGGAGGGTCCATAATGACGTGAAAGTAAGCTGAAATTATCGATTGTTATCATAAAATTTGATGATTCACCAAAACAAGAATGATTTTTTTAGGTTTATTTTGCTATCGTTACTGAGATCTTGTCATTCTGGGTGAAAATTGTCGTGCAGCCTTAGTCATGCCGGTATTACGTCTATGTGGGGGACCCGGTGTGGGTTTGTGTAGTTTGTCAACGCAGACGCGACGGTCGTTAGTCGATGCTCTAACAACCAAAAGGCGCCTTTTCGCCCTCTCCCCTGCCGTGCGTTTTAATGACGAAGCTTAAAGCATATTCAGTTAAAGGTAGACAAGTGTTTTTTGAATTTATACTTCTTTAGGCGCGTTATGAAAAATTGATGAGAGTGAAATTTTACGATGCGCGCGCACCGTGACACAAAATTAACAGAAATGAAGTTGCCCACTAAATCGCTCATTACAATACGACCGACGTAACTTGGCGAGTCTGAATGTAGCCGCAGGTGAACTTTCGCGCATGTACACTCGTAAAAAAAAGTGTTATTAGCATTCATTTTTTAACGTTAAATACTTTTTATTAATTATTTAATATTTAAAAAAAAAAGAAATAAATTTAATAAAAATAAAGCTTCTTACGCGCGTACATAAGTACACGCACCCTTTTTTTCTAAATTTCCTTTTTCGGGCATATTGCCGCACCTAACACCGGTCACTCACATGCGCACGAATACGCAAACCCGCAAGTGTAGGACGACATTTGCAAATGATTATGCAAAGTTTTCGCTACATTCGTGGTTTTCCAAGCTGTGTAGGTTTTTTAACAGACATCAAAGCGCGCGAACCGCGAGCCTTCGCGTAGTCTCCCACACATTCGTTTGCCCAGTTGCGGCCCGGGACACCAGTGCTACGAGGCCCCTACTGTGTTGTGCTGTGCGGATAGTGAGTGCCCAAAGCGTGCGTGTTGTTATCTAGCGGTGCTGCTTCGGGTTGGAGACATTCCGAGCAGCGTAACGCAGGACCCGGGAACAGGTGAGTTGATTGACACTTTTATTCTTAACATTGGTTAATAGCGGGTAGGTGTCGATCAGCCTGTGAAAGCTGCGTAACCATTTTATTTTGTAATAAAATTGGTGTACGTGAGCGCCATTGAGTCTGGCCGCCCGTGTCTGTTCCCAGTCCTCCCCTACCCTTTGGGGTTAGGAGGGGCTGCTACCAACACCCGAAGGCCAATCCTTCACAGGTCTGCGGCGTCGGAGCCATCACAGGTAGGTCTTAAGTTAAGTTTAAGTTTAGTGTAGATTGTATATAATTGATTCCCTTTATAATTCACATTACTAGTATTAATTCAGTTCATATTTTTCTTATTCATAATTGTCAATATTTAAGTAGTTAAGTTTTTAATTAATCATTTAAGTAGTATTGCTAGTGCCGTCTCGCTCTAAGCGAATAACAACGAGTCTCAATTATATACAAACCGCACATTCAATTTGCATCTTTTTTCAATTCTACCCTCTTATACATTAATATTTTTCCATACATTAATAATTTTTCCATCCATTTAAATACGTAATTTCACACCGTAATTCAATATTGGCATACCGATCGACAATATTAAGCTGCCCCTGTCGATGTTCATCACTGTTCATCACTCATATTAGGCACGGTTGTTGGTTGCGGTTTTCGGTCGATCTGTCCTGTTAAGTAGTATTCTGTGTCACTTAATTAAAACTTCCTTATTTATTGTTTTCTAATATTCCACTATATTATTTTAAGAACTTAGCGGTTTTCGGTGTAGTGCCGAGTGGGAAGGGGAGTTCGACCCCTACGGTTGTGGATCGCTCGGCCGTTGAACCCTGGGCTTCCTGATCCAGAACCTGTGTTTCTGGACCCTCAAATCCGGGGTAATCCGGCCCTGCGATCTTCTGGCCGGGGTTCGTCCTCCGGGACCCGTCTTGGTTGCACCCTTACCGCTACCATAGATTAGTAATATCGAA
>NW_021011524.1:169010-307694 GCF_003987935.1 Bombyx mandarina
TCTTCGGTCTTCTTGCCCGGGGGGGGCGGCCCCGGGACTTTTGTTGAACTCGCCGAAAGGCGAGGCCCCGGATAGGATTTGTAACCCCCCTGTGCTGCAGGACAGCAAGGAGCAGGGGGGGGGAATGCCTATGCCGTGAAAACGGCAATCGGCGGGGAAAAGGAAAGGAACCCGCTCGGGCTGTATAGTGCTACAGCAGGCAGAATCGCGAGCGGGGGTCTAGTCTTGAAAAAGACTGTTGTTTTGGGAAGGGTTAGGAAATCGCTAGCCTGTGAGTGCCACAGGAAGCCTGATCGTAGCGATTGGTTGCCTTGAAAAAGACAGTTGGTATGAGGTGGGTATTCACGGTCACAACACTATCACGCACAAATGTGTATTCCGATGCGTAGGTCGCAAGCGACCAACGGATTGGAAGGCACGTTTACACACAACCGAGTCGTAAACGAGAATGTATTCACGGTCACTAAACTGTCGAGCACAACTGTGACCTCAGAGACGCAGCTCGCAAGCGGGCCACGGATCGGAAAGCACGTCCGCGCACGACCGAGTCGTGAGCGAGAATGACAACATTCTAGGTTATTCTGTTCTTTTTATAGTTTTATGGTGACCTAGCTGTTTGATACCCGTGACCCTTCCTTAGAATGAGTAGGTCTGGCAAGCGGAGTCGGTCTAGTTAGTAAGGACGGGTAGGGACGCGGAGGGGCGGGGGGTGCGGAAGCATGCCAGCACAGGTGTCGAGGTGGCTGCCGTCACCGCCCGCCGACGGTGTCGTGTAGTTCAAAGGTACCGCCGAGCGACGCGCGGGTCAACTTGTTCATTAAATTACGACTGGAATCGAACCCGTTGACAAAAGGATTGTGGGCTACAATATTCAGATTACAATTATAGTCAATTTTTCCTTTTTCAATGTAATGAGTTAGAAGAATTTTCTTTGGCGTCCAAACGAGGTTACGAGCGGTGGTAACTTTGCTTTGAAAGCTTTATTTATCTCTGTACAATTGACGGCAGTCTTTTTATCCGAAGGCTGGAACAGTTCGATTTAGTTTTCGATGATGTGCAGACGCAAAGACCAGCTTTGTACTTCTTTATTATTAGTAATTATTTGCAAGGCATACGCAGAAAATGCTTATTGTAAACTTTTGATTAGATGAGAATCTCGGTGAACATGACTACTTCGTACAAGCAGCATTTTCTTAAACTATTATACTGGGCACAGTCATATTGTCTGTCAGTCCGCCTACCGACTGTAACCGATCTGTTGGAGTAAATGTTATTAACGCGTGTAAAGCTACACCCCTGTCTGCCGTCATTAGAGTTAACAAGAGTTTGTGCTTAAACTTATTGTTTACCTCGAGGAGAGCTTTGAGGTCGCTGAGGCCGGTACAATTCAAACTATTGATTTTTTATGTCCGAGATCTAACCACTACTGAGCACGAGACGGACCATGTCCTCCGGATCTGTCTTACACAACATGTATAATCAATAAAGGCATTAAATAATATACCTAATTTGGATCTTAGTTCATTCCTCAGCAAACCCATTCCATGCCGACTCCTCCTGTCTCCTGTCATCCCTCGACTAACATTTTAATCTGTATGTCTATAAATTCTACTAATTACTGTAGGTCATTGCAGTATCGCGTGATACTCGCGGGAGATGAATATTATCGATGTGATTACGTACTTACAAAACACTCATTGATGCGGAACGCCTCTGGATCCATTGACTGCCTCAAGTGCAGTGACTCACGGAAGAGTATCGGCTGCTCTACCCTTGGCTTGAATTAGCGAAAATTATATCCCATAATTCTGATAGCAGCAAAGAAGTGATTCTGAATGCAGACAGCAATCCAAAAGCGACGATGACCACTCATCATTAGATGGACAGTCTGCTCATCTGCCTACAATGACAATAAAAGTTAAAAACAAAAATGATTTCTTCAATTTACAATGCAAGCCGGCTAGAACTAAATCTTTGTCTATACTATTTGTATCTGGCTGGTTTCGGTATCATTAAAAGTTTAAATTAAAAAAAAAAAAACAAATTCAAATTAGGAAAATGTGTGATTTTTATTTATTTTTCGTACTGTCAAGATGAGTGAATCTAATGAAGAAATTTGATACATTTTAAAATTTTACTACAAAAAAGGTAAAAATGCAATGCAAGCCGCGAAAAAAATTAGCGATGTTTATGGACCTAGTGCAGTGTCTGTGAGAGTAGCACAAATTACAAATTTGGTTTAAGTGTTTTCAATCCGGAAATTTTGATGTCAAAGATGCACGTCGCTCTGGTCGTTCTAATACGGATAAAATGGATACCATTTTTGAAAAAGTGGAGCAAGATCGGCATATCAGTAGCTACGACGTAGCCGAAGAACTGGGAATTGAACACAAAACAGTTTTGGCGCATTTGAAAAAAACTGGATACACAAAAAAGCTCGATATTTGGGTACCTCACGAGCTCACTGAAAGAAACCTAATGAACCGTGTACTCAATCGTGATTCTTTATTACGACGTAATGAAACCGAACCATTTTTGAAGAAGCTGATAACTGGTAATGAAAAGTGGATCACGTACGACAACAACGTGCGAAAAAGGTCTTAGTCAAAGGCCGGTCAGGCTTCACAGACTGTGACAAAACCCGGGCTAACTCGCAACAAGGTGATGCTGTGTGTGTCGTGGGATTGGAAGGGCATTATTCATTATGAGCTGTTACTACCAGGCAGGACCATCGATTCTGAGCTCTACTGCGAACAACTGATGAGATTAAAGCAAGAAGTTGGGAGAAAGCGGCCGGAATTCATCAACAGAAGGGGTTTTTCATCATGATAACGCTAGCCCTCACACATCTTTAGCCAGTCAGCAAAAATTGAGAGAGCTTGGCTGGGAGGTTTAATGCATCCGCCGTATAGTCCTGACCTTGCACCTTCAGATTTCCACCTGTTCCGGTCTCTCCAGAATTATTTAGGCAGTGTCAGGTTAACATCACGAGAGGACTGCCAAAACCAATTGTCGCGGTATTTTGATCGAAAGCCCCAAAATGTCTATAGCAATGGGATCATGTCCCTACCTACAAGACGGCAAAAAGTTATCGAACAAAATGGTACCTACATACTTTAGTTCAATGTAAATAAACTATATTAAGAAAAGTCGTGAATTTTCTTAAAAAATGCGAAAAAACTTTTTTCCCAACCTATTATACAAATATTGTAAATCCAAAATCAAAACTTTTGCAATTCAAGAAGGCCTTAACAAGCAAATCGTCACGGCTCGCAAAATTTTACATACGGTTTAAGTTTACAATAGATGTTATCTGACTGACCAACTCAATCCTTTGTGCGTTTCTTTACGTGCCAATAAAAATCTAAATTCTTTCAGAGAACTTTAGTTGTATCGAACATACGACACACTAAAATAGCACCAAAGTTTATGATTCCGTTGTAAAGAAGGAGAAAAACAGATTTAGAAAATAAAATACCGACTTTAAATGATAAACATGTTTGAGCAATTTGTAGTCAAATGAACGCCGTATTGGAATATGCTGCGCTAAGATTTAGAACCTGCCATAAATACATATATATAAATGTATGTACATATATGCTTTAAAAACGATACCCTCATTGTTGGGCAGTCGGATAAAACTGAAAAAGAAATCTAAAGTACAAAGCCTGATAGAGTCCCGCCTCCGCCCTACGCTCCGCCCGCCCTATATAAGCGTTCCGCGGAGTGTTCGCGCCCAGTACACCCAGCGACTCCGGGACAGTCCCCGACACTCGCGCCGACCACGACCCGACACTTCGATCGACACAGGCAAGTCGAAACTATTTTATTTACTTTAACTTTTTAAAACTATTACTAATCTTCATTTCTCTGCGTGTCTCGTTCCAACAAATATACAAACATACCGTTTGTGTAATTTAATAAATATTACTTAGTACTCTAAATTATTCAGTTATATATTTTTTTTATTGTTGAGAAAGGTAAGTCGTTTTTATAAGTTTATTAAATTTTATTAGAAACATGAATCACGAACAAAATAACTTGATAAACCGATGTAAAAGGAAAGATCCACCACTGCTTACAGATGCTACGACAACCTTAGCTAAGTTTTGTGTAGAGGATCCCTAAACATTAGTGCATTCAAACGTTTACTTAAAGTTTCATCGACAAACAGGTCTCTTGAAGCAAAAATCAACAATTTATAATAGTTTCCAATCGATTTTATAAAGCACTAGCTGACCCGGCAGACTTCGTAGTGCCTCAATCGATAAATAAAAGACCTAAACTTTTGTATAAAATAAACTTAAAACAAACAAAACCAATCCGTCCGACGGGGGACACATCAAAGGGAAAACAAAATTGTTATTTTTATTTAATTCTGAGCTTTTTTTATATTTATTCACCTTTCAAACTTTCTCTGGACTTCCACAAATAATTCAAGACCAAAATTAGCCAAATCGGTCCAGCCGTTCTCAAGTTTTAGCGAGACTGACGAACAGCAATTCATTTTTATATATACCTATAGATTATTTTGAGCAATTGACTCCTTTGAATCAACCCGGAGGTCGCGGGTCGGCTCTAGACAAGTACCACATTTTCCTGACAGTCGTATGTGCGTTTTTACGTACTACAAGTATATTCACGTTCAGTCATATATTAATGTCTCGTCCTGCGGGTCTTTTGCATGGCGGCCGCTCTACTGACGCGAGCTGACTAATTAGATACAGCTGGTCCCACCACTGAGCACACATCTGAATATAATCCGCGTTCCATTTCCACCACCTCCATACATTCGGCAGTGGATGAACTCACGGGCCACCAGATGTTATATGCCTACCGGAGCCTACAGAGATCATGACACCACCACCTTCAGACCAGACTCCGACGACACTGCTCGGACTCGGACCACGCTGCACAGCTAATCTGCCGTTGAAAGTAGAACTCATGTTTTTTTGTTGTCAGACTCACAAAGCCTCCACCATCGCTTATTACATTTACTAAGTGCCCCTTCACAGTGTAAATTTAATGCTATGTACATCAATCGTACGGACTAGGGCCTCAAACTGGCACCGCCTCCTCCCTGATCGTGCGTCTGGTCTGAAAGAATTAGTGAAATTCTATTCAAACGTTAGCTTAATGTCAAGAAGGACAGTCACATGCGCTTCGTAATGTCTATGAGCGGCATCCTATAGAAGATTCTTGATGTATCAAGACACAACGAATTTATATTGAATAGCAAGTTATTTGCCACAATAGACTATGTACATAGCTTAGAAGCTTTAAAGAAACAAATAAACTTCAAGGCATGTAGTACGTACATTATCTACTGATGCCGCAGTTCTTTGGCTCTGTAGGAGTCTGTTGAGACCGTTTTATCTTATGCGTGGCCTAATATGGAAAACTATATACCGATGTCACTAACAGCAAATAACACTAAGTTATTAATACGAGAATGGATGGTAAACGGTATTAACAAATCATGTCAACCATTGATTACAAACATCCATTACCAATATTAATCTAATAGTCCAACAAAAGTACAACAATGAAGATGTTTAGTCACCTTTTGTCGTGTGAAATCGGTGTCAGCGAGCGAGCCACCAACAAATACCCTTCACGGAGCCGCAACATTCTCCGCTATTTAAGATATACAATTTAACCATTACCGGTTTAATTATTAAAATTAAGGACTTTAATAGCGAAGATTATACAATCCACGTCTGTGTGAACCATCCTCCACGCAACAACATCACCGGCACGTCTACTGTTAGCTAATCTGCTTCATCCAGTTCTTCATGTGCAAAGAATATTGTGATGATATTGTGAGAAATCAAATCCTGAGTTTCTTGCCGGCTCTTCTCAGCTGTGAATTACAATTCCGAATCGGCAATAAAGTTATGGCGGCGCGCTAGAAGAAGCCATATTTAAAATGATTTTTCTATTGACGTACACTGTTCTGTTGTAATCGTGCTTGCTTGGGCAGCCGGCCAGCTTTTTTTTTATTGCTTAGATTGGTGGAAGAACTCACAGCTCACCTGGTGTTAAGTGGCTACTGGAGCCCATAGACATCTACAACGCAAATGCGCCACCCACCTTGAGATATAAGTTTTAAGGTCCCAGTATACTTACAACCGCTGCCCGGCCCTTCAAACCGAAACGCATTACTGCTTCACGGCAGAAATAGGCAGGGCGATGGTACTTACCCGTGCAGACTCACAAGACGACCTAACATCAGTAATTACGCAAATTATAATTTTGCGGGTTTGATTTTTATTACACGACGTTATTCCTTCATCGTGGAAGTCAATCGTGAACATTTGTTGAGTACGTATTTCATTAGAAAAATTGGTACCCGCCTGCGGGATTCGAACACCGGTGCATCGCTACATACGAATGCATCGGACGTCTTATCCTTTAGGCCACGATGACTTCGACGTGTGCCGACGCTTAGAGACTGCACTCTTATCTTGAAATATAATATATGATTGCAGTCTTTTTGGCTGCTCTGCCCTTCAAACCGAAATACGCGATTGCTTCTCGGCAAAAATATGCAGAGAAGAGTTGCGAGCCAGCAAGAGCTGATGGTATAAGAAGTAGAAATTTAGGTATGCATACTTCCACCACAGATGAATCTCACAGAAATGTTAGTAGATTAAGGAAATAGCCGTTATATGCTCGTAACTTCTGCTTGCAGACAGGAATAACAATTTAAAAAAACAGCTACACGTTAGCCTCTCACAAAACCACACGCAGTGTTGGACAACAATAGAAGTTCAGGTCATGTAGCTACATCCTCCTCCAAGCGAGGCTCAGCCAAATCATGAGCTCAGTCAGTGACACAACATGGCACAGCGTCCGGTAAATTAGTGTTCCGCTGCTTTATCTAATGAAAATCGGCAACCGTTACTTTTGGTTCAACAAGTGCAATTACTAGTTGTTAAAACATCAGATTGAAGTGAAATAAACAGTAGTTGAGTACTGTAGTCCACTACAAGCTCTGGGCAAGATACAATAAGGGCCCTCTCTAAATCTAATAGAATCACAAACGGGGGTTGGAACAGTACAGACACAGACTATCGATATGTACTAAATCAATTCATTAGTGATTCAGAAAGCGTTCTACAACATCCTATTGAATTAAAACTAAAGGATTCCTATTCGATGATACTTTACAGTAACTAGAAGGTGTCTCTGGACCAAATTCACCCATTTGTATACATAAATCATCTGTATACATCTGTGTATGCCTTTGAGACGTGAGATCTATTGCATCTGAAGTACTGAATCCTCCTCGACAAACTGGAAATATAAGCAGGACCGTGGTGGCTGGTAATGCATACAGCATAGTACATCTAGAGCGGCTGTGCATTGGCCCCGACCCCGCAGGCTGGCCCGCCGTGGTCCCTGAACCTGTGCTCGGTACTGCAGAACTGCTTCTTTCACTTTAAGTCATCCTTTTTTATCGCTAAGATGGTTGGACGAGCTCACAGCCCACCTGGTGTAAATGAGTTTTTTGCCAATTCTTCTAGTCACTTTAATTCGACTAGTGGTCCCGCAGTAGTCGAAATTCGACTATAATTAATTGGAATTGTAAGTTTGTACACCATTATGATTGTATTTTATTTTTATAATCACAAATTTCGCTAAGACTACACTATAAAAAATATTAACAAAGACAAACAATATTTAATCTAAATTTGACAACAGACGTCAAGAACAAAAGTTTGACAATAAGTAGTAGGCATGCGTGTTGCGTCAAATACATGGTATGTAGTGTGTGTAATGTTTTCTTTATTGATTTAATGTATGTTTTATGCATTATTAAAAAAAAATATCAGCATTGAAAATTTCATACTTCTCCGTCCGCGCAATTTTCGTAAAAAGGGATACAAAGTTGTTGCTTCACGTATTAATATATAGATAAAACGATGTATGGCATTCTAAATTATGACGAAAATTTGTATATTCATGAATATATTAATAAAATACTCGCAAACATGGACCTAATCTTAAAATATTTTATGTTTCAAATTCCGAGCACGCACCTAGTGAGATCTCAATGTACCTACAACAAATCAAATAAAAAATCACATCCATCGCGGTTGACATTTTTCAGAAACAGAATATTCAAACACAAGGACTTAGACATAAATGTGAACAAATTAAATAATATATGATCACGTTCAGGATCCTGCATGAGGAGACGAGTGTACGTGGAATCATTAATCAGGGGTTGATTGAGGCGCGCCTGACGCATTTATTTGACTCAAAAATATTTTGTGCAAATTTATTGTGCTTTTTACCCAACGCGCGACTAAATAAAGCGAGGATTGAGTTCCTCTTAACTTACTTTACAATATAATATGATACAATTCGTATGTGATTTATTTTAGTGATGTGATCCGACAGGTCCACGGGTGAAACCGTCATGACTATTGATGCGAGCACCACTGTCCTGCCTATATTTCCAGTTTGTCGAGGACGATTCAGTACTTCAGATGCAATTGATCTCACGTCTCCAAAAGATAACGGTGTTCACGGATAACCATTAAACTAGCCGTATGCCAGTCAACACAAAATACGAAAACTATTTTCCATCATAACCTTTGATGTCGAGCTTGGAACTCGGGGTGCAGGTTTGAATTGCACCGCCCCCACCTACAGATCAAAAGGAGCCTTGTAGCCTTTACAATCCGGGCTCAAACATATCTTTTGAGTGGTCATCGCACCGTATAGCCGTTTACCTTAGGACTCCAAAACATAAGGATAAATAAATGTACTTTCTTCCCACGAAACCGAGACGTATGTTCTGTTCATTGTTGATGATCTTCTTTACAAAGAGCTGTAGCTCAGCAACAGAAGGCTGCTTACAGTGTAATCCCCTCTGACACGAGTTTTCAAATTGTTCATCGGAACGTGTCTTGGGATATCGTCGCGCTGTCTTGTTCCAATTACTTACAAGTCTCATTACGGTTTTGCCCGTATGTTGTATTTAACTCATATATTTTGTTAAAGGAAGAGCCTCCACTAATGATCCGACAACTGTTGCGTTTCAATTGTGGCCGTTTCAAATAAACGAAGGCTGCAAGTGCTGCCACTCGTCCTGGTCTAGCATCCTTAGCATCCAATCCTTAGCATAAGCATCCAAGAAAATGGCTTTCAACTATACTGCAATTATTCATCACAGTGGTTTTTTTTTATTGCTTAAAAAAACTATTGAGAAAGAATTAGCTCGAGTCCATTAATAGTAAGAGATGAATAATTGCAGTATAGTTGGAAGCCATTTTCAAAATAAGAAGTGCAAAGTTTCGTCCTAGGAGTGGCGCGACGAGTCTGGTTGTAGTTGGGTGTTGACCGCGGGAAGCCCCTAGTCTGATCGGGTTCTAGCCTCGGGTGGAGGTCGACCGTCGCATGAAAGAGTACAGGGGAGTCGTTTAGTGGGTAGGCTCGGAATAGAGTGATGTACTGGAATCATGAAAAATATAATGTCTGCAAGGTTTTTGGAAAATTGAATCAAATCAAAAATCAAAATCAAAAATTTTTTATTCAACATAAATGAAAGTACATACTTGTTGAACGTCAAAAGAACTACCGCCAATTCACAAGAACTACTAGCCTCCGTCCTGAGAAGAATTGGCAAGAAACTCAACGGGCATGTCTTTTTTTTTTAAATATTAGATTTTTTTTAAATATTCATTTTTACAATATGTATTATAAAGTAACAATTATTGCAATATTGAAATGCCCGGAGCGAGCAACTCATTCCCACTTTGTGCAATCTTCTAGATAATCATTGACTTTATAGTAATACTTTATAGAATACTTCCTATTGAATTTGTAGTTACTTACAAAAACATTATTAGGAGATTAGGCTGTGACGCTCACTACAGACACTTTCTAAAATTTGTTGTTTGATTACTGGTTCTTGAGACAGGAGTTGACCTGATCCGCTCAGTGGGCGTCGACTGTAAGGATACGCGCGTTTTACAAAGAAGCCTCCACTCGCAATACAAAAGTGTACGTTTGTTTTAAATTAATTACTGTCTTAGTTATTTAAGATATTAAGAAGTTCAAATGAAATTAGACAAAGAAAGTGCTCCGTCTCAGC
This sequence comes from Bombyx mandarina, assembly GCF_003987935.1. The sequence continues at coordinate 179,119 of NW_021011524.1, forward strand.
CGTGCGTGTCTTGCAGTACATACCAACTAGTTGAAAAATTCTTCTAGCAGACTAGAGTTTACCATATATTCTAAATAATGCTACATCGTAAATAGATTTTCCGCGACGCTCTGAGTGACACGTTCATCTTCCTCCTCTTTCAACGAGGATCAATCTCCGTTAAAGGGATGACATTACGAGATGGCAGACTCTGGTTACTTAGTGCTTCAGACACACCAGTGCGCTGGGCCTTTACATCAATATGGAATGAATAACAGTTCAATAGTAAACAATTTAACCGACAATTGATCCGTAGCACTCTTGTAACGTGCCGCATACGCCCTCATGTAGACTATGTACCCGGATTTACCCGGTCATAATTCAAAACGCATAGCTCTTAAAGCTGTATTTAAAAGAAAGTCTTATGCACAAAAAGATAGAGTATACTCGTATAGTTGCATCTATAGGAGTCTTGGTCATCATAACCACGGCGCTGTGGCGTCACGCGTCTTTGAATGATGACGCCAACAGTTACCCTTTATACAATACTGACGATCGTATCTTAGTGAGATCTTAGTTATCACTAGTACGAGACGAGACGAGACCCGTGCGAGGTGTCGCCGGTCGGAAGGAGTACGTTCAGTCGTAAACGTAGACTCCTGAAGCCGTAGCGGACATAAGGAAAACAATATTCAACAACAACAATAAACAAAAATGTGTTAACTTTATGAATCCTGGACGAGTGCATACACAGTTGGGAGTTGAACACGCGCCCCCACACGTGCATCGCTGCAATTTGGTGAGAAGCTGTAATTGATTATACCGGCACTAGACCACCAAGCAGTGACCATAATTTTTTTAGGGGTAAATTTTCATTTGGGTCATTGCCTAGGTGCTGAACCAGGATCTCGTCAACACGATGACCATTTACGGTTATCAAAAAGAATCCAATTTTCCCTAATATAAAAATCCAAAATTAATTTGTATTCAGTAATTATTGCCAGCCATAGATTTACCATTACCAGACGGCCAGTATTGTGAAACGGCTACTTCACAGATAAAGATCTGCTATTTGCGGAAATAAATTTACCGATATGACCATTAAAATTACCCACCGCTGATATAATATCAATTTGAAATATCGCAAAGTATAAAAGCACATCAGCTTTAAGGAGAGCCGAGAGGTTGAGTACAAAAGTGGCCACTCCCTCGACATTCAGGACTTAGCCCTTGATTGCTCCTTACGATTTGAACCTCATACGAGGTACTCAGTACAGTACTGTGTATTCACAATAAGGGAATGACTAATTTTTATCAAGATTCTTACGTGAAGAAAACTCTCAAGGGCTCATTTGTGGCAATAATAGCTTAAGGTAATGATCGGATGTCGCGAGGAAGTAAGTAATATTTAGAACATCCATCGTTTGATAGATATAGCGGCATAGTAGATCGCTAGGTCTGCAGTGTGCACTGCAATAGATGAAAGTATCTTGTTGGCGTGTCGTCCCGTCCCACGGAGCCCAGCCGTGGAGACAGTCCAGACTACTTGGAAGCCACATAGTAATTGGGCAGCTGCCTAGTCCCATGTTATTCGAGCACACAATATATGATAACTATTTCGGTCTCCTTTTCATTGATGTGCTAACATAAAATACTGTCCTTTGTCTTTAAAGTGAAAATAACACTCTTACATGTTGCTTCGTGTAATCGACTGTATGTATGTACTGTATTCGTTCGTCAAATATTTTACAACAAATTAGATATATACTCATAAAATGTTATTTTTAGAAAATACGGAATATCCGAGTGCTCGTTCATTATATCCGTATAGATTCGTTTATCAACATTTAAGGCGCTTCGCCCCGCAACACGCGCCGCACGACATCACACATTCATTACGAAAATAAAGTGGTGATGAACGGGATGTATACAGATCACCAAACATACATAGGTACATCGCTTTTTTCCCCTACTTAAGCTGATAACGTTGAGAGGCTATATCAGCGTCACCTTAACTAGTAGGTGAGCTCACGGGGCTCAAACCTGACGACGTTGCTAACACGAACCCTAGCAATAGCCGCGCTTCGCAGAATCTACCAGTACAGTGCACTAGTTCGCATTAAAAACTATTAAATGAAAACTTCTATGAAAAACAAAGAGGATTGTGAGGTCTCGCGGAGGCTGCGTCTCCCCGGCGGAGTTCCGGTTCCGGGCGTCTATATCCGGCGCGAAGAGGCGGCTCCTCGGAAGTGCACTAACGCAGGTAGCAATGTTGTAGGAAACCGCTTTCAAATGAACAGGAAATAGCGAACTTTATGAGACTTTTTTTTCTAATTCCATTCGATATACCGAGTTATGTTTTAGTTTCTAAACGAGTGCGCCTGTGTTGCGACTAACTCCTTGTTTATTTTTATCAATCGAACTAAAGTTGAAACTAAAGTTACTCTACTCACACTATATTATGTTATTTTCAATATTACCTACTGCTAATCTTGGTTACGATTTAAAGAATAACTTTCAGAGTCTAACCAAACGATAATCAATTTCAGTTCACAATTCCCAATGATTCAAATTCGTCATATTTATTTCCCATAGATTTTATTTACGTAGACCGTGAGTCAGGTCCATGGTCCCTGTGATATTAAACGATTCCCTACCTCAAGACGTGTGTTCTGAAATGATACATGAATCACTAATATTTTCAAAGAGATCTATCAATCAAATATACTCCAGAGATCGTGACGTCACATTACATCGTGACGTCACGGGGTCCACGCGGCGCTCGCCACTCGTCGGTATCAGAGCGGGCCGTCGAGAAACCAAAGTTTTTAAATATTAATGCAAGCTTTCTCACCTCCGATTGAAGATCAGTCTTAAGTGTCAGCTCCTGGTGAACCCTCTTCAGATGTCTAGGGCGATAACAAATTTGTGAGCATTTCATTTTATCCAACCAAGGCTGATGAGCTTTCTGCCCACCTAATGTTAAGTATATATTGATAATAATAATAATGTGATGTAATATATTGCTGTTGATAAGTAGATTAAATAAACAGCTGAAAACAAGTACTCACTAGTACACCATTTCGAAAAATCATGAATACGGACGCGCTGTGAGGGTGCGCCGGCCGGTACCCTCGTCCTGAACACTTCTGCTGCCAAGAAATCATGCGTCCTGGTTTGAAGGATGAGACAGTTATTACATTATAAAATAGATGTTTATACCTTACAGCTGACGACATTCAAATTGTAATATCTTTGGGCTACAGCAACCATTTAATACTAGATTCGCCTTATTGGAGTTAATCAATGGCTACGTATTTTCAACGCAATTAGTAAGTACAGCAGTAGTCGCGTAACCTGTCGAACCTGTGACTCCGGTGAGGCGGGCGGGCACACGGCCCCGCACACACGCGTCGTTAACACATTAGACAGGCAATCATTCAAACATAACAAGGAGCAGAGGCCTTCGGGTTAACAGAACGAGCACACGCGGCTTAATGAGCATTTCTGGATCCAATTTAATTCAAATTGATACTCATTCAAAGACAACATTATTACTTCAAATATTACATCTACTAGCGCTCAATCAATTGTGAGCCCATTTGATACAGCCTCTCCATCAAGACAAAAAGTAATAAGAGCTCAACATAAAATGAAACATTCAGAGGGTCTATTTTCTCTTGACCTTTCAATTTAAGTAAAAAAATATTAAATCAAAGATCAATATCTGTATACAACGAATAACTTCAAATCCAATGAAATATTTGTTAACGAGTTCCTAAGGTCTTTTACTGAGGCTCTAAATATGCTGGTCCATTACAAACTTGTAAAGAAAGCTTTAAACGAATATATTTTAACGGACCATTCATATTTTTAAAGGTTTAATTTCCTCAGGTTGTTTCCTGTTGAGAAAGGAAAGATCTTTCACCAGAAGCTGTGACACTGCTCGGTAGAGCGACGGTCTTATGTTGTTTTTCGGAACTTGTAGATTTACAAACTTATCTTAAAAATGTGTGTAGTGTGACGGTTACCCGCTACATGATCAACTCTAATGAAACTGTTGGTTGACATCAGAAAACGATTCATAGCTTCCCTTTAATAAACACAATATTCCTATTATGATTTAGCGTTGTAGACTGCGCAACGCGGGTCACATATGGTGTCGTCATTACTAACTTTTACAAACCCGAGTAACATTAAAATCGTAGCGCTGGTGGGGCACTCCACCCCTGAAGTACTCCCCCGGGCATCGCGTCACATACAAACGAACGCGGACGGTTTGGTTCTGTCTAATTCCGACGTTAATTAGTATTGCTTTAACTATTATTATTACTAGTGGTAGGAACTCTTGTGAGTCCGCGCGGGTAGGTGGTGGTACCTACCTATTTCTGCCGTGAAGCAGTAATGCGTTTCGATTTGAAGGGTGGGGCAGCCGCTGTAGTTATACTGAGATCTTAGAACTTATATCTCAAGGTGGGTGGCGCATTTACGTTGTAGATGTCTATGGGCTCCACTAACCATTTAACACCAGGCGGGCTGTGAGCTCGTACACCCATCTAAGCAATAAAAAAAAAATTCAATGGAATCGAGATTTAAATCGCTCGTTTCAGCGGATGCTGATCATCCTAATGGATCATAAATATGTGTTACATCCTACAGTGACCCTCCTTCGAAAATACATTTGAAAATAAATTTGTAAATTTAAAAATATATATTGTAGTTCGATTTATTAGTATTGGCACAACTACGACGAATGTTACATCCACATCCAACATATTGTGAGGTATTCGATACGCCGGTGATCGCAAAGTGAAACAAAAAAAATGCTAATCATACCAACGATTTTTCCAAGCAGATAATTTATTTTTTTACAAGCTGATCCGGCAGACTTCGTAGTGCCTCAACCGATAAATAAAAGACCTAAACTTTTGTATAAAATAAACTTAAAACATACAAAAGGAATCGGTTCGACGGGGGGCACATCAAAGGAAAAACAAAATTGTTATTTTTATATTTAATTCCGAGCATTTTCATATTTATTTACATTTTAAACCTTCTCTGGACTTCCACAAACAATTCAAGACCAAAAATTGGCAAAATCGGTCCAGCCGTTCATTTTTATATATATGATAAGATAGATAAATAGCAGTGTGCTAACTCGTAAAATGCAGTAACAGTCGCCAGTCACAGATGTAGGTACACCTCACCTTGCACCAAACGGAGGTTTTCACTCGGAGACAACCACTTTTCAATATTTTCGTGAGTAATTTGTAGGTTGAAGGACCTTTGGCAATTTATTAGTTCCAATTACAACATACAAGTGGCGATAAACAACTCTGTACTGCCTGGTGTTTACATCTCTTCTGTGTACAGGAACATATGAGGCTAACAAACAGATTGCAAACACAATTTTGTAAATTACGATCAGCATCTACTAATTAATAACGCGCTGCAAACAGCATAGAGCACGCAGTAGGGATGGCGCTTGTTGATTCATCTTATTGACTTTATCACTCACAATCAAGTAATGATCAATCAACAATAGATTATCGCGGTGTTACACAAATTACCGTCGAAACTTTAAGATATAGCCGTAAATTTGTTTGCGAGTCGTGAAAATAATAATGTTTTTATAATCGTCTCGTCCATACTCGTTGCTGTCGTCCTGAGCTAAAGGATAACACGCTCGGATTCCGTAATCAGCAACCAATTCGGAAGGATAACGTCCTGGAAAATCACCACCGCATTTTTAACTATGCAAGTAATTGTACTGGTGCGGGCGCATTGTAGACCCGGACGGCTGGGTGCGGTGGGTGGTGACTTCTGGCGGCACTTAACTATCTACGGTACAAGCACTCGGTCGCTCTGCTCACTCTTAGATCGAACAGTGGATCGATCTCTTGGTCTCTGTTAGTGGAAGCTGTTAAATAAAATGGATGCGTTGCTCCCCCTCTTCTCTATTCCCTATTCACAATAAACAGTGTCATAAAGTCACACGGGAGCGATATAAAACAGATTAATCGCCGTTAAAGTTGCCATTTTATCGAGTGGCGATAAACGTAGCAGTCTTAATAGAATTCCTAATAATAAATTATTTATTTACTATCGGTCTGGACCTGCCTCTCAAGACAGTTGGAATTTAGGTGAAATATCAGGATTTTTCTTTTGCTCACATCAGGCAGAAATATGTATAAGCATTTGTCGATCGAAAGAAATATAATTTAACTTAAGTCACAAAAATTTTAAAGGATTCTGTAACATTAATAAGGTGTCATTAGGGATCTTATTTGCAGAACATGATGTCCTTTTAGACATTCGCAACATGATCTATGTTCAAACTTTGTAACTCGCCGTATTTGACTGTAACATCGTATATATCAAAATTTTCAGACATTACAAAATTGATTCTTTCTGTATATTATTTTTGATTTAGAGTTTAACTCTGTTATTTTGACCGCCGCTAATATCATATCTGACCCCAGCGACGGGACAACACTAAGCCGCCATCCAACCGGCAAACCATCCACTCCGGACTCACTCTCGGCGCTTTTAGATCCATCAAGCATCAAGCACCTTCCTCATCGAACTCGTCGATTATGATGAGAGAACTAACCCATAGACACAAGTAAGTAGTAACCCTCACTGACTTGTACCGGGCGGGCGCCTTACAGACTACAGCACCGGCGTCATCACAATAATTAAACACTTCCAACAATATACAAAGGGTCACGGCTTACAAACGTTTGTGCAATCAGTATGCCTTTGATCTGTAACATCACAAGAACTTTTGTTATCAGTTCGAGGAAATAAGACGGCAAATTCAATAGGACACGCTCGCTTAACATCAGCGAACTGGAAACTCAGATTAATTTCAAATATTAACGACGAAACGACATTCTTACGTGCTTTTAATAACTTTAGACTATTTAAATGTTGAAGTCGTCGTGGCCTAAAGGATAAGACGTCCGGTGCATTCGTAGCGATGCACCGGTGTTCGAATCCCGCAGGCGGGTACCAATTTTTCTAATGAAATACGTACTCAACAAATGTTCACAGTTGACTTCCACGGTGAAGGAATAACATCGTGTAATAAAAATCAAACCCGCAAAATTATAATTTCCGTAATTACTACGGGTAGGTTAGTACGGGTAGGTACCAGCACCCTGCCTATTCCTGCCGTGTAGCAGTAATGCGTTTCGGTTTGAAGGGCGAGGCAGCCGTTGTAACTATACTTGAGACCTTAGAACTTATATCTCAAGGTGGGTGGCGCATTTACGACGTAGATGTCCATGGGCTCCAGTAACCACTTAACGCCAGGTGGGCTGTGAGCTCGCCAGCCACCCATCTAAGCAATAAAAAAAAATCTTGTTTAAAAAACAAAACTTATATGGAGCTTTTAAGTAAGCTTTTATTATTTTAGAAAAAGTGATATACAGATGCCACGAGGAGCTTAGTATCGCAGAGTCGAAAAGCTTATTTCAAAAATGACTTACCAGTAGAAATATTTTTAGATTATGTACTCTTATTAAAATGTGAACTGCGTACACACATTATGTACATATGTATATTGATTGTGACAATAAGAGGGTTGACATTTATCTCAATGCTGACTGACCCAATACACATCATCTAAAAGTCAATAAATTAGTTTGTGATCGTTTTGTGAATTTCCCGACTATTGCCGACATGGAAGTCGATCGTTCTCAAGCGACTAACTTACCAAGGACAAAGACTCCAGAACCATTTGTATCCACAATATCTGCGCTGTCTCTAATCAAAGCATTGTCCTCATTTAATTATAATATTTCCTTTAAAACATCAAGAACAAACAAGCTTGCCTAATAATGGAAAACTAGAATAATTTTGTAGCTTTCGAAAGCTCTAATTCACTGAAACGTCAAATGCAACGTTTTCATTTTCGAGGCTATATGAAAACCTAGTCCGAATGTTCATTTAAACATATCAATAAAGCTTTCATTTTGAGCTTTTTCGGTAGAGGGCTACAGTTGTGTCGCTTATATGAAGTTTAACGGTTATGAGCCTGGTTTGAAACGACGCGAGCTTTTATTAGAGACTTTAATTTTGCGACAGAATATTTAGACATTTTTGACTGACCTGTGCAAATGTTCTTTGTTGATTATGCTTCGTTGTCGTATATTGAAATTAGGACGAGTTTAAAACCTATCTAGCGATAAGCGGCTAGCCCAAAGCCCTTCAGAACAAGAGGCTACTGCTTCTGCCGAGCTACAGACAAGAGCTCGGTCACACAAAAATATCATTTTTCAGGACTATGCGTCTCGCAGTAACCGGTTCAATATAATGTATTCCTCTTCGAGCAATCAACAAACGTAATTCTAAAACTTTAGAAGTAATTCAATTCAAGCCCTTGCAGTATTCGTTACCTACCATTAACAACAACACGAAACACTATAAAATAACCACAATTTCCCCCTAAGCTCAGTAAATTAAGCTTCTGAATGTACCTCTAGAGAATAATTGAGACTCTCCTCGACCATGTACTAAGTTATTAATCTGTGCCGGGCGCGGGCGGGAGACTGCCGACGAGCCTACATCATAATTCTTTGAGAATTGTTTTAAACGTTAGCGTTGTCCAGTCGCGTAGAGCGGACACGTGAGACTGAAACAATCTACTGCTTATTGGGCACTGGGTAGTCGGACACAAATAAAAAAATGTGTGTGTGTGTGCAAGTCACACACGGTAGAAGTGAAACTTGTAAAAAATAAAAATAATCGCAAGGGTCAACCACTCCGCAGTGCAATAGAGCAGCCTCACCCTTGGGAAACCGCTTGCATGATCACGGTGTCTCTACGACAGGCAAATATGATTTAGATTTAGCAACGAGAACGTCTGTCAATTGTGTAAGATCTCGTCACCGCCATTCAGGAATTATTCAATTTACGTGCAGCGACATCTGTTGATAACAAACTAATTAGAAATAAAAGTATCTCAGGGCGCTCCGAGAGCCACGACAGCGTGCACGGACGTCAAAAACACACTGAACTAGTCGGGGACGCGGGACCGTGTGGAGCGCTTCGTGATTTGTCGGCGCCGCTCGGAGCCGCTTCGGCAAGCCAATCGCGGCACACTTATTTTTTCGTTTCGTTTCATAGAGTTTGAAATCACAACGATTCTAAAGAAGTTTCACTTCAATAAAATACGTTCCGTGATAAGTCCTGGATGTAGTGGATCCCGGAGCTGCCACTGTGGTGTCGTCCTCCATCTGCTAACAGTATTAGAGGCATGTGGCGGTAGAAACGTGGTCGGAATAAAACAAAAAAGAACCAAGATTCATCCTCGAATAAACCTAACATTTTTACGTCCAATATTTGTGATGCATGTAATATTTTATTCAGTTGACATCTCTCTGAAAATATTGTCATAGTTTCACGACTACGTTCAGAAACTGGGAAGAACAGGGACATTGGGTACACGTGATTTTTGTTTATTTCTCAACAGTTTGCTTGCTTCTGAACAAATTTATGGAAAGCAATGGTTATTATTGCATAGGAAAATGAGTATTTAATCTATAGAAGCAAAATGTGTTAATATATTCGTAAGGCAGACTTAGGAGTCTGGTCAAGGATATGAGTAACTGCTGTGTGCTCCTGGCACTACTGACGGTAGCAACTCACCATCAGATGGGCCGTATGCTCGTCTGTCTATATGTACACATGTACGTGCACCACATGCTATAACAATTTATCATAGACATCAGCCACTTTCGTCCCGGTCGACAAATACAGAACGAGAATATTTTAACTTGTAGAAAAATGGTTTTAATAATTGATTGAACTCCTAAGCGCTTTCATTTCTATTTGAATATGAAATACTAGCGACCCGCCCTCGCTTCGCTTCGGAAACATTAAAACACACATGAAACCAAAAAAAAAAAATAAAAAAAAAATAAAAAAAAATTGCCTATGTTCATCAGGGACAATGTCGGCTTCTAATGGAAAAAGAATTTTTCAAATCGGTCCAGTAGTTTCGGAGCCTATTCGAAACAAACAAACAAACAAATCTTTCCTCTTTATAATATTAGTATAGATATAGATTTTTTGTTTATCTGATTCGTATGTGATAATTTCTTAATTCCTATTTATGTTCATACACTCCTCATTGAACGTATCGTCACCATAGTTGGATAATAAAGGGGTGGTTGCATCTGACAGCCTCACGCGGAACAATGTGAACACAGCACAATGCTATCGGACTAATACGACAGATCTGTTCTAGTCATTAAACATATTATCAGTGAGAGCGCGTGTCCTGTGTCTATGTCTCGAGAACTTTTCAAAGCATGAAATATACATATTGCTCTGGGTAAGCAAAGGAGCTCGCGACTCAGCTAAAGGAAGTAAGCTGAGGGTGGCACGTACGTAATTCCCGCGAATATTCCGTAGCTGTCCGCGCACCGCTTGATGCGAGTGCCCTCAACACCGTACATCGACGCTTTATTAGATAAAGTGACGGTGCCTGATCGTCTTCGAAAGCAAAGGCTTGGGTGGCCGCTTAACACTGATCGAGTAAAAATTGACGTCGTAACGTTTTAACTCTTTTTAATTAACGAATAGTGTTATTTTAGGAAACACGACCAGTTTTAATTAGATCCTTTGCGTTACAAGATGGAGGAGGATGCCGTGCTTTTGTCAGCGAGAGCCCCCTTCCCTTCCACTCACTAAACAATGAATGTTTAAAGAGCGCAGTCATTAAATTATGAAGAAAATTATAATTAAACGTAATGCCTTTAAGCTCTTGGAACAATTCTGATAATTTTGGCCCAGGCCGCACCACCAGGTAGTACCTGGTCTAGACAGAAAATTACAGAAATATATAATTGGCTGGTGTGGTTAGAATTCATGCATTCAAAAGAGTCTGTCTTCAAACGAGCTTTGAGACAACACTCGGCAGCACTCAGTAGGCAGGGGCTAACTTCGCCCCCAGCATTGCTGAGGTCCATTGGTGCTCACCTCTCACTCCTTCACTCACTCACACAGTGAGCCGAATGGTTCGTCGTCCGCACATCTATGCAATAAAAAAAAGGGAATAAAAAAGTTTCCTCATTGCTTATTCAGCAGTGCCTTAAACCGAATGTTTTTAACTTGTGCGTCCCACCGGAGTCCCACCGACTCAACATACAACATAGCTACTGACATCGTTAATAGAGTCGACAAAACTGCAGTTGCAGTGAGCTAGCCGAGACATTCTATAGTTTTTACAAGTTGCCGTGGTACACGCATTGGAACAGTTTCCTGATGGGTAGACGAGCTCACAGCTCACCTGGTGTTAAGTGGTTACTGGAGCCCATAGAATCTACGACGTAAATGCGCCACCCACCTTGAGATATAAGTTCTAAGGTCTCAAGTATAGTTACAATGGCTGCCCCGCCCTTCAAACCGAATCGCATTACTGCTTCACGGCAGAAATAGGCAGGGTGGTGCTACCTATCCGCGTGGCTTCACAAGAGGTCCTACCACCAGTAATTACACAAATTGTGGCGGGTAGCCATCATACAACGCAAGATAATTGACAGATGCCTGAATCTCGCTTACGACATTTTCAAGATAAGCTTGCATATATACAAGTTCCGAACAACAACATTCGGACCGTCGGTCTACCGAGCAATATCATCCGCTCGGTGGAAGATCTTCCCTCCGTCGTTATAAGCTTCCCAAAAAATTATAATTTTGCGGGTTTGATTTTTATTACACGATGTTATTCCTTCACCGTGGAAGTCAATGGTAAACATTTTTTGAGTACATATTTCATTAGAAAAATTGGTACCCGCCAGCGGGATTCGAACACCGATGCATCACTCAAAAAGATTGCACCGGACGTCTTTATCCTTTAGGCCACGACGACTTCGACATTTAGCACATGTGCCATATGCTCATATACATTCGAAGGCACTAAAATAAAACCACAACCTCATGCTAACGTACATTAAACTACATTCCATAGACACTTGTAGATATCTAAACTACATTCCACAAGAATTTATAAATTGAAAGTTAATATGTATTATGAGCGAGTTCTTCAACGTGCTGCATCTCCAAGTACAAGAAAGCTCATAAAACTTCCAACGAGTCCCTGACAAAGTTACATGCAATACTAGACGTGCCCCGCGGTCTCTCCTAGGTAAATTAGAATTGATGAGTTTGCATTCACCCCGGACACAAAGTCGCTGGTGTCACTCTCTCGTCTGTAAAGTACCAAGCAAGTTATAGATTTGTTGATAAGTAAAATCACGAGCGTGCGAACAAGAATGTCGCGTTTATTAGATATCCGCGTGTGTCGCCCGGTTCAAGTCATTTATAAAACTTATTCTATTTGTTAATCCAAGCTATATGCTGTCGTTATGAGAGGCTATTTCAGCTTCGTCCTAACGTGTACGTGAGCTCACGGGGCTCAAGGCAGAGTGTTGCTAAGACTGGCCCTAGCAAGAGCAGTGCTTCGCAGAATCTACCACCGGATCGGAAACGCGACCCACTGAGAAGATCCGGCGAGAAACTCAGTGGGCTGTGTCTATGGGATAATTCGCTCGTCGAGCCCTTCGTCGCAAGCGACGGGTTCGACAAGGACGGTGACCGGTACTTGTGGTACCTAAAAGCACCGTTAATGGATCGGTAGGATCCGTAATGACGATTTCATTTATGTCAATTACATATCATTATTGAGTGGAAACATTTTTTTTTTATTGTAACAACTGAGAGGCAAACGAGCAAGACGGGTCACCTGATGGTAAGTGATTCACCGCCGCCCACGGTCACCAGCGCTTACGCCAGTGCGTTGCCTACCCTTCAGGTAAAAATATGGTCTTTTCTTGAATAACCCATTAAAACATTAAAAGATATGAACTTTCTCGTATATAAACATAGATAGCTCTAACGTGCCTCGTCTCGCGCGCACGCACGAGGTCCCTAGTTGGAGTTTAGGCTCCTGTACATGAGGTCGATCGTCACTTCTTTGTTTGGGTTTTATTCTAAAGATCTCTCGGGATATTGGCATCATCATAAATTCACCCCATAACGTGGATAACTTATGTATAAGCAACAGTTTTGGTCATGTTCGTGTTCGTTCGTCCTCTGTACGATTGTGTTGAAGCTCAGGTACTACAATATTGCTATCGGTATTCACGGGTCGCATTCCGTTAGGTATTCATAAACCAAAAGTTTGTCTTCATTGTGAACAGCTAACCGTTTTATTGCATTTTATCTACCCCATATTGAAATCAGAAGCGTGATAGCTTTTATTTTTGATGAGTCTCAATTGCAGAAGGTTTCATAAAACCGTTTAAAATTTCGCCTGAATCTGAACACGGATAACACTTAAACCACTTCACGAGAGATGTGAACAGACTGGACTTACGATAGTATTACATGATCCTTCGCAAACAGGAAACCACTTACTAGCGGATGGGATTGCAAACAATGTTAAGCAAAATTATAGGGACAAAGCTAGGTTTTACATTCCAAACGGGCGCGATGTCACACGCGCCTGATGCTAAGTGGTAATCGAAAACCGCAAGTGTCGCCGACAATCTTGGGAGATAAATTTCTTTATTTACACGCTATTATTGGCATTGGCAGTGGCTGCTATTTGGCCATTGCTCGCCCACCGCTGACATCAGGGATATAAGAAAAACTATTGTACATTTTAAAACTTTTGTTATAAATTATTAAATACAACAAAATCTCTAAAGTTCCTTTGCTTTTATGTTAAACTAGACCACGCCTTATTTGATGTTGAGTTGTTACTGTAGTCCATAGACATCACAAAATTAATCTCGTTCATTAAAATATTTGGTTTCAAATCACGACCCGGAGTCGCGCTCTAAGCGACTCAGTGGCGTCCTTAACGCCGGCGTCGTCCCAATAACTCAGTCCTACAACGCGACCAATAACCACCATGTCGATACTACACCTCTCGGAACAATCCCGAAGCGATCGCGCATACACACTCAGAGATATTTCTGATTTATTCTAACAATACTCGCTATTGATTGTTCTAATGCCTCTTGATGCCATACCGCTTGACCTATTCTGGAAAGGATTAAAGAAAGGTAATTTAAGATATGAATAAAACATCCCGCGACCCGGCCGAGCAGTGGCATGCGCGAGTCACGTGAGGCGAGGGCCGCCGCAGAAAGCTCCTTTGTAAATTTTCTCAAAGAAAAGTTATCACAAAATTGTACACGTTTGAAATAACAAGGCGAAATCTGTTTGTACAGGCCGCCGGCCGAGACTGAGCGCTACCGCTGCAAACGGATGAGCCTTCAAATTTTCTTTTCGACGTCATAGACTGTTAAAAAGAATGTTAAAGACTTAAGAACCAATGCGTGCTACGAGCAATTCCAGTATGAGGAGTATGTACGTACTGTCCCACAGTACTGCTGCGTGGAGCGGTACGAGCCCCTGGACTCTGTGGCATGTTGCTACACGACATTAGACATTGGCACAAGCATGTAGGGCGCTACTTTCAGTATTGAATTAGTTATTTATTGCATAGGTGGGTGGACGAGTTCACGGCCCACCTTATATTAAGTGGTTACCGGAGCCCATAGACATCTACAACGTAAATGCCGCTACCTACCTTGAGATATGAGTTCTAAGGTCTCAGTATAGTACAACGGCTGCCTCACTCTTCAAACCGAAACGCATTACTGCTTCACGGCAGAAATAAGCAGGGCGATGGTACCTACCCGTGCGGAATCACAAGGTTTAAAAGATACAGGTACCGACACTAGGTCGTCCACAACCAGGCAGCGTACTCACTATATAAATGTACTCAATAATTGAATAATTAAGACGTTTACATTAGGTGAGGATATAATTTCCCAAGTTCTCGGCGCCACCTTACCGCAGTCCGGTCTGTCTTCAGGGAAATCATTAATGAAACGAAAGTCGACTGTTTCGTAGTTTTTACGACGGAACTTTTAGTACTTTTAGAGCTTATTGAGCTCAGGTTAATAAGTCGTACAAAGAGTCAACATTTTACTTTTGGGGATTAAATTTTCTTCGTAGCTTTAAAGCGCGATGAAAGTATGACACTATAGAATAAGTACCAATCAAGAAATTTATATAATATTATGGACACTAAAAAGTGTAAGTGAGTATTTGTGTGTGTATGGTGTGTGTGTGTGTGAGTGCGTATATATCCGCATTCGGACGGAAAGCAAAGACACCCTTTTGATTATTACTTGACCTTTTCATTACCTAACTATATAGCTATATAATAATATGTAATCATTAATAATCTAAATTTTTCACTCAGGACTGTAGGACCAGTCACTGTAGTACAACGAACGTAAAGCAATTAATCCAGTAATATGCTTCTGTATAATACCTTTAAAGTAAGCACTTGACCAACAAGGTAGCCATACCATTGTGAAATCATCCTTACTGTATTTCCTTCCCCAACACCCAGATACCCAGAGCCTAGTGTGAGGATGCACTGTGACTCCGTAGAAAGATACCTACTCAAACTTGAACCTAATACCGGATCTTGTTGTCGATGCCTACGTAGTTATGAATGACCTCGTAAATAAGACATCAACAAGCCGTCAAAGTCCTCGTGTTAAGCCATTAACATATAAATTAAAATATATCTCGTGTGTCTGTACGACGACTAGAAATTAATCTTGAATAATTATTCATTGTCGACACAGATTTTGATCGTGTTATTGGCTCAGTGGCATTAAGCTTGCATGATAATCGGAGAGTTGCAGGTTCGATTGTGTATAATGTGTCACTATTTTTCAAAACACTAACGTACTGCTCGCTGTAGTGGAGACCCGTAGTGTATCCACTAGTTTCGTACAAATAAACATCTCCGAGAACTTAAGCTCGTCGCTGTTAAACAGAGAAAAAAGTGGAGACAGTTTCAGTCCACTTGAGCTGCGGCTGCGTGGAGCGAGCTTCCTGAAAAAGTTCTTACAACAACTTTTACCAACCAATACTAAACCTCCTCAAGAATAGACTTGACGAACTTGAAATCACGGACTTTTTTTTCCTACTTATTTCGTAACGTCAAAGGCTATGCCAATTAGTAGGCGAGCTCACGGGGATATAACTTGAGGACGTTGCTAACGCTAACCCTAGCAAGAGCCGTGCTTCGCAGAATCTACCACCGGATCGGAAACGCGACCCACTTAGAATATCCAGCGAGAAACTAACTAATGAGCTTTGAAACACATGCGACGAACCAGAGAAAACTGCTCGTGTGCTTTGTAATAATGAAGGGTGTATTCAGCTATCTGTTCATAGTAAATATGTATATCCTTATGAATGCTGTGTTTCAACATAAAATATTCTAATCTCAATCTTTATTATATCATTTCACTTAATAAGCACTTAATATTAATGTAATGTGATTAAAAGAAGCCTGTCTTATCTCAATCAGCGGGATCCTCTGACCGAGCGAGGGCTGCGGGGGGTCGGACCCTCACACGATATTATATGCGCCACATCCATATAATCTTAGGATTAACTTTAGCGCGGTAATTACAGGGATGTTATTTGGACTCGTCGCAGGGCGTAGTCTTGGACGGCACGGGCCCTCACTACCCATGAGGAACCTCGTGCATAGACGCGGGCGGTGGCGCTGAGTCTACCACGACGCCACATGAACCCTTCTCTTCTGGCTGAGCCTTTGCTGTCCCACCTGTCCTGGTGAAACCGGAAAGGCCTCCAGGCCACCAGTAATCTTTCAATAATAATAAAAAAAAAAAATAACCATTCACCCACTTGATATACTTTATCAATCGTTAGTACAATCGGTATTTTCTAATGGCATTTGGTCTTTCGTCTAACAATTGAATAAGTCTCTGTAATTCAGTTATTTAGAAGTTTATTTCGGAGGACGGCTTACAAAGGTAAGTTTGATGGTTATTTTTGTCTTAAAGTTCAATTAGTTTGTTGGTCGAAGCGCGATGAGACATTCTCGTGTCATTAAACTGATTCGAGATAGAGCACGTACCTTAATAGGCGTTCTATCGTTTTCTTACATCACCTTCATTTTCATTTGGACTTTATTTCGTGGAGCTACGGCTGTAATCGTCCCGCGTTAGACAGTGTCGGTTAATGCGTTCTTCTAGTGAACTTGAGACTGGGGTGCTTAAAATGACGTTGTGTTGGGCACGGGCCAGGGCTACATCTAACGGCAGGTGAGCCGCTGATTTGATCCCTCGTCAAGCTCGCGGCGCACGCGGCGTAGCGTTGCGGGAACTAAAGCTTTCTTGATTGTGTTTCTATTTCAGAACGAACATTAATTTGGTAGACTGGCACACAACCCGCGTAGTTTTAAGCTGCCCGTTGTCAGAACTCAACATAAGGCTTTACTTTAGGCTGTAGGCTCATCAGCCTAACGCCGACGAGAGACAAGTAGTGTCCAGTACAGCACGCAACCCTCACACCCTCCAGTCCGCTTAGTGTGGTTCCCCACCCCCACTAGTTAACGAATTCTATACTGTTATCTTTCGAAAACGCTTGGAGCGTTTAACTTTCTTTGTTTTATTTACATTAACATCGTTTGTAGTTGTAATATTCTGGTTCGTAGCGAAAACATGAACGGGAAGTTGGATTAAAATATGTACATATACATACGGATGTTGTCGGATTCAGCCTATGATTGAATAATATTGTTTTAGGGGGTAGTTTGAAAATATTTCAATAATAGTATGTTGTGACGTCACTAATCAGGAGTCCGAAGTGGGGTAAAGTGGGCTCATCTATTGCGTCATCGCGTCGGCTGTATCGCGCTCTGAACACTATAATAAGTTTATTTATTATTCATTCAATTTATTATAAGATATTTCATATTGCCATTTTATCCGAAAGAATAACATCGTGGAATAAAAACCAAACCTGCAAAATTTTAATTTGCGTAATTATTGGCGGTAGGACCTCTTGAGAGTCCGCATGGGTAGGTACCACGTAATACGTTTCGGTTAGAAGGGCGAGGCAGCCGTTGTGACTATACTGAGACCTTAGAACGTATACCTTCTCAAGGTGGGTGGCGCATTTACGTTGTAGATGTCTAGGGGCTCGGTAACCACTTAACACCAGGTAGGCCGTGAGTTCGTCCACCCAACTAAGCAATAAAAAAAGAAACATATATATTACATAAAATATGTATTATTATTTGCCATCGTAGAATGGCTTCAATACTTGTACCTAAACGCAATTATGTTTTAATAACATGATATTTATATTTTATAGATTATTTTCAATAAATTAATATCAGATTGATCATTTTGAAATGAAGTGCGGTCACATTCTTAGTTCTGCTGATCTACAGCTGGCTTTGAACCCGTACTCCCGAATGCGCCACACGAAACCTAGTCAGTTAACATACACTTCAAGAGCACAATAAGCTTTAAGCTTAGCAACTTTTATAAATTATCTCTACTACGAGTATTCGAATTCACTTCAAAACAACGCTTCAAAAGCTCAAAAGGCTGCGCAGAACTTTCACTTCCGTCTTTTCGAACTTGTAGTTCTAAAGCTGTCATTACGTAGTTACATAAAGTTTATCGTAAAGTTTAAAAGCTCAAAGTTTAAACCTTAACGTATTTCCATATGTAAATCAGTTTATGTTCGCGGGTGCTCACGCTGGTCACGGAGCCACAGGGCGCCCCCCGGCACAGTGGTGTCGCGCTGAGACGTATTAACGAAACCACATACTCAAAACTGGACCCGAACCAATATATTTTATGATGGACTCTTATTGACTATGTTAATGGACATTGTTAATGAATATTATTTACTCTGCACTACTTTACTTACACCTTTGGTTAACTGGTAGAGAATGTCTTAGGCATCAAGTCCGCCAATGTAGATAATTACATAATAAATAAATAAAATAATAACACATTTAATGTATATTTAAGTCCATGGTTAATCCGGGGTCCTTGCCTGTTTCTGCCGCGACATGCCGCCGCACGACCCACACAATTCTTCAATGCGTCGAACGCGCATCGTAAGGTCCGGTAGTGGATACTAACTCATAGGTCATTTCCGTTGTAATTACAAAATGTGTATTTTTATATACCTACGCTTACCTTGTCTCATTATGAATGAGTTAATTTTAACTGAATACATTACGTAGCCGTTTTCATTCGCTCTCCTCCGATGAGTTGTGAAATATTAAAAGCAAACAGCCCCTGTGAACCCTGCTCTAAGCATATTTAAGCACAAAATACTTAAACGTGCTTGAAAGTAAATTTCACTTTTACGTACATGTATATGAGCTCTTGAGAACTCACTTCTGACCTCAATTAGGTTGCTTCTGTAGCTTCAGCATTGATAATGAAGGAGTAATCAGAAATAAATGGAAGTGCGTTTATGTACTTAACAATTACTAAAGTAAATTATTATTATTTTTATTATACTTGTCGGCGCATATATTACTATTTACCTACTTATTGTAAAAATAATAATGATTGAATGTGATAATCGGATCATCTGATCATCAACTAATTACTTTGTGTTTATTAAGATAAGAAATTGATGTTAGACAGTACGTCACTATTTCTTTTATTGTAATTTCAATACTTTATACTGATTGATACAATCAAGGCTGACGTCACACTTTTTAAAAACATTAAGGAGATTCCTCCTCCGTCATATATAATATTATCCCATGTCAAATTGAGATGATCATTGGACTAATGTACTCATTGACCAGCTGTTAGACCATAGTTCACATCTAAGAGTACTGTTTCATTGAGATCACGGCTGCAAGAGGGTTCAACACTCTTATACGTATAACTACCCCCATTCTATTTTAAAAAGCCAATATAAATTGAACCACCATCCCCTACAACTATTCAACCATGAAGCTCTAGGTAACTGGCCCAATTGAAACAGCTTAAGTTGAACCGCCTCTGGGCTTGTATGTTGTAAAGTGAAGCTCAAGATATGTGGTTACACTGAAAGCTCATTTGGAATTCAATCGTACAGTTTTGTAAACAAGCTCTGAGGATATTCTTGGGACTTTTATTAGAATAGCCGGCATTTTTGTGTGACGCCATATAGCTTTTAAATGGTTATAGAGCTTTCGAAAGCTTATTTTATCTTAGCTGAGGTACGAGTGTGTTTGTCGAAAAGTACTCTTTTTGCGGGAACGAAGTTGTTAAAATGTTTAGCTCATAGTTTGTCGTACTTATGTCCAGCTGTCCAAGTTGAACGAAAGTTTGTGAATAGAAGTGAAACTGTTACAGATCCGACTCGTCCTCTACGTATCAAATCGTTAAAGAATAATAGTATACTAGGCATGAGCGTTAGGATATTTAATAAGCTACCGAAGAAATTAAGAGACTTAGAGATATTCATTTTAAAAAAAAACTAAAAGATAATCTTATTAGTGAAAATTATTATCACATAAATGATTTTCTTAGGGACGACATTGAAAATAAATTGATTTTTTAATTATTAGTTGAATTATGGATGAGTGAATGGTAAATTATATAATATCATAATATCTCGCACTGCACTAAAATTCGCATGTCAAATAATGACAAAGCATACACGCTGCTTTTAACTTTATGTAATAACTCAGTTTCACTATGCTTGGCGAATAAATGATTTCTTTCTTTCTTTCTTTTTTTCTTAAATCTTGTTTTAAATAAATCGTTTTATTATGATGATAAGTGATCACTCAGCACAAAGAGATCAACAAACGTAATAAGCACCAGCCATCGTACACAGAACATCAGCTGCCCCACCTGAACGAGGTTTCTGTGTTGCCTTCCACTGGACTACCGAGTCCTAGAAATGCAATATAATTCATAGTGAACTGAATATTAAACCCACAGACCGCCGCGCCCGCTTCGACATATTGCGATGACTTTACAAATAAACTTCGGTACTAAAGCCTTCACGAAGCAATAGCTGTCTGTGTGTGCGTGGAGTATTTATAATAAGAAAGTATGTTAATAGAATGAAAAAAAACATATAAAAATGTTAGTTGAACCAAAAGTCTTTCGAGACGTAAAGATTTGTTGACATTAAAATCCCTTATGTTTGTCTTTAATCATACGACGCGCGCGCGTGTGTGTGTGAGGACAGAAATGAGACAATCTGTGATTTTAAATACAGAATTTCCATCTTAACTCATGTACAATATGATTTGTTTCTATATACTCGTATATATAAACTAATGTTTTATTTCCGAAGATGTTACTTAAGGAAATGTTGGTCCCGCAGGAAGCGTCGTTGTCACTCGGCGGATCGATCTCCCACATGACGTGGGCATTATCATTATCACGTTATCTTGCACGTTTTGTTGGCGTGATAAGCTTTAAGAACGCCTTCCGTTCTAAGAAGAACTGACGTCATACAGCTGGTCATTAAATTTAAAATCATATTTGACTTCAACCTGCCGACCCGGCTGATCGGGGATAGGGATTCAGATAGACATCTTCTTTCTTGTACTGAAAGTAGACGAGAGCAGCCAAGTTGATAGTTTCCTGGCCTCAAGCCTGTCAGGAATGAATTCCAATGTGAAGGATCTTCAGATCCAGCTCGTGATGCCGACGACATGGTAGGTGCTCATTACTGGTGGTAGGACCTCTTGTGAGTCCGCACGGGTAGGTACCACCACCCCATCTATTTCAACCGTGAAGCAGTAATGCGTTTCGGCTTGAACGGCGGGGCAGCCGTTGTAACTATACTGAGATCTTAGAGTCCTTAGAGAACGAGATCATATCTCAAGGTGGGTGGCGCATTTACGTTGTAAGCTCTATGGTATGCTGTATGGCAGCTCTATGGTAGTAACAAAACCGTCGCTTATATCGGCACTACATATTGATATCGTACGATTTCCGGTACAACGCGTGACACTGTAAGGTGCGTCTTACAAATACAAATAACGATATAATTAATGCGCTCAATAAAACCCTAAAATACCGTTGCAAGCTCCAAATTTATAAAAATAACTATTTGTACCCGTCCGCTTCGCTGGACATTTAAAATGAACATTATTATTTCTCACCCCCACAAAGATTCTCATCATTAACGCCCCCGCAACTGGTGTAGGGAGTCCAACACTCATATAAATATTAGCCTATCCATTAAGTACATGTATTTTCAACATGGATACCAAGTTTCAAGTCAATCGGTTGTGTGGTTCAGTAGTTATAACGGGACATCCGTAAAAACCACTGTAGATTTATATATTAGTATAGATTCATTTTCCATCACAAATGTCTCCGATTAACAATGCGTCAAGGTCCGAAGTTACATACAATCGTATAACACAGGGGAAAAGCTTTCGCAAGCGCGAACTACTACGATCCCTCTTTCCGGTTGGGCTTCTATTTTGAGAACAAATTAAACATCATTAATATTTCCAACGAGTCAGCAGGTGATTAGGAACTTCGCGTCACCGTATACTTGAACTATGTATTGTTTGTAGAGGTAGGGGTCATGACGACATTTAATCACACACGGTAAACAGATGAATGTTTTATCCAAATTATAAAATAAAAAGATAAGTTGCAAAAGGACTCTTTTTTTATGTTTTTTTTATTGCCTTCCTTTTATTCCTTCACCGTGGAAGTCAATCGTGAACAATTGTTAAGTACGTATTTCATTAGAAAAATTGGTACCCGCCTACGGAATTCGAACATCGGTGCATCGCTATATACGCACCGGACGTCTTATCCTTTAGGCCACAACGATTTCAAAATCCATCGACTCTCTTACATCGTGTCGTGATACCGGGGACTCACAGCGTCTCGGCCCTAGTGCTGCTCACGAGCCACGCGCCTTACCCCATTACCACCAGAACGATCCAGCAGTCGGATTATGTGATCAATAGAGCTCAGAGCTCCTAGTGTTTATCCGGGTACTGACATTTTTATTATAAGACTTACACTTCACGGAAGTTTTTCGTGAACATTAGTTGAGTGTGTGTTTTAATTAAAAATATTGGTACCCTACAGGACTTGAACTCTGCCATGGTCTCATCGCTCCATGCACCCTTCCGAATCTTATCTTTAGGTCACGGCATCAAGTATTCTGTATTATAATAGCAAGCAGATTGGGGAGTCAAACAGTGTAGGCCACGTTACAGCAATGAATGGCCAAACGCGTGCGTCCAGCTCCTATAATACCGAACATATGGAGCGAAGTGAACCCGACTAATCCGCTTCCTTCCATTAACTGGTACCAGATAATTGTCACGCTAGCCCCGAAATAATTGACACGGCCATTTAGCGTCAAGACTTACCGGAGCCGGGTAGTTTGCACGAACGCGGCTAAGTACAGAATAATGATCTTACACAAACAGCTTAAAAATAAACAAAGGACTTTTATTACTTTTTGGTAATTTAGAGAGACAGGTGGCCTCATGCTCCACCTCATTTCAAGTGGTCAAGGAGCCCATAGTCATCACTTCATACACCTACCGAGCGGGCTGGCCGTGTGCGCTCTACCCGTAGATAGCAAACCTTGTTTCGTATCGCAGAATGCTGTCGGCTTGTCTCCCATTGCTGCTGGTGTTGGGCGCCGCGCTCGCCGCCGAGCAGGTTGCCGAGCATGGCGCCGAGCAAGTCGCCGAGCATGCTGCCCCGCTGGAGAAGCGCTCGCCCCAGTACGACTTCGGTCTCGGCAAGCGCGCCTACAGCTATGTCTCCGAGTACAAGAGGCTTCCCGTCTATAACTTTGGATTGGGAAAGAGGTATGTAGTTCATTTATTTATTTATTTAGTCTACTTACAAATTAATAGTACAAACCAAAACATTAGTAAGGTATTAATAATTAGCTTAAGTAATTCCTAACAACAACAATAAATCGCTGCAAACCATCATGGAATATATCCATTTCCGGATAATAAGCTAGCAAGCCATTGAGTAGCGAGACAGCACGATGCGTCGGAGAGTTAGCGGCGTGCTGCGTAGTTAATGGGATACTTTCAGTTAGTGGATATTATTATCATAATTTTGGCACGTGAACAAAGAAGGTGCTGGATGGATAGTATTACGTTGCGTGTTCCCAGGTCTCGCCCGTACTTGTTCGGTCTGGGCAAGCGGTCGGCGGGCGCGGAGCAGCCTGATGACGACATCTCCAACGAAGCCGACCAGAACACACTCGATGAACTCTTCGATCAATATGATGACTCTGCAGGTATATACTTGATACAGTTTGGAGGTACTTATACACATTTATATACCGACACACAACCAAAGTCGCAGATGAATATAGCAGGTGTCCCGTGCTTCAAGCCGGACACAGCCGTAGTGTGTTGTGGCAGGACTGGACCGGGTGGCACTCCCTGTGTGCTCTCACAATACGCCACAACAATTTTATACTGTACTCGTGTTTTCAATTGAAAAATAAGAATTCTCAAATGCTAGAATGATGCTAGTAATGGCCAAAGTTGTGTTAATATGGTTCTATAAGCATCACAACGAGCTTTACGTTCGATTGATACACACAACCAAACCCTCTCGCCAATGTTTTCTTTATTTTATTCGCCATATAATTTGTAGTCCTGTGGGATTTATCATATAAATAAATTATTCACATAAGTTTTGGTTAAGTCGTCCATGCAATAACAAAGATATTCTATTAATCAAGTTGAGGACTAAACGAATTTTACATGACGTTGTCCCGGCACTTCACCTGCCGAGGTCATGAAAAAAAATAACATGAAAAAAAGGTCATGAAAAAAAAACGCTAAAAAAATAAGTTTCGTAATGACGTTGGTCTCAGTCCATTGAATTAGCATAATTTTGTTAAATCAGTCGATCTAATAATTTGACTTCGAAACATAACGAAATATAGTTTTTAAAATGTAGTGTAGGTACCGTGTGCCCACAACATTTAGTTAGTTTTATTTCAATACAAAAGTTACCCTTAACAAAACTTAATTCCTATTAGTTGAAAAGTGCCGTATTCTTAAAGTCTAAACACGATTGAATTAATTGTGAAACCCCTACTGCGACATATATTGTAAATTATAGCAAGACTAGCTGAGAGCGCGGGATTTTCCGGATCTAAATTATGTGTCCTGGTTAGGATTACAACGTTTGAAGGACTTTAACCTCATGGGATATAAATGGGTCCCGGTAACCACTAAGCATCAGATGGGCTGTTTCAGAACAAATTACAACTGCCAGCTTCCACACGATCTCTCCCGGAAGAGCAATAACTGAACCCGGGAGAGATCAACAACCGGTGGTTTGCAGATTATTTTGTTTTTTTGTTATGTTTGTGCACACGGTACTTTTCCGTATAATTACGTTACTTTTGAAATGTTATATAAATAGGCTAATAATGCTATTAATGCGTAATTAGAGACATTCGAGGTTAATTTTGGAAAATTATTTAAATAATTTAATATTGTACAGGCTACGAATTCATATTCGAATTACTCTTTTAATTAGTTGACGTTGGCAGTAGCACGTAGTTAGTTGAACATCTATACTAATAACGGTCTCAACACAGTACTCCTAGTCATTCAACAAGCTAGCAATGCAGTACACCTCGAGAACAAAGTATCTAATCTAAAAGTTGAGTGGATTCGGAGCGTCCTGCGTGATAGAAAAAAAACCAGTAATTAATTGTAAGTAGCTGTCCCAACAGGTTACGTGGAGAAACGCGCTAGGCCTTACAGCTTCGGGCTCGGGAAGCGCTTCGCCGAGGAGCCCGCGGAGGACAAGCGGGCGCGCATGTACAGCTTCGGCCTCGGGAAGAGGGCGCGCTCCTACAGCTTTGGACTCGGAAAGCGCTTAAGCAGCAAGTTCAACTTCGGGCTCGGCAAACGACAGAGAGACATGCATCGGTTCAGTTTCGGCCTCGGGAAGCGATCGGAAGACGACACCAGTGAGAACTACATCGACGCTTAAGTTAGAGATTGAGTCGAGTTGATTCCTGCATTAGGACTTGCGTGGTGTTTGTAAACGACTCCCGCATTATTAATAATACGCTGTTAACTGTACACTAAATAAGTTTTCTTATGTTTTTTGTGTGCCAGGTTTATATGTACCTAATATTGAATAAGACAAGCTGAATAAGTAAAGACTTTCTTGCAAAAAAATTATCCATTTTTACAAAATCATTGAAGCCTGCAATTATTTTTAATTATCCTAAAATCAATTTTAATCAGGAGTGACGGACAGATTTTCAATACAAAATTCAATTAATATTTACTTATAAAATGTCGCTCAATTATTTATCCTATTAATGTAACACAAATTGAAATTAAACCAAAAACGATTGTATTTTGGAACGAATCCGACTCATATTATTGTAAAATATACTGTTTGTAGATTGCTACAACATAATGACTAGTATTACTAAAATAAACACTACAAATAGGTCAAATGTGCTTGAGCAGGAAATAGAAGAGAATACAACTGTTATCGTGTCGTGACTCACATATTGTATATTGACTGGACCCGTGTTACTATACCAGTGCTATGACGGATGCGATCTCAAGCGAGTCTCACAGATGCAAGTGGTCCTTGCCCCTGATACTATCAATGACCATAGCTCTACTGTCATCACAGTATGAGCCCTTTGTTTTAAATAAAACATTATTAGTAGAGTCCATTTCGTTCTAAACTTATAAGAAGTTTTTATAAGAATGTAAAACCACGCAAGCTCTCTAGAGCAGCCAATACTCGACTGTATATTCTTTTAGTTTATTTTAATGAAAAAAGAATCTAGTTATTTCGAATGTCTAAGTAAAAATTCAGTATTTTAGTCTAAATATGAACTTTGAAGGGTGCAAAGCTCTCGGGGAGTTACAGCGGAATCTACATTGTCGCCAACGCTACGTTAACGTTGCGTGTGCCAGCTGCCATTTGTTAAATTTGTTCAAAAATAGAGTTTATAAGATAACAGGACATAGTATGTTGGATTTGCTTCAACTTATCAAACCAGTATGTAAGATCTAAGTATCACTGATCCAAATTCGTTGTAATGCATCCGAATCAGCCCGCAGCGCACCACGTCAGCTGCGATAAAACTTGCCTATTGACTCAGGAGTACTTGGCGAGTATTTCCAATGACACCTCTTGCGTGGCGTGTCTCGCGAGCACAATACAGATCTCACCGCCGCCGCACCGGCACCCGCAGAGTTGAGCACCACATCGTTCTTACCTCTATAGAATAATTTTGTATATTGTTGTTAGTACATATTTCGTACTAAAGTTACTCGAAATGTTAGTAATAGTAGGAATAAACGTTACATTCATAACAACATAAGCATCGTGAACATTACAAGTCGTGTTTCATTTAATCCTTTAA
Source organism: Bombyx mandarina (assembly GCF_003987935.1). The sequence goes on from NW_021011524.1 coordinate 206,374, forward strand.
TTATTAACTTTGACGAGGGACGGGAGAAGGTTGGGCAATCTGCGGGCGTTTTTTTATTTCATTTTTATTGCTTAGATGGGTGGATGAGCTCACAGCCCACCTGGTGTTAAGTGCTTTCTGGAGCCCATAGACATCTACAACGTAAATGCGCCACCCACCTTGAGAGATATAAGTTCTAAGGTCTCAAGTATAGTTACAACGGCTGCCCCACCCTTCAAACCGAAACGCGTTACTGCTACACGGCAGAAATAGGCAGGGTGGTGGTACCTAACCGCGCGAACTCACAAGAGGTCCTACCACCAGTAATTACGCAAATTATAATTTTGCGGGTTTGATTTTTATTACACGATGTTATTGCTTCACCGTGGAAGTCAATCGTGAACATTTGCTGAGTACGTATTTCATTAGAAAAATTGGTACCCACCTGGGATTCGAACACCGGTGCATCGCTCAACACGAATGCACCGGACGTCTTATCCTTTAGGCCACGACGACTTCAATGCATTCACACTACAATACACATAAAATATGATTGTGTGGCAAAAAAATAAGGACTTTCAACATACTTCGCTGCCATCGATATATTATGCAAGTTTTTTTTTATTGCCCTTGTAGACAGACGGTCATACGACCCTTCTGATGACGAGTGGTTACAGTCGCCCATGGACTTCATCAATGCCAGGGGCAGAACCAAGCCGCTGCCTACCGTTAAAATCAACTTGCTGCTCTAGTTTTTGGGTGGACGGACATCGCAGTGTTACCTAGTACTACTACTTATCCTTCATTGAAACCGGATACCAGAATTACCTTCAGGGTTGCAACGACCTACTTCCTGTGCTCAAGGTTACTGGTAGGAAAGACAGGACAGGACAGGAAGTAGAAAAAAGAAGCTAATACTACTACGCTTCACGGATAACAGAGACGTCGTAGCAATAGGGCGAGGAGAGACCACACTAGCAGAGCTACTGTTGCAGCCATCATGTCTTTTAAATATCTTAAAAATATATACTCTTTAAACATCGTACATAATGTCCACGTAACATGAACAGTACAAATAAAAGTCACAAACATAATTGAATACCGAGTCTGTCAGAGAAGGTTCCAGAAGGGGCGGGCTCGGCTCGATTAAATAGTTCGGGCCGGCTGTTCCCGGGAGTGCCGTGCTCGCTCTGCAACGAAAACAGAACATTTAATACGATTCTGTCTGAGCTTTTGTTGGTGTTGACTTGTTCTTAATGCTTTATAGCGCACAGGACCCAGCGGCTGCGTGCTTTATGTTGACACCGAGGGGGCACGCTCTAGACATCACGTGGCCCGTAGCTTATCAGCCTTTGGCAGACCGGTAGCCATATCAACATCTTGTGTGACGATTTAGAACTGTTTCGACTTCATTCTAGTTTCGGCACAAACATATTACAAGTTTGAAAAGTTTGAAAGTAGATGGGTCCGATATGTACCTCTTGCGTTATTTTTGATGAACGTCGCCAGCGATGAGCTTATCACCGACATGCAGGCCTGTAGCACAGACACACCGACACCCTTAGTTGCGCAATATTGCTAGAATGTATGGCGGAGTAGACCGAGCGTGTAATGTTGTGTGAGGTCACCAGCCGCGCGTGTCTCCACGCCCTTAGTCTATTCCCCGGTGGCTGCATTGGGTAACGTGCAGTAGCTACAATAATATGAGTAATTGCTTTTACATCGAACTGCCAAATAATGATAAAGTTACATTTTTAGGTAGAGATATGCGGTAGATACGATAGGGCATTCATTAGTACATCTGTATTTGTATCTTGCGGGGTTGGGTGCTGCTACAATCATTAACCGCGATTGAGTAGTGCGGCTTGAAGAATAAAGCGATGTATTTTTTTTTACACGTGGACGAGAGTGCGACCGGCTTGGGACTTCCTGGTCACCGAAACCCACAACCTTGAGACATGGGGTCGAAGCCACAAATTCTTTGTATATCAGCTGGTCCATCGGGTAGCTGGAATACTTCGGAAATAATGAGTTCGACGTGACCGGTTCAGGCGTCCGATGGTTCAGTAACGAAATAACCGGACCAAAGACCTCTGAACTTCTTTATTGGTCTTGAATCTTTAATATGGTGTCTTAGAAGTTTTATATAACATGAAAATATTTCAATTAATCTTATGAATTAGGATGTGCCTCTGTGGAAGCCGTAGGAGCTTTGATAATTTCATCCCGTTTTTATTCGAAGATTTCTATCGATAACAGATTTCAGAAGTCGTCGTGGCCTAAAGCATAAAACATCCGGTGCATTCGTATCTAGCGATACACCGGTGTTCGAATCCCGCAGGCGGGTACCAATTTTTCTGATGAAATACGTACTTAACAACTGTTCACGATTGACTTCCCCGGTGAAGGAATAACATCGTGTAATAAAAATCAAACCCGCAAAATTATAGTTTTCGTAATTACTGGTGGTAGAACCTCTTGTCCGCACGAATAGGTACCACCACCCTGCCTATTTCTGCCGTGAAGCAGTACTGCGTTTCGATTTGAAGGATGGGGCAGCCTTTGTAACTATACTGAGACCTTAAAACTCTTATCTCAAGGTGGGTGGCGGCATTTACGTTGTAGGTGTCTATGGGCTCCCGTAACCGCTAAACATCAGGTGGGCCGCGAGCTCGTCCACCCAAGAAAACAATAAAAATTTTTTTTGGATAAAAATAGTTCTTGAAGTTATATACCAATAACAAAAATGAACCAGCTAAACATTACGGCCTCAACAGACAGACATCATTACATAATTCATATTAGTATTTGCTTTTAATTCATATTAAGCTTTTGTACAGCTTCTCAAAAAACAAATATTAAACTGAAGACTAAAAGTCACTAAAATATTACCTAATATAATATTGAGACTGGTTATATTTAATGATATTTGAACAAGTGAACTATATACGAGCGAGTTAGAAGTCGCCCTGCGTGCCGCGCGGGGGGCGAGGGGGCGTGGGGAGGGGTAGCTACGAAAGATTTACCCGAAGACAAAAAACTTGATAAATTCCATAAGCTTCATTCATTGTGATCATAGTAGATTGCTTTCTCACCGTAAACAATGTTACATCCTGCCTGGTATCGGGTAGTTATGCTCATAGATCCCATGTCATGTGAGGTCGAGGATACCGACTCAGCAGCAAATAGCGAGTTGGCTGTCCCTGGTCGTGCCGACGTAAATGGGCGACGGTAACCAGACAACAGCAGGTGAAGCGAGTGCTTGTCTGGCGACGATGGTAATACATGAAAGGAATCAATCGTATTTTACAATGGTTTTCCCACCCTTCATACAGGAACGCATGACTGCTTCGTGGCAGAAATAGATGAGATAGTGTTACTTACCCATCCGAGCTTACAAGACATCCTACCGCTCGTAAGTGTAGTAGATATTGTGTGTCATGTGCTTTTAGTAGTGCAGGCAATGTAACGTTAAGATAGAGGACTCGGCGAGCGCCTGCGCCCAGTTACTTTGAGGTAACAGTTGAGGTACAGTTAGGTTGAGGCAATTTAACAGAACTATAAATCTATACTTTATTAAATTAATATTATCAATATATTTTTATTGCTCAAGTGGGTGAAGGAGTTTACGGCTAAGTGGTCATCAAAGCCCATAGACATGTAGCGTGCAACACTCGGTCGCACTCGGGCGTCATCGGATGCGATCGGAGTTCCCGAACGCGCAGGTGTCCCGTGACGTTATACTGCGAGAGACGCGCGCGTCGATTTAAGTTGATTGTAAAACGTATTATAATTTTAGTTTTAATTGGTGTCTTGTAGTGCCTAGCGACTTGTTTACTCTTTTTACTTTATAATAGAATATTGTACACATATTATATTATATTATTGTTGAATTAGTGTGTTTGACTTTTATGTGTTCGGAGCATAATATCCCGAGAATACAAATAACAAACCACAGTGGTGACCCCGACGTGATTCAGTGTACAAGTTATAAATATATTAAATCGTTGCATTAACAAGGCATAGTGATGACTTCAAATAGCGGCAAGATGGACAGTACGAGCGAGGTTTGTCGTGTTGGTGTTAAAGTCCAATACAGACATCAACAATGTATATATCGTCACCCACCGTGAGACACGAGCACTGGGTGCCCGCCCTTCAAATTAAATAGCATTACTGCTTCACAGCAGAAATAGCACCTACCGGTGCGGACTCACAAGCGTTCTACCCCCTCCTCCTTGCGTCGGTTTCCTCATTTCTGAGGGTCGTGGTCATGGCCTTGAAACAGATTGTTTTTTATAGTGCACCGCCATCTGTTCCTATCTGCAGCTGAGTGCAGAGCATCGTGCACTGTGGTATCCAGGGCTGCACGAATCTGGTCCGTCCAACGGGTCGGGTTCCTGCCTCTTAGTCGCTTGCCCTCGACCTTTCCAGTGACCATCAATTTCTCTAAGTTGTCNAGAGCATCGTGCACTGTGGTATCCAGGGCTGCACGAATCTGGTCCGTCCAACGGGTCGGGTTCCTGCCTCTTAGTCGCTTGCCCTCGACCTTTCCAGTGACCATCAATTTCTCTAAGTTGTCACTGTCTTTCCTTGCGATGTGGCCAAAGTATTCAAGAATCCTTCGCATGCAAATGGTGGAGAGTCTAGTCCGGATCTTCAACTGATTCTGCCCCCAAAACTATACAAATAATATAAATTTTGTGTGTTTGTTTTTATTACACGTTTATAAACATTAGTGAAATATGCATTTCATTGTTTTAAAGTCATATTCAATAGTTATCTCTTCCTCTCAGTCTTCGGGAATATAACTAATATTCTTTCTCATCAGTTATTTCATATTTTGTCTAAATCAATATTTAACTTAACATTCGCCTCGCTGATACTCGACTTCATTATATTCATTATTAATTAGTTACTAATTATTAGAGTGCTGTTAATGATAATTAATCGATCCTCTCGAGCGACGTACTCACGGGAGAGTAAAGCCTTTTGCCGCTGTCACAAAAAACATGAATGTGATTGAGCTGCGAGACACGTAGATCTCAGTTCAAAGGGCGCAGGTTTGAGACTAGGTTCACGAGTGCTCACAACCTTTCAGCCTATTCATTCTATGAAACTAGAATTAAACCAACGTATCACGAAATCATAACCCAGCTGAAAATGTTAAACATTCAGCATGCTACCTACACCACCTACCTCTTTGTATCTGAACTCTGATACCAGTACCAAGTCACTAATTTAATCAAAAGAAAGCATTCTCCAAAGTACTTTACACTGGCAGGTTCTTAGAGCGTTGTATTGCCCGTGCAACTGTGTCTCTGGTGTCTGTTGAGTCCGATAACCACAACGACTAAAGATTATTAGTTCAACAAAGATTTGAACGCTAAAAATCAAGTAATTGATGTCACGTAATGTAATTGACTTGTTCTGGATGTCAACAAGCCGCCCCCCTCCGCCTCTCCCCACCACCCCTTACTGACCCTCGCTAACGACCTAACTGGATAAGTTTAATTCAATGAACTGCCGATGCTCCTCTGATACTCGTAAATGTTTACAAAATTATAAACTTTTATTATGAGATTGAAAAGTTCTCTGTGCTGTATTTGTTTGATGCAAGTTCAAGAAGTTTTTTGTTTGGAGTTGTAGCGTTGCGTGGTAATTGATTTATGTGCTGCGCTTCCTCCCCGTGTCTGAGGAATACTTTTAACTTCATGTTTCACTCGCTGTCCGATTTATGTACAATATGAAATTCTTGGACTTGTGTGTGTGATATAACGGAGCATGCTATCTCCAATGCTCATGTCTTCACCACGAGCCTGACCGCTCTGAGGGGCGGAGTGGCCGTTATTAAAACGAAGATCATTTGACACCGTTAGCAATTGCTTAACACCAGGTGGACTGTGGTCTAGTTTGCACACCGGAAATCATACACATCACCGAGTGTGTATCACCACCGACCATCACATACGACGCTGAAGTCTCAATTTATGATAAATGCTGTCTCATCCTTGAGAATTTTGGAAGATAATTGAAGCATGGCAATATTATAAAAATAATCACTGAGTTTTCGCTTCGTGCTAGAGCTGCTGTTAGCAATTCTCTCAGGTTGTGCCCGTGAGCTCACATCTCAGTCCGAGCATTGCTGAAATAACTGTTAGCGAAAGTTAGTGAAAAAAGGTTTAAAAATTAAAAAAATTACAGTTAAAATGACAAACTTAATTTGATTACAAAGAATAAATTTGTAACTACAACTACACTTTTGGGTTACAATTTAATAGAAATAAATCCGCATTAAATAAACAGGTCATAGTGCTATCGTCTAGTCATGTAGCAACATTACATGTACCTGACGAATAAATATTTTACGTGTAACACATCAATACTCTTGCGTCAGGAATTAATTGCTTCGGTGACAAACTTCTCATAATATTCTGCAATTAACCAATGAAGCCTAAAGGGTCCTGATGTAAACAACGTTTTCTTCGAAACTATAAATGTATGAGAACAAATCTTGCTCAAATGTGTCACAATTTATTTGAGACTTATAGTAACAGTAAGTCGAGGGTCCACAGTAAAATTTATCAGCCGCCGACAGACTCGTCGGGAGCGTTACGAGGTGCGACGCTCTGTGCTCGATATCATAAAATTGACCGTTTTGAATATATTAATTAATCTATATTAATATTATAAAGCTGAAGAGTTTGTTTGTTTGAACGCGCTAATCTCAGGAACTACTGGTCCGATTTGAAAAATTCTTTCAGTGCTAGATAGCCCATTTATCGAGGAATGTTATAGGCTATATAGAATCACGCTAAGACCAATGAATTGACAACTTCCTGTTTTGAAGTCGGTTAAAAAGCGTGACTTTGGTACCTTAAATAGCTCCTTAACATTCTATTATTCATAAATATTTTCACTTTCTACGTAAAAGAAGAAGCGGGTAATATTTAGTGTTATACCATAGTAACTATTTCGCTGATGCCCAGCGGTATCTCAGCTATAGAGGCGACTGGGCGTGCTGGAGACTGAGCATCGTACATCTAGTACAAGGTAAGGCAACCGAATTGAAAGCGTATAGACAAAGCAAGTGATTGATAGCACTTTAAAAAGTCAGTGTTTTTTTCCATCCCAAGGGGAGGCGGGCGATGTTTGCAATATTTATCCTACGTAGGAGTTATTTAGTATAGATTTTTTCCATTGCCGAAATGACCTGTGAAAGCATTAAGAAGGATAATAATAAATAATGTAATAAAGTTTAAGTACTTATATGTATTTCGCTTAACAAAATTTTAATATCATAGTATGTTATTTTCATTTCAAATTCTGACGCTGCTTCCACACCCTGCATCAATTCAAATGTAATCAAGCGGTAACTAGTGTCTGGAATAAGTCAACCTTATAATCAAACTCGCAGCGCCCTCCTTCTGTGGTCCGACGCCTCGAACGCGATGCACCGCCTACCGTATTTCTCTGCCACAGTACGCTCGAGAGACAACAACGACAGCCTCTGACGCAAACCTCGGTCACTGCGCTACAATGTCGGTAGCATACGGCACAGCCTCAACTCCCTCAGGTCGCCCCGAAACAGTCACCGGGGGGTACTGCCTCTTTACAGGGGTCGGGGCTGGTCGAACGCCCTCCCCTGACCTCCAGCTCGGCGACGGCACGGTGCTGAGAGGTACGGGCAAGTGACGCCGCCCGACTCGAGTCATTAGCCCGAACTCTGCATTTGTTCACGAGGATAGCAAAACTAGCGGCGGACCTGGCGACTGCAGCAGAGATAAGCAGATCGGTGGCGCCGGAACACCGTACCGGCACTACTCATCACAAGTAGAAACCCTCATCAGACACATGAATATCTTTATAATAATTATCGCTTCAGTCATCATCAGGATCTACCCAACCGATGGACGCAAGATCTAATGCTGGTCGCTACTGTGATAGACTCCTTCACAAACAAGGAGGGGTACTAACACCCTGCCTGTTTCTGCCGTGAAGTAGTAATGCGTTTCGGTTTGAAGGGTGGGGCAGCTGTTGTAACTATACTTGAGACCTTAGAACTTTTATCTCAAGATGGGTGGCGCACTTACGTTGTGGATGTCTATGGGCTCCAGTAACCACTTAACACAAGGTGGGCTGTGAGCTCGTCGACCCATCTAAGCAAAATAAAAAAAACAAATCGTTTAGCTCGAGTGTGCGCAGAGACCTACACAATCAATATTTACAAACAACTGATCTTATTGAAAGTCTCCTCCTAGTGTTCGTTGTGTGGAATGAGAATCCCTGGACTTAATATAAATAATACAATCCTTTCAAGAGTTCAAGAGCGAAGAGTCTCAAAGATGTTTGCTGTAGGTTTTAGCGGCAAAGCAAACACTTATTTCTGAAGTGTGCGTGCGCATGAGGTCATTCTCTTCGGCTCCCGCAAGTGTCTAGTGCCGGATACGTTCAGTGCACGATATAAAAGCCAACTATTAAGTGGCATGAGACAGGTGACACACGTATAGTGTATTTATGTCGACGGACGTCGGAACAGACATTAATGTCTTGATAAAACCAACTCATTTTTCTCCATCTGGCTTCCTAACGTAATTATTATCAAATTGAGTAATGTTCATTACACCCTCACGCGCGAAGTAATCATCGCACGGCGCGTCAACTGCGTCCATACATAACGACTAGGTAAAGTTTACGAGCTTCGCGTAATAAGCTCCCGTATGAAAGCTCTGCATGTTTCATTAAAGTCACTTATAATTAAAAGCTTTAACTAGATTGTAACTTGTCATCTATATAAAAGCCGGAAATTTAATAATGATGTTCATTTAAAAATTAAATTAGTAATCTGAATTAAAGTGATAAGTATACTTCCTTGCACGTTGAATACAGTAATAGACTAAATATTGAAGAAATTCGGGTTACAATTTAATATTATATTATGTAATTTTAAAACGAGTTCATTGTCCAGTGAGCACTGGCCGTCTACTCACGGTAGACTGGTATAACGCGGGTGTGTAAGAGTGATCGAATACTCAATTATATATTTCGAATTGTCACTTAACAGGTACCTACATATAGTTACAACACGGCGACCTTTGAACACCTAGCAGTATCCAATACGCGATCACACATCATTACACGGCTCACGTAGCTATGTAATGTGAACACCCTCGTTCTATCAATAGTCAGGAGGCGGAGGGCCCACGCGCACGCGGGACCGGTGCAGCTAACGAAGTTGTCCAAGTGACGTGGAGCCGCGTAGACTCCTGATCAAGCTACTACTTATTTTAGGTCAACAGAAATGTGACCATAAATACCTATCAATTTGTCCCCCTGGTGATGAGCGACTACTGGATCCCACAGACGCCGGGCACGCTGCGAACTTCGAGAATGGACATAATTTTGAATATAACTGAAACGTTTTCTATACATATTTTGACTTGATACTTGCTTGGACTTGAAGTGCTGTGGTTCAGCAGAACCAGAATTGAAATAATTATAACAGTAGTAACTCCCTCCCGGCATCTACACTACTGCCGACCTGTGTTCTCGCAACCAGGTTCGATGCCACGTGTGGTTTTAAGGTTATGTGGAACTTTGATTTGACTTGAAGTTTAATGAAAATCTAAAAGGAACATTAGTCTTATTTTAGAACACAAAGGGTTTATGTTCAGGACAGTTCTCATTAATCTTCCTCCACGTAGGTGCAGGGCGATGAAAACACCTTCACTTGACACTCCCCTCGTCACAACCTCATTAGGACAATACTCCGAATTATATCATTATCAATCACTGATTATATAAAAATAAATCCAAAGTATACTCAGTGAGATATTGTCCTCAACAGTATAATAATATCTTATGTACCTATAGTTGAAATATGGTTGATATTATATTTATTGACTACAAGTATAAGCTTAAATCTAAGGACAAATCATTATAAATTTCTTCCTCAGGAAGGAAGACGTAAAGAAAATTTCATTGACATTTGTTTAATGAGAAAATATCTTGTCACTGACGAATGAATCATAATAATATAATTAGTGTATTCGGTAAAATTTTAACAATATGGGTGTTGTGTATTAACCTCTTCGGGTATGAACATTTTTAATGTATTCTTTAATGAAATTTGTTTATTTTATATTGAAAACAATTAAATAAGTAAGAAAAACAATTATCAAACTTAGTGACTGTTGGTTTTGAAAAAAATATGTCCAACCTTATATTTTTAACTACATATTTTGATGCCCAAATCTAAGCAGTTAACTAGCCTAATCCATTTAAAAAGAATTCCTCAAATACATATTGTTGCCAAAACGTCATTGGACCAGAGAGCTAGATAGTTCTATTTGAGGGGACTGGGCTCTGGAGGTGAGTGCCTATTTTAAAACACTGATTTCATGGTATATTACAAACACTATACTATTACACATTTACAATATTTTATGTTTATATAGGTAACCCTAGGATGTTTCACTGTCCGTGTCTAGATTAGAAGTACTTTGTCATAACAGAAGACAATCATCTGTTTTAACATTTCAAGAAACATTCCGATATTCAAAAACTGTCACTTCACATGTGACTAGTGTTGCCTGCCATTACTTACACATTCAAATTCCAACACAGAGCCACTGCCGACGGAGGGCCAGCATCAGGAGTGGTGAGGAACTTAATTATTTATTTATTGCTTTTGGTTGATGGACGAGCTCACGGCCCAACTGATGTTAAGTGGTCACCATAGCCAACAGACATCTACAACGTACATTTCGCCACCTACCTTGAGATCATAGCTCTAAGGACTCAGTTTTTACAGTACAACGGCTGCCCCATTCTTCAAAAAAATAGCATTACTTCTTCACGGCAGAAATAGGCAGGGTGGTAGTACGTACCCGTGCGGACTCACAAGTCATCCATTTACGCAAATTATAATTTTGCGAGTTTGGTTTTTATTACACCTTCACCGTGGAAGTCAATCGCGAACAATTGTTAAGTACGCGTATTTCATTAGAAAAATTGGTACCCGCCTGTGATTCGAACACCGGTGCATCGCTAGATACGAATGCACTGGACGTCTTATCCTTTAGGCCACGACGACTTCATTTCCACCAGCCAGAGTACATCGAGCCGATAGGGGCTGCCCGTTCAGTAGAGTGACGCCGAATGACGAAACCAGGTTAAAATACGTGCAGCCTGATAGCTAGCAACGTCGTGCGACCGCTGTGTGTCGGATAAGTGACTTTTTTGTGTGAAGTACAGGACCACAGAAGATATTCTTCTCTTTAGCCAAGAATTCAAAGTTCTATTATCACCTTCGTAACATCCCTGTTGCAGGAATAAACAATATAGTCTGCTAAACTAAATATAGTTGTTGTTGTTGTAGTCCTAGGGTACCCCGCTGGTACATAGGGCCCTCACAAGTTGTCTCCACTTTACCCTGTCTTGCGCTTGCTCCTTGTATAAATATAGTATAACTAGCGACCCGCCCTCGCTTCGCTTCGGAAACATTAAAACACACATGAAACCAAAAAATATAGATATAAAAAAAAAAAAAGTAGCCTATGTTCATCAGGGACAATGTCGGATTCTAATGGAAAAAGAATTTTTCAAATCGGTCCAGTAGTTTCGGAGCCTATTCGAAACAAACAAACAAACAAATCTTTCCTCTTTATAATATTAGTATAGACTACTAAATTAGTATCCACTAAATATTACTGGAGAATATCAATATCAAAATTCGGACAAAACCTGCGTCCATTCTGCGCCACTCCACGTAATTATATCCGAATTAAAACAAAAAAATATTCACACAGATTTGAAAGAAATCACTCAAGCGCACAATTCCGCCGTTCTTATAACAATTAAATTAATTACGAAAAACATTCAGACGTTATGAAGTATAATTCATAAAAGCTCACTAATTAACAAGTCAGTTACGTAATCAGGTTTTCATTAAGAAAAATAAATATTCTAATGAATTCTGTCAGTCGCGATCCTTCGCTCTGTTAGGGTTTCTTCCTTCTGTATTTACTTCATAAACTATTCAACATTCACTTTTAATAATTAACAGTTTTGTGGAGCTACTCAACACATTTGGGAGATTTGTATTGAATTTTTGAAGATATCTCTTTTAATAAGATAGATTAAGTCAAATTTAAAAACTCAGGTTAGCTCTGTTCTCTTCTTTATCCATTTTTTTTTTAATATAAAAAAACTTAACCATTCGTTTAATTCGGTGGTTATTGAAATAGCAGCGTCAAATTATACCTATCTGTTAAAGTTTTTGTTTTGTTATTACTTAGATGCATAGACGAACTCTCGGCCACCTACAACGTAAATGCCGCCAGCCACCCTGATACATGAGTATTGTGGTGTCAGTTTTTACAGTACAAAAACTGTATACAAGTGTACGTGTAGTAAGCAAGACGTGAACATTGACCATTTATTTATTTTCCGTGATTGAAAAACCATTTCAAGCAATCTGCTAGCTAATTATAAAAAAAACTAATTGTAGTGAAAAAGCATCATTTTTCTCCTACCTACGCCGAAAGTTCGGTTTTCTTCCCGCTGTACAGGGAAGAAAGCGTAACTTTCCTCCCTGGGTACAAGTGCGATGCGCGTTAGTGTCTACGTCTGCTCTCACGCACCTAAAATTATCCGCCATTGTTGTGCTCGGGTAATTTTCAATATTGTGCTTAGTGTAAAAGTGAAATAAACAAAAGGCAATAAAATTTAACAGTGAAGTATTAAACAAAGATGAGTTCATCAAACATCAACGTTGTAGATGTCTATGGGCTCCAGTAACCACTTAACACCAGATGGGCTGCGAGCATATTCACCCATCTAAGCAATAAAAATATATAAAAAAAATTTAATAAGAACTATCTGATGAACTCATCTTTGTTTGATATTTCACTATTAAATTTTATTGTCGTTTGTTTATTTCACTTCTACACTAAACAATATTGCAAATCATCCGAGCACAACAATGGTGGAGAATTTTAGGTGCGTGGACACTAACGCGCATGCGCACTTGTCAGTACTCAGGGAGAAAATGTTACACTTCCTTCCCTGTACAGCGGGACGAAAAGTTAGACTTCCTTCCCTGTACAGCGGGAGGAAAACCGAACTTCGGCGTAGGTAGGAGAAAAAATATTTTCTTTTAAATAAAACCAATTGTAATCGTCGAACGCGATATATTGTCAGTAGTCGAGAGCGCAGAACAAGGCGACCCCGCGCTTGACCCAGTGCGCCGGCGGCTTTTTGGTGGGCAGCTCCACGGTCAGCACGTAGTTGGTGGAGTGGCCCGTGGTGGACAGCGTGCCGGCGCGCAGCAGCGTCTTGTACACGGGGCAGTCCGCGGAGCCCTGCGCCGCCCGCCGGTGCTGCTCCGGCCGCAGGTACAGCGGCGCCATGTCTGCGGAGCGCGGGGCTACAGCGGCGGCCCGCCCGGCGCTGTAGCCCCCCCCCTCCCCCCCACCTACCTGTGTACAGCTCCTTGGGCCGGCTCTCGTCCAGGCTCATGTTCCCCATGTTCCAGCGAGCGCCCTCCAGGAACAGTCCCCGGATGCAGCAGCCGTCGTCTGGCCTCTTCGGCGGCGCGGCGGCCAGGGGCTACTCACAGTACCAGTAAACAAAACTCAAATTATATCTATCAACCTGACCTCCCTTGAGCCCACGGGCAATGCTCATTAGTCAATACGTGAACACTCTTGACAATTTAGAACTGACTCCCTTCGATGTTATTATAGAAATTTAGTGGTCGTTGGACCTCTTGTGAGTCCACGCGTGTGGGTACCACTGCCTCGCCTATTTCTGCCGTGAAGCAGTGATGCGTTTCGGTTTGAAGGGTGGCAGCCGTTGTAACTATACTGAGACCTTATATGTAGAACTTAAATCTCAAGGTGGGTGGCGCATTTGTGTCGTAGATGTCTATGGGTTCCAGTAACCACTTAACACCAGGTGGGCTGTGAGCTAGTCCACCCATCTAAGCAATAAAAAAAGAGATGTTTCCTCTGGCATTAGCGACGTCTGCGGCGTGCGGTGACCACGCTAATGTCTCGCAGCGGTGCAGTAAGTCACCTCGAAGCCGTAGGAGAGCGTGTCGATGGCGACGACGTGCTTCCTGGCGTAGTTCTGCAGCGCGCCCGTGAGGAAGGCCTGCGGGAAGAACAGCCCCGAGATCCAGAACACGGTGGGGATGCCCAGCTCCGCCCACGAGCGCAGGAACTCGACGCGCTGTGCCAGGTCCCGCACCCACGCGCCTGCGGACACGTGCAGCCTTTCATTTGTATCTGAGAAAAACTTAAATCGCGCTAATGATAGTTATGTACACAAACTACACACTATACAGCAACACCCGACCACAACGTTCGAACCGTCGCGACGTCGTTTGTCATTGACAGTTATACTAGTTCTGTTTGCACCCTGTTAGCGGTTGAGTGTCGAGGGCTGTGACGTCATGGGGGGGGGACCCCGGCCGACGGCCCACCTGCTCCCTTACTGAGGTCACTCATAGAAATTTAAACGGAAACAATTTTATTTTGATGGAAATTGAAATCAGTACCAAAGTACTGAAAACAAAAATTAAATATATCCAAAATGAAGATTAATTATCTTAAATTATTAATAATAAAATAAACTTTAAGTACCCCTGGTGGAACTCGAGCCCACAGTCCCCAGCATAAGAGGCCGATGCTTTATCCATTAGGTCACAGGGGCTACCGACGGCGCAATTAAAATACATATATTTTACTACAAACTCAAAGTTATGGTCTAGTCAGGAAGAAGTCCGGTCCCCACCCCGGGGGCGCGGCGGGGCGCGGCGGTCCACTAACCGAGCGGCTTGAGCGAGGGGTAGGCGGCGCGCGTCCACCGCGGCGGCACAAGCGCGCGCGCCAGGGCGTCGGCCGCCTCCTCGGCGCCGCGGGACATGGCCGCCAGCCCCTGCAGCGCGCGGCACACCTCCCTGCGCGAGGGGGGGCGGTACTCGCATATTCGTTATCGGACAAACAAGACCTCCAGCCATCGTCCTCGCCGAACCTGTCACTTGTGAACCCGGGTTCGACGAGTAAATTAACCCACAGATACGGCCCACTGAATTTCTCGCCGGATCTTCTCAGTGGGTCGCGTGTCCGATCCGGTGGTAGATTCTGCTAAGTACTGCTCTTGCTAGGGTTAGTGTTAGTAGCGTCTTCAGGTTTGAGCTTGGTGAGCTCATCTCCTTGTTAGGGTCACTTTGAAATGGCTTCCCAAGGCCATCAGCTCAGGTAGGAAAAAAAAGCGGAGATTGTAGATGTCAATACTTCAAATTGGTTTCAATGTAATATTCTATATTAATATATTACATTTTATTTGCATGTGTTGTTTATTGGATAAGGTTTTTATAAATTTTTACATAAACTTATTGTTAGTGTTTCACGAAAAGCCAAAGGAGGCAGTGCACTCACGTGAGAGAGTCGTCTATGACTTTGAGGAGCCTGTTGTACCTGGTGGCCTCCTGGATCAGCACCGTGTTCAGGGACTCCTTGTACATTACCGGGTACCTGTTGTCGACAAGATACCTCACTTCGCAAACCTCTCGGGGACATGGGGTCCCACGTGAGGGGCACAGATCGTGTCTCCATGTCGTACATGGCAACGTATGAGACAATCACGGCGGACCACAAATTAGACCGTGGACAGAGCCGTATCGCCCGTGAGCGTCGCGACTCGGCCCTCAGCTGTCCCGCGAGACGGTGTTATAATGCGTAGAGTTAAAATTATGAGTGATTTCAAAGTTTTAGAGGGTAATTTAATGACATTGTGTCAGCGGCCGTCAACAACACAGTACATGGCGTAGTTTAGGGGAGGTTTCTGTGGCCAAGTGTAGCGTCGCGAGGGGTGTGTGTACTGACGCGGCGTGTATGTGCGGCAGGTCCAGCGGCGGCGGCAGCGCGGCCAGCACGTCCCGCGCCGCGCGCTCCGGGCCCCGCTCCGAGCCTGCGCCCGCCTCGCTCACCCCGCGCGCCTGCAGGCTGCGGAGGTTACCTGAAGCGACCACATTTACTAACCATCACTTTACTGCCCGAATACTACTATTTACGTTAAATTAAATGCTAATTACGACACCTGATGTTATACGTGTGTAATATTTTGTTGATCAAAAAACTTAAAGTGCGTCGGTCTGACTGCAAGAGCTCTCGAGCAGACGCACGGTTTAACCCACAAACACAGCCCCCTGAGTTTCTCGCCGGATCTTCTCAGTGGGTTGCGTTTCCAATCCGGTGTTAGATTCAGCGAAGCACTCCTCTTGCTAGGGTTAGCAGTAGCAACGACGTCAGGTTTGAGCTCCGTGAGCTCACCTACTTGTTAAGGTTACGCTGAAATGATCTCTCAAGGCTATCAGCTTAGGTAGGAAAAAAAAGATGCGCGGTTCGAGTGTGTGCTCCGTGACGTCGAGCAGCCGGCTGCTGGTCCGGGCCGTCCGAGGCAGAAAGCAATCTAAGATTATTTACAGAACCACATGTCTTTTTGTCTTCTTTCAGCGGCTAGGACGTCATAGTTTCATAGAGGTCACAAACCTGACATTGCAAAAAATGACAAAGTTTCGTGTCAGCTTGATGCCGGTTTGCCGATAAGCTACATCATTGTAAAGTAAGCCGCGTGCCAAACTTACCGCATTGTCCAAGTGGTTGCCGACAGACTATTCATTAAATAATACATTAGATTTCATATTAAAAGTTCCACAGCGGGGCTCACCGAGACAAGCGTTGGTCTCGGACATGGCGTAGCTGATGTTGGCGTTGGGGTGCAGACCGAACAGCGACGGGTCGTCGTTCAGGGGGAGGGTCTTTATGTAGTTCATGTAGTCTTCTATTGTAGCTGACGACGGCAACTGCACAGGTCAAGGCAAACAGTCAGCAGCGAGGGTCCACGCTCGGCTCAACGATCGCCTCTAGCCACAGAGCGGCTACGGGTGCCCTTGAGCGTGAAGCCTCTATAGCATTAGAATCAAACCTATCCTACCAGGTCAAACATCGTGACGTCTATAGAAGATTTACAACAAAAGATCATCCGACTTTTCGGTAGGATCGGCTTTTGGGGCCTACTGAATTATTATTTTCAAGGATTATATCTTGTGCGTCGGTGCGTTCACTACAGCAAGCGCGTCGGTACAAACAATACAGGGAAATGACAATGTATCTTTAAAAAAAGTCAGCACTGAGAACTGCTAAACTCACAGGGCCGTCGCTTTGTATAGAGTTCCTGAAAATGTGTAACATTAAAGACATGTAGATAGACTTCAGGTCGGATATCAAATTACAATTAAGTTGAACGTGTTTACAGAAGTGACTACGCGGCCCTTCGCCTACCGGTGGAGACCCACAAAGACTACAGTGCGGCGTGTGACCTGCTTGTAGGCCCCGGACTCGTCGAAGATGTATCTGTCGGAGAGCACGGCGGGCGAGTAGTAGTCGGCCAGCAGCGTGAGCAGGCAGCGCCGGTCCCAGTCGTCCGTGACGCGGCCCCCGTAGTTGATGTGGCCCGCCGTGTACGTCAGCATCTGTGGGCCCCGTCGTGTACGTCAGCATCTGTGCCACCTTCGTGTACGTCAACATCTGAGCCCCCGTTGTGTACATCAGCATCTGAGCCCCCGTCGTGTACGTCAGCAGCTGTGGACCCCTGCCGTATACGTCAACATTTGAGTCCCCGTCGTGTACGTCAGTAGCTATGCCCTCGTCGTGTACGTCAGCATCTGTGCCCCCCGTGCGACGACTACAGTGGCGTGCGTAGTTACGTGACCCCCTACACATCAAGATACGTCGGCGAGCTCATGGTGCCGAGGTAGGGACTGCAGTGTGAGACGCTTATACCTGGTACTATCAGATTCAGCTCTACATTACAATGTACAAGTATGTGTTACGGACGGCTCGTACGTTGAGCGGTATCTCAGAGTATTCCCGGAGAAAGATGCTGAGCTGCGAGAGACAGATGCGGAGGTCCCCGTCTGTGAACTCGTAGGGCACGTTGAAGCCCAGCGGCCCGAACTTGCGCCTCTCCAGCACCACGCCGTGGAACACGCTCAGCGAGAACACCAGCCACTGCGCACCGGCCCCGGGTCAGCGTCACCGGACCACCACTGTGGTGCCGGGGCTGGGAACGACTTATTACCAGGTGGTCTGTAAACTTATCTTCATTTCAACGGTATTTTGAAGTACATAATTTTTCATCCTACTCACATACATTTATATAAATTAACTAGCTGTACCTGTCCGCTTCGCTGGGCATTTAAAACTAACATTATTATTTCTCACCCCCACAAAGATTCTCATCATTAACGCCCCCGCAACTGGTGTAGGGAGTCCAACACTCATATAAATATTAGCCTATCCATTAAGTACATGTATTTTCTACATGGATACCAAGTTTCAAGTCAATCGGATGCATGGTTCAGTAGTTATAACGGAATTTTAGCGATGCACCGGTGTTCGAATCCCGCAGGCGGGTACCAATTTTTCTAATGAAATACGTACTCAACAAATGTTCACGATTCACTTCCACGGTGAAGGAATAACATCGTGTAATAAAAATTAAACCCGCACAATTATAATTTGCGTAATCACTGGTGGTAGGACCTCTTGGGAGTCCGCGCGGGTAGGTATCACCAAGCAGTAATGCGTTTCAGTTTGCAGGGTGGGGCAGCCGTTGTAACTATACTGAAACCTTAGAACTCATTTCTCAAGATGGGAGACGGCATTTACGTTGTAGATGTCTATGGGCTCCGGTAACCACTTAACACCAGGTGGGCTGTGAGCTCGTCCACCCATTGAAGCAATAAAATAATATATAAAAAGTAGCAAAATAAATATCTAAGCTGAATGAAAACTCAATAAGTTTAACAATCAACTCAAAGTCTAAAATTGAGTGCTTCTCCTCTAATGATGAAGGATCTTAAACAAGCTTGTCCTGCCAGGACCTCAGTTGCTGCCGGCCCCCACCCTACACTAGCTAGCTCCGGTCAGACCACACAAGCTCCGGAAACTTAGTAAACCTTAAATTGGGGAACTTTAGGTTCATCCGACTCAAAGAAGTCTGCGAAGTCCGGGATCTGGTTCGTGTAAGCCTTCAGCAGGTTCGCTTTCACCCCCCGCGGAGGTTCTATCGTCATCTTGTATCCTGGTCAGTGCAATCAGGAACATTAATGGGTAAGGATCGCTGAGGTGGGCTGGAGCGCGGGGTGGACATAGTGGTCCAGACTCCGGCATTAATTGTAAAGCGGCGGTGTCGTTACTTGGACACGATGGAGACTTCGGTCTCGGATCTCGCGCGTGACGGCGGTGTACTGGGGGCCGTGACGTCAGGACACTCCGTCACGTGCCCCTCCTTAAGTCACGTCGAGTTCGCAGCGCCGGCTCGACTCGGGTAATATTGTCGCGGCTCGCGTAGTTCTTATCTGAACTACAAATTTGGTTGGACCACAGAATTAGACTCCAAATTTTTTTTTTATTGCCTTTGTAAACGGACGAGCATACGACCTCCTGATGGTGAGAGGTTACCGTCGCCCA
Organism: Bombyx mandarina; assembly: GCF_003987935.1. The sequence goes on from NW_021011524.1 coordinate 225,897, forward strand.
TGGACTTCAGCAATGCCAGGGGCAGAGCCGAGCCGCCACCTACAAATTCCAATCGAAACATAACACTAATAAATTATAACAAATCCAAATGTCACTATCAATCTTGCTTATTTTACGTCAATACATCTTCGACTTACCATTCTGCAATAACGATACCGGGAAATGCGGCGAGGGTGTGGAGGTGAGCCACAGGCGGAAGTCTTTGTGCACATTCTCAGCCTGGAGCTGTTCCACCAGGAGCTCCAGCGCTGGCATCCACGAGGGCGACAGGTGACAGTTCTGAGGACCAAAGTGCGGTGCGATGGCTCCAGTTTTAGCCACAAAACTATCGAGAGCATGAGGACCGACTAAATGTGGTACATTGAGAGCCGACCTGCAGGAAGACCCAGTTGCCAAAGTCGCAGCCCAGTCTGATCATGTTTTCCGCGATGGGGCCCTGACCCTGGCCCAGGGAGATGCTCTCGAACCGTTTGCCCATCTTCATCTTGTCAGCGAACTGCATCAAATCTAAATATTTTTTATTATTATTTAGTTGGACGAATGAGTTCACGGTCTATCTGGTGTTGAGTGGTTACGGGAGCCCATAGTCATTTACAACGTAAATGCGGCCACTCAACTTAAGACATGAGTTCTAAGGTCGCAACGCATTACTGCTTCACGGCAGAAATACGCAGGCTGGTGGTACCCACCCGCGCGGACTCACAAGAGGTCTTGCCACAAGTAAGAAAACAAACTATAAAACACATACAAAAATGACGTCTAGTCAATCTTTAGAAGTTTTGAGTCGAGTGGGAACTATTAGAGCTACCGCAACGTCCCGTGCAAGATTATTATTTTTACAAAGCACACTTACAGCTTTTGTTAATACTCGTACGGGTGTTTCAATCGTTTAAACATCTTAGTCTTGTCTCTACTACGACTTATCCAGAGACTAAGACAATTAGCCACAAGTTGAGAAGACGAACTGTTTCTCCACGCCTGCACTCACTTTACTCACCTCTATGTACATCCATGTAACGGAACCTGTCAACGCGACATGTCAACCCAACTTCACGTCTGGTTAACTTCAAGCTTTGCCTACGAGTCAAGGACAAAGCAACAATAATTCTACCGTCACTACATCCCGACCAGGATACCCACGCTAATAAACTGTTATCTTAATATTTTCCGGTTTGCTATTAAAGGATTTTTTATTTATTTTAAACTACATCATTTTATTTGGAATTATTTTTCAATTTAGTAATTAGTGTTTAAAGTCGGCGGCGGCTTGCTGCAGTTCACGCAGGAGCCAAAGCGTACCGGCGGCCGGGTCAGTGCCCGAGGACAGCACCAGCACGAGGGGGGCGCGCGGGGAGGAGTCGGCCAGCAGCGCGGCCAGCCCGGCGCGCCCGCCCCCGCCCCGCGCCTCCACGTACCGCGCCCCCCGGGCCGCCGACACGTACTCCTGCACCAACCGACACGCTGCCGCTCAACTTGCACTACGCATTGGTGTTACTTAGGATGGACTTCAGTACTGTGACTGGTGCTGAGTACTGACAGGTGTCCACGCGGCCCCCTCATGAACACCTAGTACTTGCGTGTGACATGTCACTGACCATTGCATTGACCATAAACTACATGATGTTCTCATCACCTGAAGACATTGATCGGCTTGTAAATTCTAGTTACTTTCAAACAATAATCGGATGTTAAGCCAACATCAACCTACATAAGTCCACTGCTGGACATACACTTTCTCAAGGCACCCCGCGTACTCCTGCGACGTTCATGGGGGCGTCGGATCAGGTTTGAGCTCACCTACTACTTAAGGTTACACTGAAATAGCCTCTCAAGGCTCTCAGCTAGGTAGGAACAAAAAACAAAAAAAAAAAGTGGGCGTTGGTCCTTTTTGTAGAAAGTCCCTCTCCACGCTGCGGCTTCGAAATCAACAACTTTGTGATGTTTTGAGCTATGTCAGAGAGCATGGTTCTCCAACGAATCTCCTCATTCTTCATTCGACCGAGGCCCCTCTTCATTGCACATCGGATGCCCTGCCCGCAGCCGCTGCGACGTGATATCCCACGCTACCACGTTACTACTTGTGCATCCGCAACGAGCTACCTGCAGACCCGGGATCATTTTGTCGGGCCGGATACACTTCAACACAAGGATCTTCTGGAAGGCGTCCAGCTGTGAGTCCAGTACCTTCGGGTACGGAAGCCTAAAAACAAACTTAAAGTTCAGGTTTGGCGAGACCAGAGCCGAAACATAATTCTGCAAAATTCTGAGCTCATTAGTACAATAATCTGGGCAGTGGCTCAATCCGTTGCTGGGGTGACAGAATGACTACAAATCTTCACTAAGCTGATATCACCTATCACAATAGGGGGTCCTTCGCTTGGGTACGCCGCGAGGCAGATATGCGTCTCGATGTCAAGTGTCGGAGTGTCGTTATGGAATACAGCTGATATCCAGCCCTTACGTCTCGAGGCGGGTCAAATGTGATTTCAATGATTTGGATTTGTGTACACTTCCGCTTTTGCAACGGTTGGTACAATTCGTTGATGGAAATGGTTGGGCCTGCCCTGTCTGCTTGAGCGTCGGCATCAGACCTAACGCAGAACAGACGGGCGGCCAGGTATCCCTGAGGGTGTGGACGCGGCAGAGAACCCTTAGAACAGACCTCGAGCTGCGAACTTCATTAAGCCCTTGCTAGAGCACTCACTTGTGAGGGTTGTATGATTCGTAAAAGGTTCTGAAGAACTTTAAATTTTCGGGGAAAAGTTCCGTGACGAAGGGCTTCATGGTGCTTATCGTCGCCAGCTGCTGGAACTCCGACCACATGCGAGGCGATATCCACTTCGGATCAGGGTTTTCTATATCCTAACGCAGAGGATATGTTCATTTACATTAGGATACTTTGGCGTGACGGAAATTAATGTTGAATACTATAGTATGTTCATTATAAATCTTATCATTTATTTAATATTAATAGAAGTGCATTACGACTGCTTATTGAACCAGATTCGGACACTAACCAAAGAGCAAGATTTCGCCGTGAAGGCGTCTATTGAAGTAATTAGACCAGGGAAACAACGGTTGGTTTACGTCAAGTCCTGTAAAAATTCGGGAATGGCAGTGCGATCCTCTATTAGAATTCTATCTGTGTCATTATTATAGGATACAGTCACAAGAAACAAAGATCTGGACCTGAGGATATACTTCCACCTCTCCCCAAACAAACAGCTCGCACACTACTTACTTCTTGGGATGAAGCACCATTAATCAAGAAGTTGTATTCGTGAGTCCTGATGACGCCTGCGTCGAGCAGGATCCTGGCGGTGAGCAGGAAGGCGAACAGCAGCTTGTGTCGCTCGAACAGGCTGCGGCACACGTTCAGGTAGAGCGAGAACGTGAAGTGCTCGATGATCGTCTCCACGCGCTCCAGGATGTCTTCTGCCGAGGGGCGGGTGAGGAACTGGTTATCGGCGGTGTCGGGGCTAACTATGATAACGACCAACTATCGGTGTATACAGATCTATACCCTCAGACACAGCCCACTGAGTTTTTCGCCGGATCTTCTCAGTGGGTCGCGTTTCTGATCCGGTGGTAGATTCTGCGAAGCACGACTCTTGCTAGGGTTCATGTTAGCAACGTCGTCAGGTTTGAGCCCCGTGAGCTCACCTACTAGTTAAGGTTACGCTGATATAGCCTCTCAAGGCTCTCAGCTTAGGTTAAAAAAAAACACAGATCTAGTTGGAAATTTATAATTAGGTACTTAAATTGTAATTGGTCCATTGGTAGAGTCCAATCTTGAATAACTGTCAAACTTCTTTTTAATGGATAAAATGTAGGCTGCATCGACTCACCGCTCGGCTCGGTCTCCGCCATGGACTTGAGGAAGAGTCCGGTGAACCAGTCGAGCGAGTACTGGTACATGGGGTCCACGGCGGCCAGCGCGGCCACGCAGAAGAACAGGATCTGTCCGCGCGCCGCCACGCCGGTGTACTCGCCGCGCGTGGCGTCCACCTCCGCCGTGGTGCGCTCCATGTCCGACACCTTCGTCTGCGCCGGGGCCAGCCATGTACACGGGACAGTTGTAGGCACGACTACTCACCAGGACAGTTCGGACTCACCAGGATCTCCGCCGTCTTGATCTTGATGGCCTCGAGCGTGAGGATGAGCTGCAGGTCGTCGACGGGCGCCTGGCAGGAGGCCAGCCCGTGCAGCACGCGCGCGCCCAGCGTGGCCAGCTGCGCGAACAGCTGCGCGCGCGACACCACCAGCGCGCCGCGGGTCTCCTCCAGCGCCGGCCGCTCCTGCGCCACCACCACCGACAGCAGCTGCTCCGACAGCCCACTGCAAGGGTACACCATGCATGGACTCAACGCAAGCTCGCGACTGCTGTTGTCTGTTGGCGACAACACACGCGGCACACGCGCTCCAGCTCAGGGAGCCGTGTCTATGCCGTTACAAATACACCAACAGCAGACTTTTTTTTATTGTCCTTGTAGGCGGGCGAGCATATGGCCCACCTGATGATGATTGGTTACCGTCGCCGATGGACTTCATCAATGTCAAGAGCAGAGCCAAGTCGCTGCCTACTGAAACTTACTCAATGCTAGATCTACCCAGACTGCTTAGACAGACCCCCTCACCTGGGCACCAGGGCGAAGTTCACGACCTGCACCTTGACCGACGTGTCCGGGGAGTACACAGGGTTGGGCAGCTTCGTGGTCATGTACAGGCGGAAGCCCGCCGCGTACGGTATCAGCGACTCGCCCAGCTTCAGCACCAGTTGCCCAGCTTGCCGGAAGTACTGACGCTGTGTGAGGAGATCGCATTAGTTAGATGAGGGACCACGGCCCGGCAGGCAGGATGCGCCCCCTCGACCATCAAGGCTTTAGTCTCCGCTGCACAGACTGTACTGTGCTAGTATTGGTTATCAAATGTCACATTTTATTTATTAATATTTTATTGCTTAGATGGATGGGCGAGCTCACAGCCCACCTGGTGTTAAATGGTTACTGGAACCCATAGACATCTACAACGTAAACCGCCACCCATCTTAAGATATAAGTTCCAAGGTCTCAGTATAGTTACAACGGCTGCCCCACCCTTCAAACCGAAATAGGCAGGGTAGTGGACCCGTGCGGACTCACAAGAGGTCCTACCACCAGTAATAACCACCAGTAACAGTAATATTCCGGTAGCCTTCAGCCAGCCGGTAAGGACCTTGAGGACGGGATCGAGCGCGGGGTCCAGCTCCTGGCCCACGTTCTCCAGCAGCAGCGGCTTCCCGAAGCGCAGCGCGGACTCGAAGCTGCGCAGCAGGTCCGCGTCGTTCGGCTTGCACACTATCAGACCTTCGATTTTTCCCTAAATTCAAAATAAATCTATAACAAGATTGTAAAATTTAATGTAACTCAAAATTATCAAAAATTGAATACCAAAAGATAATACAATATCTAGTTGTTTGTTGTACATGCAGTCGGGAGCGTGTGTGTACCATGGCTCGGATCCAGTTGTTGGCCTGCGTCTGGGGGTCGATGACGAGGGGCCAGCGCCGCGACGCCGCCATCAGCACGGCGGACTCCACCGACAGCGGGTCCCGCGGCAGCCCGTACATCTGCCACGTCCTGCCGACACGCGCGCTTGTGTCCATCACTACCTCACCCACCCGACGTCAGCGCGGAAGCGGTTCGTGAACATGAATAAAGTGTTTAGTTCCTCACAAATTGGTAGCTGCGGGAATCCCGGGAAGTGCAACAGTAGGTCCTCCAGCACAGACGTGGCTCCACAGCCACTAAACCCCGAGGGAACCTTTCACTAAGCTAACTGCTTCAAGTCCTCATACCTTAGTGTAAGTCATCACTCTACTGCTCTATGTGCTACCAGCATGGCGACCGCCGGCGCTAACCTGATCTGCACCGGGTCCCCGAGGATGGAGAGGGGCGTGGCTCCGGGGGTGTGGGGCAGGGACACTTCCTAAACATCAATTGAAGATTTATGTAAACTGACTCGATGGATACCGCACATCGGACAAACATTCGTGTAATAAACGATTTTATTTGCTTGTGTTTAATCTTAATATATATAAATCTCGTGTCACAATGTTTGTCCTCAATGGACTCCTAAACCACTTAACCGATTATAATAAAATTCGCACACCATGTGCAGTTCGATCCAACTTGAGAGATAGGATGGTTTTTATTTCGATGAATGGTCGCAATATTTATTAATTAACAATAAAATGATTTCTTATGTTGATTTTTGTTATTAATTGTAAGTTTCATAAGTCTAAAACAGATGGCGCCTTAAATCAGTTTTTACAGACAATTGTTATACTGTGACTTTAATATCTCATAGATGGCGCTGTGCTAAAAATACCAACGTTTCACATAAGCTACGATTTAATGGCATAAGCACCACGTGTTTCTGAGGCTAAAGTTTAAGTGAAATTTATTTCGTAGTAAACGCAATACAGTGAAATCCAATTGTTCTTACGTTGTCAATTTTTGGTATTAGCATAGGCGGCCGCGAGTTATTTAGAAACAAAAACCTAAGCCACAGCCATAGCAACGTGTGGCCGGGTCCGCTAGTATCTATTTATATTTACATTTAAAGCTACATATGTAAATAGGCCTCTATTTCCCAAAGTACAGAAAACCCTAGTTCGAGGACGGATGACCACGGGTTTGGTAAAAGAAAATAAGTTATATAGTAGCGGTTAACTATAAGTGAGCTCACCGCCATGTGCTGGGTCCACTTCAGCAGCAGGTCCTTCCGAAACTCCTCAGTGAATGGTGTGATGTACGCCACGGCACCTGGTGCACTTATCTATGTATTAATGTTCACGGTATTTATTGGACAGATGCCAATTTTTGTCAGCTGTAGGAGTAGGCGCGTGCGTCGTGTGACGTCACCACTAATAACCACAAACACCACCCGGAGGCGCAGTTCGTAGCATTCGACAAGAATATTCAGTGCTGATATTCTCGGTAACTTGACTAATATCAGTAGGGGAGTTCCTCACAGGCGCTGAGCAGGATGTCCCCGATGAGGTTCACGATGGCCACGTCCAGCTCCTTGATGGTGCGGGTCCAGCGCACTCGCTCGCTGGATAGGCCGTTTAACAATCTGCAAAACACATGTTCAGTGAACAGACGCCTTTACAATAACTAGTGGTCCCGCAGTACTCTAAATTCGACTATAATTAATTCGCTGGACGTAACTCCTCAGGATCCGCCAAAAAGTCCACTGAAAAAGTCTCAGTAAATAGGATAATAGGAGTAACGGTAGGACTTCTTTTGAGTCCGCACGGGTAGGTACCATCACCCTGCCTATTTTTGCCGTGAAGCAGTAATGCGTTTCAGTTTGGAGGATGAGGCAGCCGTTGTAACTATACTGAGACCTTAGAACTCATATCTCAAGGTGGATGGCGGCATTTACGTTATCGATGTCTATGGGCTCCAGTAACCACTTAACACCATATAGGCTGTGAGCTCGTCCACCCATCTAAGCAATAAAGAAAAAAGAAAAGAAAAAAAACAATTGAATGAGATTATATCTCATCCCATATCATCTCACCTCATTACACTTAATTTTATGCCAATTGATTAATGTTTCAAATTAATCAACTTCATTTCTTTTCACTTCATATTAGGTACCATTTTTCATTTTAAATTTTTTATAAAATATTAGACTGCATGGTATGATACCTTTGCCTTTCCAGTTGAAAATATGGAACTACTACTACTCATAATGTTTGACAACAAAATAGTATGCATGCGCGTGTGCGTCAAATACATGGTATGTAGTGTGTGTAATGTTTTCTTTATTGATTTAATGTATCTTTTATGCAATATTTAAGAAAATATGTATTAGCATTCTGCACTCCTTCTTTATATTCTCTATAAGTGTGGGAAATTTCATACTCCTCCGTCCGCGCAATCTTCGTAAAAAGGGGTACAAAGTTTTTGCTTCACGTATATAGATATTGTCATGTTTCTATCTATAAACAGAGATATCCTTATTGCAGCCACTACCTGTTGGCGCCACAGTACGCGGTCTCGCTTCCATCAGGTGTCGTGTACTGCCTCGCGTTGATGATCATTAGCATTGGTTGCTGTTTTGACACAAAAACTAAACTTATCTGTTGTACTGTTGTATGAAAAATACGGTCGTAAGCGCCATTACCGAATCATCAAAGAATCAAAAAGCATCACAACGATCAAAAGGGGAGCAAATCAGTGGGGCTGCATTAAAACTCAATTGCGACGCATTAGTGGTTACACCCTTCGAAATATAGACAAATTTTATTTTTACAATTTTGCGCTACATAGATAGTTGTAGATGTCTATGGGCTCCGGTAACTACTTAACACCAGGTGGGCTGTGAGCTCGTCCAACCATATAGGCAATTAAAAAAAAAGATATACGAAACTCCACCTACTCATTTCATATTCATACAATTTAGATAAAAAGCATGTTTTTTTTTTGCCTAGCGAATGACAGGGTCAAGTGGAGACAACTTGTGACAGCCCTATGTATGTATGACTACAACTACAACCACAACTACAAATACCTATGCTGGTAACCTCGACGGGATATGCCAGCTTCAGTAGTGACTACTGACTAGACTCTTTGCAAATAATGTTGGAATATCGCGTCCCGGCCCTTCGTGTCCCCCAGCCAAATCTCATTCATAATAAGCGTTATTTGCACTCTGATTGTTCTCTTTGTTCAGTAAACAATCAATCGTGTGGTTCCTAGCTCTTTAAGCAGTTGATCTAAAATCAATTATTTTACAAAATCCCATCCACACATCAGCACCACAGGGGCACAAAGCGATATGACGACACAATGACGATAGAATATTATTATATCTCCATTGATTTAATATGGTCGTAACCGAAAGTAATACTAAATTTCATACGTGTTCCTCGTAGCAGAGTGGCGCAGTGGAAGCGTGCTGGGCCCATAACCCAGAGGTCCGTGGATCGAAACCACGCTCTGCTAAGTTCTTTTTGCAATTTTATATGTAAGCTTTGGAACAAATCTAGTAAAACTATTAATTTTTATCTTAAAAAAAAAACTAATCCACCGAGATTTCTTTAATACAAATAAAAAATACCAAAACTATACATACATTTATACTTAAATAATTATTTTATTATGCTTAAACAACTACATACGCATTGTTGATACTTTTTGTGAAATTACAGTAAAATTCATAAGAATGCTATAATCAGAATGAACTAAAATTTTGGTGATGCTTAACATTTATTTAAGCGCCATCTATTGAGTACTACTACAACTATATCAATCTTTTACAGAGTCGTTTAATACAAAGTTACATTAGAATAAGTTTTGTGAAAAGTACTATTTTACGCCATCTATGAAAAAATATTGAAACTAATTCAGGACAGTCCTTTTACAGAAATTATGTTCATAAATGTGTCGTACCTACGTAACTAGTTAAATAGTTGCCAATCACGTTTTAAGTATGCAATATAGAACAGTGCGCTTAGTGCGAGTTTTTAATGTTCTCGATAGCGTAAAAGGTTAGTCAAATTCAGTCAAGCAAACGAGCACACAGCCCACCTAATGGGGAGTGGTTACCGTCGCCTGTGGGCTTCAGCAACGCCAGGGGCAGAGCCAAGCCGCTGCTTACCCTACCTGTTAATGTTTAATAGTAACACCCCATTTTATAATTGTTAAAAAATTTGAAAATTACGCTTTTATAGAAAATTAGAAAACGCAAATGAATGCAAAAAAAAGCACGGGGTCTTTTTAACAGCTTGAACGCTTTCGTCCCACCGGTGGGCCTGTCGAACTGTTCCATTCAAGCCAAACCAAAATCAGGAAATCAGTAATTTTTATCAACTTGAAATTTTCATTTAAAAAATTATAAATGCGATTATTTGCACGGAGATAAAAATTAGCGACTTTTGCCATCTAGTTTTTAAGATATTTTATTAGGCTATTAATCTTGATGAAAACTACAAGTTTCTATTGGATTTGAGAACCACGCTGTTCGGTTCGGCCCAAGGGCCCCGCGGTTCACTTCCATACGCGTTCTGTTTGATACATAGCTCCAATCTGTGGCTTGTACGAACCCGCAGGCGGCTCACTGGTGACCATGACTTAAACGGTTCAGTAAGGTAAGGCTCACCGGTGAGCACCGTGGCCTGAATGAAAATACTCGATTTTTCATGTGGCATTTAACAGCGTATCTGTCAATAACACAATTTTATTATCAATTTTCTTGGATTTTTTTCTATAAAAGCGTGGTTTTTAGTTCTTTTAACTATTATTTATCTCTAATCATTAAATGTTATATTCTATAACAAAACTACGAACAATCAATGTGTAATGTTCAGTGAGGCTAGTCGAAATGTCTCTAATGTTGCGCGATATCATGATGGTGCCGAGCCGGTCCCACCTGTGGGCGCGGTCCATCCTGGCGAGGCACTGGTTGATGTCCTCCTCCATCCGTCTCTTTTCCTCTTCCTTCTCCTGGAGGTATGCGTCGAGCTTCGCAATGCCTTCCAGCAAAGCTCTCATCTTAGCTTTTGTGCTTTCTAACATTTCTATAGAAATGAATATTAAATGCTATTAGGAAATTTCATACAATTTAAAAAAAAAATACAATTAAATATGCTGGAATACAGACTACCTGTTAGTTAATTAGCTATATACCCACTTGTTGTGTTTGCATCGACTGCGAGCTGACTGCTCCCGACGTGGGTACAATGTACATCGGCATAATAATGTTTTGTATCCGGCAGAAATAGGCAGGATACAGGTACCTGTACAAGGAAGGAGGTGGCAAGTGTGGTGGCAGTGGGGTGGCGAGTGGGGAAACGAGTGGCAGGTGTAGTGGCTAGTGGGACGGCGAGCTAGACGGCGAGTGTGGCGGCGAGTAGAGTGGCAAGTGTGGTGGCCAGTGGTGCGGCGAGTGCGAGGCGCTAGTTACGTGTGACGGCGTGCAGGCGGGCGGCGGCCTCGGCGAGGGCGGCCCGCTTGGGCGCGACGCCGGTGTTGACGTGGTAGTACTTGTACATGGCGTGCACCCACATGCACAGCGACATGCACGCCTTCGACACCTGCGCGACACACAACACGCGCTGCCTCACTACTGCTTCAACATTAAGGATGTACAGGACATTCTATTTATGTATTGGCAAAATAAAAACCAGCCCGATTCCCGCAAGGCAAGAGGCTTCATAGGGATGTCACCCAAACTCTGGTTCCTACAGTGTTTCAAGTTCCTTTCGTATAGGAGGAGATACGTGGTGACGTAATTTGAGTCAAAAGTTAAATAATCGATACGGCTATTCTCAATTATCAGAATCGGATCTACTGCTGTTTCGTGAAAAACAAAAATGAATGCTCTATGAGACCTCGTGTGACCGAGTGATCTGGACATGGTCGCTATTTTGGGCGTTTAAGTTACATATTGAACAATTGTCCTTCGAACCCGATCATTTGACAATAATCCTGCCTGTATATTTTGTTATGTGTAAACTGTATTGTATTTTTATTATTGGATTACTGGTTTATAACGAACCCGACGTAGTACCTATAAAGCAGTATTTTAAGTACTTAAATGAATCTTTGGCTTGAAATCCATATATATATCAGCACGTAATGGCCGATAACCTCAGAGCTGGACAACAAAATTTAGCATAATTTGTAGATAAATAAAAATCATACAGACATTCCTTCAAATGATCTCAGGATGAAACCAGCAAGTACACAGCCGACAAGCTCAGACCTTGGCAATCTTGTTGGGTTCATAGTCTGGGTTCTGTATGAACTTCTTCAGTTTCTTGATGGTGTCCTCAGTGATGGAGTCCTTATCGTAGTTGATGAGCGAGTCGAGGAAGGCGGTGGGGTCGGCAAGCATGGCGCTGCCCGGCCGCCAGTAGTTCAGCACCTTCACTCCGAACGTGGCGCCGGGCTCCTGCGACATGAGATCACATCGATCCACACTTCTACTAAGGGATGAAAACGGGCCCTTAACGTGTCACCCGTGGACATCGGCGAGGTTCATGAGAGCTGCTGAAAGCACTGTGCAAGCTTCTCTGAAGAAAGGCATGTAAACGGGAGATCTGGAATTTCTTTAGAAAGGCGTTATCCTGCGGGTGGCGTCAGGAACGTCTGCTGAACTTTACTTTACTAAACTAATATACCGTTGACTCAAACACTTGAGAACACTAATTACTTCTTGAATCAATTACAATTTACAATACCTTGATAGGTTTGATATCAAAGACCACACAGAGCGACTCTATGACGAGAATGACTCCTGCTGGCGGCTTCTTCAGAGCCTTCACCTCCACTATGTCGTTCCTGTTCAGTTCCTGCAGGGCTTGCTCCGCCGCGCGCAGGGCCGGCAGGGCCTCGTCTGCGTACAGAGGGTCCGTGAGCGGCGGGTCCGGGGCGCCCTACGTGCGTCTCAAGGTAACGCTATGACTCCTAGGCACATAAAGACACACCGAGATCTCTCTGAGCGTCCTCCGCCATGGCCGTAGTCTCGGCGGCCATCTGCTCCGCTATGGCCTGCTCCTTCTCCACTTTCAACCGAGCGTCTTCCGCTATGGCCTGGGACACACAACAGAACCACATAGACTTACTGCTTACACTTATTGCCACGACAACGTTGAAGGTTGAGCTTGAAAGCTATATTATCATCAGTTTGGCAAGGCCAGTTGGTAAGAAAAGAAATAAATATATATTTGTCATCAAGCGGCCCCATGGCCTGATTTCCCCCCGTGTTGTCGATGCCGGGCACAGCACCAAGACCACACCTAAACCCGAGACAGCCAGGCTTCTCTTACAAAGATATTCCCCTGCTCCTGATCGGGAATCAAACCCGCAATTATAATTCATACCGGCTGTTTCGGACAGACCGTGTGGTACAAAATTGACTCTTTTTTAACTTAATAATAATTTTTAATTAATTAATGGTTAATTTGGTGCTAAGCTACCGAAGCCCATAAGACATCAACAACGTGAATGCCGCCACCCACATTGAGACACGAGTTCTAAGTTCAGTTCTATGGTACAATAGCTGCCCAGCTGTCGAGGCGGAAGGGCTGCTCTGCGACAGAAGCAGGCAGGGGCGGCGCAGACCAGCAGACAGACCAGCGGTGACTCTCCACACATGTAGGACGAGTTTTACGAACCACATCTAACCTATTGAAACAAGACTTTTTTTCCAATAAAACTGAAGCTATCACAAAAAGTCAAATCTTGTTTTTTTCTTTTTTTTATTGCCCTTGTAAGCAGACGAGCATACGGCCCACCGGACGGTGAGTGGTTACCGTTGCCCATGGACTTCAGCAATGCCAGGGGCAAAGCCAAGCCGCTGCCTACCGCCGTTTAAGATCATTAACGAGAAAACGAAGCACTAAGCGCGGTAAACGAGTTAGCTCATTTCATCACGATTATCACAAAGGACTTAAACTCACAGTGTCTATCGCGATCTGCTCAATGACTACCCTGGTTTCTTGGGCCGCCTTCTCCATAAGGGGTTTCAGCTCAGCCAGTTCAATCTGAAGTTGTTTCACTTCTATCTCGGTTTGATTCAGTTTGTTCAAGCCTTGATAGGATAAGAATGTGTTATTATCCACCACACTTCGCTGGCAGTAGGGCGCTTAGTGAGCCCGTACGGGTATATACCACCGCCCTGTCTTTTTCTTCCGTGAAGCAATAATTTGTTTCGTGTTGAAGAGAGGGCAACTGTTACACTGTGAAATAGACACTCAGAAGGACACTCAAAGAGGGTGGCGAAATTTACATTGTTGATCTATATGGGCTTCGTAACCACTTAATACTAGGCGGCAACCGCGAGAGGGCGGACGGCCATACTCAATATTAGCTGAGAGCAGAAACTAACGCGGCGCTACGGCAGGACCGGGGCTGGGTGTCCAGGGATATCCGGTCGGGGGTGGGCGGCTTGATCAGATCCAGTGTGCGAATATAATGAAATTAATCAACGAAGTCAAAAAGTACTACATAGCAAGCTTTCGTTCATACTAGCTACTAAACATCTTCCAGCTACCGTACCGTTCCTGAGGGCGTTGGATTCTTCGAGTATCGAGTTCCTCTTGTTCCTGAACATGTCTCTGTAGGCGGACAGCATCTCCATGTAGGACATCGGCGTGACGTAGTTCCGGCGGCCCAGGCGCGCCAGGAACGCGGCGCTGGTCTCCGCCACGCTCACATGCGCCTCGCAGCACGCGGACTGGGGGCGCGAGTGTCATATGGAGGGCGAGGGGGTCACGTGCGCCTCGCAGCACGCGGACTGGGGGCGCGAGTGTCATATGGGGGGCGGGGGGTCACGTGCGCCTCGCAGCACGCGGACTGGGGGCGCGAGTGATTATGTTATATTTATTATTAGTTTTATAATTATTATTGCAGCTATAACTAAAAGTGCTCAAATTCCTTTTAGTTCTTGATTACCTGCTGCTATAGCTGCTCCTACTCCTGTTTCTGCTTTAGTTCATTCTTCTACTTTGGTTACGGCCGGTGTATATTTATTAATTCGTTTTAATTATTTATTGATTGATATATTTTTTTTTAAGGTTTTATTATTTTTATCTATTTTAACTATATTTATATCTGGTATTTCTGCTAATTATGAATTTGATTTAAAAAAAATTATTGCTTTATCTACATTGAGTCAATTAGGTTTAATAATAAGAATTTTAAGATTAGGGTTTCCTGATATTGCTTTTTTTCATTTATTAACTCATGCTATATTTAAAGCTTTATTATTTATATGTGCTGGGGTTATTATTCATATAATAAATGATATTCAAGATATTCGTTATATAGGGGGTTTATCTTTATATATTCCTTTAACTTCTTTGTGTTTAAATATTTCAAATTTATCTTTATGTGGCATTCCTTTTTTATCTGGATTTTATTCTAAAGATTTAATTTTAGAAATGGTTAGTTTTAATAGTTTTAATTTGATAGTTTTTATTTTATTTTATTTATCTACAGGTTTAACTGTTTTTTATACTTTTCGTTTAATTATATATGTTATAATTAATGATTTTAATTTAATAATAATTTATAATTTATATGATGAAGATTATATTATGTTAAATAGAATATTTGTTTTATTATTTATAAGATTATTAAGTGGTAGTTTTTTAAGTTGATTTATTTTTTCTTATCCTTATATAATTTATTTACCTTTTAATTTAAAATTAATGGTAATTTATGTTAGTATTTTAGGTTCAATTTTAGGTTTTATGGTTAGAAATATGGGAATTTATAGTTTAAATAAATTATTATTAAGATATAATTTAAGAAGTTTTTTATGTTTAATATGATTTATACCTAATTTATCTACTTATGGTTTAAGTTATATTTATTTAAATTTTAGACAAATTTTATTTAAAAATATTGATATAGGTTGAAGAGAAATTTATAGAGGTAAGGGTATTTTTAATATTTTAAAGAATTATTCTGTATTTTATAATATTTATCAAATAAATAATTTTAAAATTTATTTATTTAGATTTATTTTATGGTTTATAATTTTATTTATTTTTTTTTTTATTTAATTATATTTAAATAGCTTATATTATAGAGTTTAATATTGAAGATATTAAGGAGATAGNTGGTCTCCGCCACGCTCACATGCGCCTCGCAGCACGCGGACTGGGGGCGCGAGTGTCATATGGAGGGCGAGGGGGTCACGTGCGCCACGCAGCACGCGGACTGGGGGCGCGAGTGTCATATGGGGGGCGGGGGGTCACGTGCGCCTCGCAGCACGCGGACTGGGGGCGCGAGTGTCATATGGGGGGCGGCGGTTGGGTCGTCGCGGTAATATACGTTAACAACCAGTCTTGAAACAGATGCGTTTGTTTAACTGAAGGATGTGATCACCCCCCTATAGTTGGACTATTGTTAAAATGTTAGAAATGTTTCGATGTCAATGTCAAATGTATTGTCAACAAAGTGAAACGAGTTTAATGGTAACCACCGTGAGCACTGCCGAGGTCTGTGGATAAGCTTTGTTCTACACGAGCATGTTGTTAGATAGGCTTGTTGCTGAGGGGTCACTCTACGGTGGGGCGGGACGGAACATTCCCGGTCCGACCCGTAGCGCTGCGCGGCGTGTCCTGTCGCTCACCACCATGGCGTCCAGCACGTCGGCCGTGGTGTCGAGCTCTGGCATGTTGGTGAAAAAGTGGTTGGCGACGGAGCGCAGGGCGGCGCGCGGCCACTCGCTGTACCAGTCCAGCGTGCAGCACGACACCAGCGCCGGGAACTGCCGCAGTCTGCCGCGGAACACCTGCCCGCACAGTACATAGTACAAACGCGGCACACACTCGCTCCTTCACCAACAGAAGACGTTACAGCTTTGCGGCAGAAACAGGTAGGCACAAGGCGGCAGTAACGACCCGCGCACGATAGTACCTGTGTGACTATTAGAAATCACATTTGGGTGTATAAATACATAATTCAGCAGTTTGATTTTTATGTATAGGGAATCCTTGTGTTACACGACCACTAAGAACTAATAATTATTTGTTTATTGTTGACGTATGAGCACGACCTGTGCATTATGGAGAGGGTCGCACTTGTGGTTGACGCCACGATAATTATCATCATCAAACAAGTAAGGGTCCCCTCACATCTCCGATGGGGCTCATGACGATAACGATGTGCAAGTTGTTCCGGACCCTCTTCTGGTAGCAGGAGAACAGGTTGGTCTTGGTGGCGGGCAGGTTCATCTCCATGACGGCGTGGCGGACCGACATGTAGATCCGGTCCAGGTCTTCGGGCTCGTAGATGTTGGCCACGTCGCCCGAGCTCAGGATGCTGTTCACGTCTTCAAGGAACGATTCCATTTTTATCTGAAACATGCAATGTGACCACCTTCGAGCGCGCAGACCGTCCCATCGCAGCGCAAACCATCAGAGTAGTTCACGGAAACTCTCAACTTAAGACTGAAATGAACAAGTGACATTCAATTGAAGTCGAATTCGGAAACAGTGGGGATCAATTTGTCTGCTCCCTACAAGGAACTGATGAACAGTTGTTGTAATATGTTGTACCCCGGTGCGACAGTTGTGTGACGGCGAGGGGACCGCCCGGCTCTAAGCAACAACCCAACTCACCGACTAGTCAGTTGCGACTTATCTCGATAATTTAATATCTTTTTGTTCCTTCCATTTGCAAGTGTCATGACGTCACACTGCTTTAATCTGTCAGCAAGCTATAAGTTTCCCAGACTGTAGGAACCTGAGCATCCGAAAATAAGAAGACAGTTCCTCTGTTCTCGGCGCCGGCCTTCAGCATGGTCTGCCGCAGGTCGTCCCGCCACTCCTGCTGCCCGTACGACTTGGTGATCTCGATCTGCACGCACGCCAGCTCCGACATGGAAGCCGACAGCCTGGACAGCGACTGGCGACCTGGGGGCAGAGGGGGCCGTACAGCCGGGGCCACACCACACCACGGCACAGCAACGCGGGAGACGCACCCGACCCTCCCATCCCTAGGAGCAGGGCGTTGGCCATCGGCTGCCTCATGATCCTGGCAAGTCTGCAGAGGTGAGCCACGGCGTCCTCGAACAGCACCAGCTCGAGCGGGGCGGTGGTAGAGGCGTTGTACTCGCGCAGGTAGTGAGCCAAGATCTCATTTAACTGAAAAGTGGAGGAAAACTAATCAAATAAGATTAAAAAATTTGAGAAGCATTTCCTAACGATCGCGAACCTACTCCGCCAATAGACACACACATTCATCAACGCCGATTGCAATCGAACAGAACAATTTTGCCAAATCTTGCAAATGCACAAGACCCCAGCGAAAACTTTCCGTGGTAGATCATCCCGTTGTAGGGGGACGTCGGTCCTCACCTCGGCGGCGTCGGTGATCTCCACGTACTTCTTGTCGTCGGCGCCGAGGTCCATGAAGTCTCCGAACAGCAGGAGGCGGCCGCCGGTCACCTCGCCCGGCTTCTTGCCAAACTCCGAACGGATCTTCTTGTTTAGTAAGCTGGAAAAATCCTGATGCGATCATCTGTTCTAAGTATCACTCGTAATGTCGAAAGCGGCGAGAGCTCACTTGACAAACCACTGGCGGTCCTCGTCGTTGATCAGGCGGTCCTGGTACACGCGCTGGTGCTCGTGGTACCACAGCCTGATGACGTCGTCTTCGTCCTGGGTTGGGTCAGACAGTGGCACTGCAGTTACTCGACGCGACCACAACTAGTGTTTGTGTTTGTTTTGTCTTTGTTCTCATTCACACATTATTATTATAACATTATTGTAAATGCGAAAGTAGGTTCTTTGTTTGCCTTTCGCGTCATATCTACTCAATCATCTTCATAATTTTAAAAAGAAAAAACGCCTGCTTCTCAGAGGGATAGATTTTGTCAACATTACGGAGGGTGAAGTCGTGAATGTCTAATAAGTATTCCATTTTTTGTCCCAATAAAATCTTCCTACGTAGGTCCAAAGATAATTTTTTTAAGGACATCTACAAGTAATATTTAGAACCACATGTTCAACCAGCTAACCTTGACAAGCCGAGGATCCATCATCAGTATACCCTGGAAGACTTTACTAAGATCCCTCATGTTGAAAGTGTAGTGAGACTTGGTAGGAGTCGGCAGAAGTTCCTCCACGAGAGAGCTGAAGATATCTATGGACGCCTTCAAGAATGGGGCCTCTCTTATCGACACCTTGTCGAAATTTCTCGTCCAAGACTTCAAGATAACGCTGAAGATTGTGTACTGCGAAGAAATGAAATTATTACTATTTTAGTAAGAAATGAAAAGAGGATAGTTACGTGTGCTTGAATGCAATTTTTTTTTAACAACGAGGCTCCTACGGGATCCTCTTGTCAAGGGGATGGAGCTTCACTTGAGAGACCACGATAGGCATAAAAATGATAAGCTCTGTAATCTTCGACCTGATGTCCGGGCTTGATCCTGGATCTAAGCCGGGACACATAGGAGAGCCCGTGATCAGGCCCTCTCGTCGCAACCACAGTGATACTCCAGCGCCGGCAGCTGCGCCTGGCACCCTGGATGTTGGGTGCCTGCCACAGTGCGCCGTCGCACGCACAGACCCGTCGCAGTAAGTGTATCCCTACCTTGCTAGTATACTCCATCTCCGTAAATGAAATGTAGTGCATGTGGCGCAGCAGCCTGGCCGTGACGGGGTTCCGTCCTCCCCCGGCCGGTCCCATGGCGCCCACCATGGTCACGTCCACCAGGGTCTTGAACTCGCCTATGTTCAGACGGTCGTACCAGCCTGCACCACGCCGTATGATTGTCAATTTATATTACAGTAACGTAATAGATGTTGTGACCTAACAACTACTTCGCTTTCTATAAAGTTTTATAGAAAAACGTTACCAGAAAAGTCCATAAACTGTCTGAGCAGCTCGATGGGAGGTTGCGCTCCGTAGACCTCAAGCGCGGGCATGTTGAGGTCGTCGATGAAGAACACCTGGTACTTGGTCGGCGGCGGCCCGAATACTCCGCGGCGCCGACGTTCCAGCTTACTGTCGATGACGTCCTGAGCACACGACCGGCGCCATTAGC
Source organism: Bombyx mandarina (assembly GCF_003987935.1). Next base: position 245,460 of record NW_021011524.1, read on the forward strand.
AAGGGGATACAGTGGGGCGGCCGGCTGCGGGCCCCGCCGCGTACCTGGGTCTGGTTGGCCGAGGTCCTCGCCGAGAACACGATGAATTCGCAAATGAACTTCTTGTGCAATCCGCGGCTGAGCTTGGAGGTGATGGTGAGCGTCTTGCCGGCGCCCGTGGGCCCCACGCACAGCGCCGCCCGCTGGCACCACACCTTGTAGCCCAGCAGGGCCGCGCTGCGCACGTTGTCTATGGTCGGGACTTCGATATCTGCGACAGAAGCATTATCGCAACTCTCACCAAAACCAAAATAATTATCAATAGGTTTGACATTACCGACCGTAAAATAGAAACTTAACCTTAACCAGAAATTATAATGAGGAGGTAAACTTTGTCCAATTATCTTGGCATACAGCATACCAAGCATTAAACAGTTACCAGAGTCAGCAACGTGGCGTCACGAGGTGAGTCTCAGTTGGCTCCTCCAGTAGTAAGCAACCCATATAATGATCATCCCTCGCTCTCATCCACTGCGAGGAGTGGTCCGTCTCTCTACTCGTAGTACCCAAATGATCAGACCCGAGTATTGGCAGTCCGGGTCCACTTCGTAGGCGTCCAGGTTCTGCATCCAGTTGTACCAGTAGGGCGCGGCGGGCTCGCCGTCCTCGGTCGGCTCCGTGAACCCGCCGTCGTGCAAACTGAATTATTTTATATCCATTTTTAGATTCTCGTTTCTCTAATATTGGAGAATTATGTAATTTTCAAAGTTTACATTTTCTTTTTAAATTCAATCAGCGGCATTATTGTGAAAAGTGAGTATATGCTATATACAAGTAAATTAGACAAATGTTCAAGGTTGAATAAATCATTAATCCACTATGGAAGCACACGAAAATATTTGACTGTAATGTTTACTATCACTCAGAGACGACCGTAGTAGCAAGAGAGGTCAGGTATCCAACTATCTCTAGAGACTACAAGAAATATGGAATATTCGACTCACGTGTAGTCATAGACCCTGCCCTCCTTGGGAAAAGGCGGCTTGAGTCCGTTCTGCGTGGTGAGGTCGCGCATGAAAGTGGAGAACACGGCGCGGCCCGCCAGGTCGCACGTGGCACCCACGGTCCACACCGTCGCCCACACCACCCAGCACGGCGCCAGGCGGGCTAGAGGAACCGCCCACGTGTAGAGTAAGTACTGGCCCCTGGTACACTGTGAGCCCCCGGATCGATCTCATGTCGCCTCAGTGGGTGCAAGGAACTTTTTTTATTATTTTGCTTATATGGGTGAACGAGCTCACAGTCTGCTTGGTGTTAAGTGGTTACCGGAGCCTATACACATCTACAACGTAAATTTTCAAAGTAAATTCGTAATTTTTTTTTATGACAGCTTTGTGTCATCCAGCACATGACCTTAAAAAAACCAGAACGATTTGTAATTCTTGTATAGAGCAGCAGGTGCCCTGACCTCCACCGACCAAGTTCACGAGAGAGCAGAGAAGGAGCGCGGACTAACGCATGAGGGCTATGAAGGCAGGTCCCGGCGGAGGCTTGTCGTCCTTCCCGGTGAGCGGTCGGAGCCTGAAGTCCAACAGTTCTAGGAACTTTAAGACCAGTGCCGAGTCCAGGGACGGCACCATCTCCGTGAGCTTGGTGCGCAGCAGCACCAGCGACGGGTACAGGTACGTCGTGATCAGGTTCGGCAGAATCTTGCGTATGTTATCCGCCATCTATAGGAGGAGGGAGGTATATAGCGGGTCCTCCAGGTCACCACTGCGCATGATTTGCTTTTTTTATAGCCCGTGTAGGCAGACGAGCATACGACCCACCTGATGGTGAGTGGTTACCGTCGCTCATAGACGTCAACAATGCCAGGGATAGTGCCAAGCCGCTGTATACCATTGAGTACTGTCAACCAACCTCGTTTGTCTGGACAGAGCTTATTTGAGGTTCAACGGCAGAATGGAGCGGTCGCAAGTCGTGGTGCACTTCGACACTTGAAAATGACTACAATTGTTGATATTCTTATTAATTCACATTTTAACTTTCGATGTAATACTGTTTGTTTAGGGACGCGTTGAGTCCTCGGTAACGCAGTGCAACCGGCGTACCTCACCGCACTGAAGAACTCTGTTGAGACTATAACGTGTCGCATTGTAATGGCAGTCACTGTAATGAGCCAGCCAGTGAACTGGTCACAGATGCTAGTTGCCGTAGGTGGCAGTAGATGGTACAGTACACTGACCGGCGGGATGGAGGAGCGGAGCCAGGCGTTGACGAGCGGCAGCAGGCCCACCACCTCCGCATCGATGTAGACCATGCCGCAGCGCGACACCGTGGCGGGGGACGCCACCGCCAGGTCCGCCACCTCGAACAGCATGCGCTGCCGCTCCGTCAGCTTCATGATCTCGCCGCTCGACAGGCACAACTTCTTGTTGTCGTCCAGCACCTGCAGCAGCGCACTGTACTGCCACCGCACCCGCTCCCCTACTGCGGGCCGGGGCTACCACTACGTCGGCACCACTACACGAGCCCGAGACACATTAACGCTGTATTTAGCCAATTATATGCTATAAGCATACTTTTAATATATTTATAATTTTGTAACGCAAGTATCGAACTAACAGTATTCATATTCTCGATCCAGACAGCGTCAACCGGCCCGTCGAAGACATACCATCGCTTGTCCATGTCTTCCACCGCGATGCCCATGCGGACCAGACTCGATAAGATGCCATCCGTCCTTTACAACCAGCCACAAATGAATTTTGCAAACCAAAAGAACTGCAAGGATTTTATTTATTGTATTTGTAGGCAGACGAGCATACGGCCCACCTGATGTAAGTGGTTACCGTCGCTCATGGATGTCAGTAATACCAAGGAATAGCTAAGTCGCTGATTACCATTAAGTAATCTCCACAAACCTCATTTGAAGAAGGACATGTCACAGCGCTCGGGAAACACCGTGGAAGGGAGCTCATTCCAAAACACAGAGGGAATCGAAATCCCTCCGTACGCCCAATGGAAGTAGCTGGTATTTAGGAGCCCCGGCCCAGAGGTGAGAGCAGTACACTACGCGCCGTTGGAACAGCCCTTTGTAAAGCGCAAGTCTTTGCCCAGGCGTGAAATACCGCCATATTCGTCAATTTGAGAGAGCACGCTGCCACGCCCTCAGCGTGTTCTCCGAGTCCTCAGCTATGAGCGGCTTAGTAGTGGTCTTGTCATACCTGATGTCAATAAGCAATGATGACCACTCATCGTCAGAATGCGTCTCGTCCTTTGCAAAAAAAAAAACAAGAAATTAATGAGCTCTCCATAATCGCTCATTACTACGGTTATATAAGAGCGAGTGTATTGAAACCAACCATTCGTGAGTCTGGAGGTCAAACTCCCCGTACAGCTGCCCCATCGTTATGGACTTGGGGTTGACCACGAAGGTGTGCACCGGGGCGAAGGGAGTGCCGTCCGGGGCGGGCTTCCCTTTGATGGCGGTCAGGGCGTCGCGCAGGATCTCGTAACACTTCCAACGATAGTTTAACTTAACGTCAGCTCGGCACTGCACACTGTCGCAACATCACGCACGCATGCACGCACGTACACGCACACACACGCACATGCACACACACGTACACGCACACGAAATTGAAAAAATAAAATAACGTGGTTTTTACGGAGCAGCATATTAATTAAAGCCTTATTTAAAATTATATCAACAAGTACAATTAGAAGTTCATAGATCTTCTATATATAATATATGTTCTCTGAGTACGGTCGAGTTAATAATATAAATAGCATTTTTAAAACCAAGACCAAAAAAAAGAAGATGCTACCTTGGTCTTCCCGGCGCCCGCGGGCCCCACCAGCATCAGGCCGTGCCGGACCACCGTGGTCTCGTACAGCTGAATTATCTTGAATATAAAGGCTGAAAACGATATACGTGATGTCCACGGGCATCTGTGCATTGCGTACAGCTCTACGTATGAGCGCCCGTTGGATATAGTCTACCAAACACTCGTGTAGATTTTTCTTGTATTCTGTAATGTTGGTGACAGTAAGGGTCTGTCGCAGTAGCACAACTCACCGTAGACGTCGTCGTACCCTCGCTTGACGAGCACGCTGCGGATGGACTGCTCCATGATCCCGTAGTCCACCACCGGGATCTCCACTCGCGGGAACAGATCCGATATTATACCTGTTGGCCAAACTTCATATTATGAGGACAACAACTTCAACAGGCTTTTGTAAAAATGGCCCTGATCTCCTGGACGAGTGGTTTAAATAAGACAAGTCGCGGTAAAATGTGCTTGGGATGATCTTATTTGTCCATTATTTGCAGAGTCCTCTCGTACTTTATCAAAATAAGCAACTAACCGGTGGTAGAACTTCTTGTGAGTGTTAGTTCTGCCGTGAAGCAGTAATGTGTTTCGATTTGAAGGGTGGGGTAGCCGTTGTAACTATACTGAGACCTTAGAACTTATCTCAAGGTGGGTGGCGCATTTACGTTGTGGATGTCTATGGGCTCCAGTAACCACTTAACACCAGGTGGGCTGTGAGCTCGTCCACCCACCTAAGCAATTAAAAAAAAACGGTTGCTGTCGGAGCGCAAAGCTGATCTCGCCGAGTCAAGAAAGCGACAACACAGAAGAGCTAGATAGAGAATGAGGCGGGTCGGGGCGCACCGTTGAAGAGCAGCAGGTCTTCGGCGAGGAACTTGGGCACGTTGACGTCCCGCAGCGCGCGCAGCACCAGCTGGCGCTCGTCGCCGCCGGGCTGCTGCCGCATGAGGTTGCCGGCCACCACGATCACGGTCTTCACGGCGCGCATGCCGAAGTCGTAGTGGTCCTGGGGCACACGGCACGCTCACCAGTCGATAACTACGCTTTTTAACTTAAATGTTGATGATAACTTTAGAAACAAGTGTAACAGTAACTGTAACTACTTGTATAGCAAACAATGTCGTGATTTCATTATGCAGACTAAAGTTTCACTATTTCACTTTCACACACTTTCGCTTTCATATTTAGACACATTTCACTACATTTCATGAGTAATGAACTTTATCCGAACCTGAGAAGACAGTTGTTCCGAACTAAGTCTGAAGGTAGTGGTGATCTTCCCTGCGAGGATCTTTGCTTCGTAGAAGCCGTAAGAGAAAAGAGAAATTTCCGCGATGAGAGCATAATCTGGAACCATCATGGCGATGGGGCGGAAGAGAGCCTTCAAATTTTCAGGTAGCTCCGTGCGACCTGGTGGACGGTAACAGATTGAAGGAGTTAAGAAGACTGCCTTGGTATTCTGGTCCGACACTACCACCGACTCACCTGCTATAATTTTTATAATTTTTTTTTGTGACTTACCCAAGTCAATACGACACTGTGATCTGTTGTTTCGGACTGTGGTCGATCATGATCAATTTCAAAAATCAAAAGTCTACGTAGTACATTAAAATGTTGAACTCTCGTTCGCAGTGGCACACACAAGGTCGCCCTTACACCGGGCAAGTATCGCAGAATCAATAAAGTACATTTGACCAACCTGCATATCCAGGGTTCATGGTGATGAAAACTGAACAGGAAGCCTTGATGGGCAGCTCGATACCCTCGAACATGAACTTGTCCAGCTTGGCCACTTGCGCTTTCTGGATCGTCGCCACCTTGTCCACGATAACGTCGCATTAATCAGAATCTTTACACTTTACTGGACCAACTGTCCTTTCACAGGAATTTCCAAAATTCTTTTTGGAAGTGCGGTACTGGTTCGGACCAGTTTCCAGAGATCTTTTTTGCCACGTACCATCCGGCTATGGAATGAGCTCCCCTCCACTGTGTTTCCCGAGCGCTATGACATATCCTTCTTCAAACGAGGCTTGTGGAGAGTATTAAACGGTAGGCAGCGGCTTGGCTCTGCCTCTGGCATTGCTGAAGTCCATGGGCGACGGTAACCACTCACCATCAGGTGGGCCGTATGCTCGTCTGCTTATACGGCAATAAAAAAATATATAAAAAAACCTACTTGCTGCGCAACTACGGAGAGCACTTCAATGTCTATTCTGTTAAACTCATCGAAGCACGCCCAGGCCCCTGAACTGGAATAACATTAAAATGATAAATGAAGTAAGTATTGTAAGTACAATAAGTACAGTATATACTTCAGAAATCTTCTGTTTTCTCGTGTATCAAATCTTTGAAAGGTCCATAGTCCATCAAAAGGGCAGTAAAGTCGTAAAATACTCACGCAGCCAATCCCTTAAAGAACTTGCCCATCGCCATGTAGTCCAGCTGGTCCGAGCAATTGAACACCACGCATTGAACGGCTAAGGCTTTGGCTAAATCCTACAACGCAAGGGTCAATTGTTATGTAGACCGTTATCAACTTAACGAGAGGTCATATTGTGTGATTTGTAGCGTGGGAAGTAGAAATTTAAATATATATGACAAAAGAATTTCAAGAAGAAGATGATGATTCAAGTAAGGTCGTTTAGCCCTAGAAAATCATACTAGTACGGTGTGGATCGTCAGTGGCATGGTGATGGCAGGGACGCCGGTTACCTTCGTGGTCTCGGTCTTGCCGGTGCCGGCCGGGCCCGCGGGCGCCGCGCCCTGGTGGACCCGCATGGCGCACATCAGCGTGAGGTAGCACCGGTCCGTCAGCGGCGTGATCACCAGCCGGCCGCTGCGACACACCCCACCTCACTGCTCAGTGGTACTCGGACAGACAATGGACTACTTCTAAGCACAGTGTGAGCTCGCAAACCCACCCGCAAAGTCATTTGAAACATAGGATTACTTAAGTGACGTCTGTGATCTTTAAATTTCTTTAAATAAACATACAAGCTCCCCGTCGTTTGTGGAGTTAAACAGGGACTGCTAATGATTTGTAAGCACCTACCGGTTTTCATCTTGAGTCATAATGTTGATGGCTTCAGTAACATCATTTCCTAAACATATATCTAGATTATAGCCCGAACCACATGGCTCCTCACCTGTTCCCGAGATATTCATTCTGGTAGATGAAGACTGCATTAAGAGCTCTGACTTCGCAGCAGTTCTGACTAAACTGCCGATAGTACATGCTCGTGTCGAGGACCTCCTCGTCCTGGTACACTTCCGGGGACTCGCCCTCTTCCAGGGGACGGGGCTCGTTTACCACCTCGTAATATCTAAAATTCAGACTCGATGTCATTATTTATTTATTTATTTGGGAAACAAACAGTACAATACAAACATATAATATTTTAAAAAAATATAGCTAAAACAATAACCAAATATGTTTCCACAATCAAAATCACATATAAGTAAAAAGTGAACAAGAAGAGAAATTTAGAAATTTAAATTACAAAAAAACAAAAGCAACACAATACGCACATATTATTTTATACATCAACTATACTACTTATCGGGCTAAATCACCTTATAAATATTTTAAAATATGATAAATTGTTCCGTCCGGCTAGCGGTGGCAAGTTGTCTCGAGCACTGGTGCCGGCTACACTAAGCGCGAGCACAAGTGGCGACATGAGCGGGTACTGACCGCAGCTGCGAGATCCAGTGGAAGTCCGTGAGCGCGCGCACGGCCCGCAGCGCGTCCGTGACGTCACGCGCGTGCACCTCCACCACGAGCAGCGCGCACACCACCTCGCGGTGGAACCACGACAGCTCGCCCTTCACCAGCGCGCGCAGGCTGTCCAGCTGTGCGCCGCCGACATGGGGACATTGGACACAGAGGATAGGAAACAGGTTGGCGCCGATTTAGAATGATTTATTGAAAACCATACCTGTTTCAGCATATTCTCATAGAAGACGTCGACGCAACAGTTCCGTATGGCGTCCTCGACACCGGCGGTCCAGGCCAGCTGGCTGCCCGCGATGACGACCTGCCCCGGCCAGCGCAGCACCCACTCGGCGCGGGGCAGCACCCAGATCTCCTCCAGACTGTCGATCAGGGTCAGTCGGACTGAGGGGACCAGAGAACAAGCTGTAGCAACATCTGTCGCCGGTCACGCTTCAACAAGTAATGTTCGATTACAAGTGTGTAGTTCAGATTTGATCCCTCTGTACGATCTACGATAAACTACTCTTGTTTAATAGAATTTCTCAACGTTGCCTTTCTTTCACTAAAATAAAAGAACTATAGAAACTAATTAGGTAATGGATTGTTCTCCTCCATAATTGAATGTCGCGATCGAAGATCGGGTAAAACAAAATAATTTAATTCACTTTTAGGTATATAGACGGCTTACCTCAGTAATTACACTTTTTTTTAATACACAATATGATTCTTTCGTCGTGAATTCATCCGCGTTAGGACACATTTCACTAAAAGTTTGGTTACGACTGCGGGACTCAAGCCCCGGCACAGTCGCATCGGCACGAGTGCACCGCGCGTGTTGTCCTTTATTAGGCCACGACGCCGTCAAGCCCGGGCCAGTCCGACCTGTTTGTTGTAACGTAGAAACTAACTGGTGTTCTTCATGGTGTCCTCCAGCAGCAAGAGCCACTGTTCCACGTTTGCAGTGGGGTAGAACTTGTACTTGAGCTCCACCGTCTCCCCCTCGCTGGAGTGCATCTCGGTTATTCGGAGATCCGATTCAAAGGTCACCTATTGTTATCATTCCGAACTATAGCTATAGAACATTATGTAAGGGTATCCTATAAGATTTTAACAACATCTATAAATATAAATGAAAAATAATAAATTAGCAAAGACAAAACAGTTAATTTCGGTCCCCTACGGTCCCCGCGCTTGTCAACCGACTTCCCCTCTGGTTGCGTTCGTGATGATGTCCGTTAGTCGCGAGCTCGTCGCTGTCGCTATATAGCATGCGACGTCTCGCACGCCGCCCCGCGCCCGCAGCGCCGTGCGGTCCGGCGCCGCGGTGCTGCGACGTGCTTGCGGCGTGCGGGCGGCGCCGCCTGGTGTCGGCGCGCGTCGGATGTGACGTCGAGTAATATTTATAAAACATATTTTATTCCCGATGTTTTTCGATTACAAGCAGACATGATTTAGCTCTGAAATGACCTTTTTTCTGGGGTGTTTCTTATAAACTTTTCCCCTACTTCTACAGATTCGCGCGGATCTGAGAGAACGAGCTAACACTAGTCTCAGAAAGAGCAGTGCTTCGCAAAAGGCTCAGAGCTTCTTAAGCACTATATCCCTAAATATCATTTCCTATGTTAACAACAATGTTGATCTTATTTTAAATCAACATTAGATGATGATCGAGCTTTGCTCGATTTTTTTGTTTGATAAATTCTATTTTTTAGAAATTATACTTAAATACGAATTACATATTGATAAAATGATAAAATATTTCAAGATCGTTTAGGCATTTTTAAGTGAACACGTGAGTTAAAAAGACACAAATAATATAAATAAACAATTCATTTTCTTGGTCTAACCTTAAACCAAACACTCATTGGCTTTGGGTTGCTTAACAACGCCATCTGCTGAAGCTTTAGTGTGTCTTTAAAGCAGTTAGTTGCTCTCAATTAAGAAAAATAGTATTATTATTCGCCAATAGATGTCGGGAAGAGTCAAAGTTGATTATTGAAAACACGAATAAAACAACGTTTTCTGAAAATAAATCGTAGCTAGATCGATTTATCGCCCCTGAAATCCCTTGTATACTAAATTTTATGAAACTCGTTGGGGCCGTTTCCGAGATTCATATTATATCTATACAAAAATTGCTCGTTTAAAGATATAAGATAAGATAGACGAACCTTGGCAATATTCTCGAAGCACTTCTTGAGATGCGGCTGGACGGAGGCGGGGTCCCGCGCGTGCGCCAGGATGAGCAGCAGGTCGTCGTCGCTGAGGAAGAAGAAGCGCGGGAAGCAGAGCCTCTTCCGCGCCGTGTAGTGCGCCAGGCCGCGCGCCACCGCCGCCAGCAGCCCGCGCGCCTCCCGCACGCTCTCCAGCACCGCGCCCTCCGCGCTCGCCAGCATCTGCGGCGCCGCATCCGTCAGCTCGCGCCCAGCACCGCCGCGCGCCCCCCCACCCACCTACCTTGGGACACGCGGCCGCCGTCCCCATGATCCTCCTCCATATCCTCTCCATGGTCCCGTACTTCTTCGCCTCGAAGGGGAGCTGTCTGGAGATGTCCTCCGACGTAAAGATAGGCTCTAGGTACATCCAGTCCCTGGTTATGAACAAGTACAGTTTGAGATGAAGTATGAACTTTTTAAGGATCTGCAACATTAGAAACGTTATCTTCTTTGAACTAGCGGCGGCATGGTAATGATATGGCATTGTCGATGTCCATGGGATGTCGGCGGTCAGAATAAACACAACTTTTTTCCTTCAAATTTAAAACGAATAAAGTAAAGTTCTAAAAATTTAAATACTAACTTCTGACATTCGATCCATTCATCCAGAACCATCTGCATCATCCTCAACTTGCTGTCCCACTCCTCGATACGGAGTTCAAAGGCAGCCTTGAACGGACTGAAGCCGAGTTGCTGGGTGGCCAGCAGGTGCTCGTCCAACAACTGGAGGGTCTCGTCGGGGACCTTCATCACGTACGTTCCTAAAAGTGGAGGGCNAAATTTAAATACTAACTTCTGACATTCGATCCATTCATCCAGAACCATCTGCATCATCCTCAACTTGCTGTCCCACTCCTCGATACGGAGTTCAAAGGCAGCCTTGAACGGACTGAAGCCGAGTTGCTGGGTGGCCAGCAGGTGCTCGTCCAACAACTGGAGGGTCTCGTCGGGGACCTTCATCACGTACGTTCCTAAAGGTGGAGGGCGGCGTTTGTGCAGAGGCCAAACCGAACTGGTCCCAACTTACAAACCACATTCGCTTTCAGAAACAAGCTGACAGCGCCGCAGCAGAACGTTGCCGCGTCCGTGTTCGCACAGGCAGACGCACCGCAATGTAGCATGCGTTATATTACTGCTACTAAGTTAATTTCAATTAACTTCAATTAACTTAATTTCAATTAACACTAGATAATGAAAATAATAATGAGATATGATTTAAGAATTCAAGATTTGACTATTAATAATGAATACATACCGGTGTTCTTGTAAGGCGTGATCTCCATGGTCTTGGTGGCCCAGTCCGTCTGCATCTTGTCCAGGGCCTGCTCGATGACGTACTCCTTGGAAGCGAGCTCACCAATCTGCGCGATGAGGTCGCCGTGTTTGCCGACGCCTTGTTTGAGACACATGTCGAACGTCTGCTTCTCGTTCATGGTCAGGGTTATACCTGTTTGTATTGTAACAATCTACGTCTAGAAGAGACACATTACAACTGAAGGTTTAATATTATTCTAGGGAATAGTTAAAGATAAACTGTTTTTAGTCCAATCTATTAAAACCTTTTTTCGCTAAAGGACCCAAACTTTAGTTAAGCTAAGGCGCAAAGTGACCCCGGCGGAGGCAGTCGAAAGGCAAAAATGACTCGTCTCTCTTCGTTCCGGAGAGCTCATCTACCGTTTATTTATTCCATGATGGAGGACGTAGCGGGTAGCATTGTGGAATAAAGCAGATGAGTCGTGAACTTGTTCAGCCATCCACATATGTACTTAATGAATAAAACCAAGACGCAGTTTGAGTCACTGTTAAGGGTATGGGGAAGAAGCGATAAGTTGGAACAATTATACGTACCGGCTTTCTCCATGAACTCGTTCCAGTGTCTTTCCTTCATCCCAGGGTTCCGAACGGCTTGGATGATGGGGATCAACGGCCGAAACTCGTCGATGTCGTTCTACGAGCGCGTACAAACTCCGAAGGTTAGAACCAGATGAGCCGATGTCGACCGACTTATCGTTTAGTGTCGCTGTGTCGCCGCATAGGCATCACAATGTGAGTAATGCCCCACCCCCTTTTGAGCGCGAGGTTTACACTGGTGGTAGAACCCCTTGTGAATCCGCACGGATAGGTACCACCATCCCGCCTATTTCTGCCGTGAAGCAGTAATGCGTTTCGGTTTGAAGGGTGGGGCAGCCGTTATAACTATACTTGAGACCTTAGAACTTATATCTCAAGGTGAGTGGCGCATTTACGTCGTAGATGTCTATGGGCTCCAGTAACCACTTAACACCAGGTGGGCTGTGAGCTCGTCCACCCATCTAAGCAATAAAAAAAAGAGATTGAAGTATTCTCTCGGTATCGTGAATAACTTTCGACATAGACCGACTTTATTTACGTGAACAAGGGAATTGAAACCACTGACAGTAGTATAATACCATGTAAAGGATATCATATAATATTAAGAAGTCGTCTTAAGGGCTTAGTTTAACACCACAGAATATAGTTTAGGGTTTATACGCAATTGAATTGTTACGGCTGGCGCACCCTCCTAATTGGTTGGCGATAGAAATAGACAGGACGGTGTTACCCCCGGACCTGTACACCACGAATCTGCCAACCCGTTATTATGGCGCAGTCGGAATATTGCACCGATTTTAAACCTAATGACAAAATCAACTAACCTTGACTGAAATAGCTACATTCTGAACTTTAGGCAGATCGGCGAAAACCTTGATGCACTTAAGCACCGTCTTATAGTACTCGTTGACTAGCGGCTCGATGCTGTCCGCGTCCACGTACATCAGCGGGTTGTCCACCCACACCTCGCGAGCTTTCAGGAAATCTACATCACCACAACACAACATCATCATCATCAGCCTGTATCTCTCCACTGTTGGATGTAGGCCTCTCCCATAGTCCGCCACAATGAATGATCCTCCGCCTTCCGCATTCAGTCTCTCCCAGCATATCGCCGCAAGTCATCGGTCCAACGGGGGCAAGGGGACGCCCAACGCTGGAGGACCACAACACAGGGGTCTATCACAAATTACAAGCAGACTAATGTCCAAGTATAATTTATTGCACTGATTGTCTTTGTGACACCTGTAGTTGAGATGATCTCTCCGCCATCTACTGACATGCCTCTCTACCCAGTCAACTAAGTCATCGTATTTCCAACGTGTACATACCCGAAGCGGTTACCCAAAGGTTCCTGTACGGCTCAAATTCCTTGACCAGTCGGTTGAGATCGGCGAAGGGCACTACCGGCTGCCCGAATAGTTTCTGTCTTTGGTTGAGAAGGCGGCCCCAGTCCTGGGCATCCTTCATACCCTTCCAAGCCTTTTTAATGTCGTTGGCTATTTCGTGGACCTGAGGAACAACAACGCATAATACATTCAATGGCCGACAATAACTCGTGGAGCCATTAGAGCTGTCACTGGGCCGCAGCACAGCGCGTCACCTTGTTGAAGTCGTTCTGCAGGGTGAGCTGCATGCACTGCGCCGTGAACATGTCGATCTTGTCGAACAGCGCCTGCTCGTCCTGCTGGTGGAGCTTCCAAAACTTCTCCTGCTCTTCTTCCAAGAACTCTATTGTGGCCACCACCTTCGCAGCAGAATATAATATAATAATATAATCACTTCTCTCAAAACATAACACGAATAGCCCATCGCGGCCTCGGTGGGGACCACTAACGTTGACAGTCCTTAACACGTGACTTAGAGTCCAGTAAAAAAATTGCAAATTTCGTCATATAATTTTGTACATTAGTATTGCAAGGCTTTTCATTTGATTGTAACTAACTTGCTTATTGATGTTCAGAGGCCATCCAATGGCTTCCCACAGCGCCTTGAAATCTTCGTTCTCCAGAGGCGTGAAGAATGCGTCCAGCACTTCATAGTCCTGGTGAAGGAGCCACGTCATCATGAAGTTCTTTAACTATGTCATTATTTTCTAAGTTTGAACGTTAATAAAATGTGTATTTCGTCTCTAATAATTTGAAAGTAATAACAAATTCAGAGTAATTTCTTTTAAATGAAATATCATTAATTTTGAAGCCCTACGCATTCGGTGACAACTGAAATTTTAACATTGCCTGCTTCCGCTGAGGTGAGGAAATGACCTACCGTGAAGACCTTCTTCATGATATCATCTTGAGTCTTCAGAGCAAAAGGCACGGACTCCATCCACTCCCTGATCTCGAACACGTGCTCGATGGTGTTTGGCTTCTCGCCCAGCTTCCTCATGACGGCTCTGTAGGCCTGAATCACGTCGTCCACCATCAGCCTCACCTCCTCCGCCCACATCGTGAGCAACGCCTTTATGATCTCCGATCTTTTATTCACTAACATTTGCTGAAATTGGTAAACACACACAATGCGACTTGGATTCAAGAGAGTCCTCCGTTACTACGCCATCCTTAAAATTATTAGAAAATATTAATAGCAATCCCGAGATAGAACNCTGTAGGCCTGAATCACGTCGTCCACCATCAGCCTCACCTCCTCCGCCCACATCGTGAGCAACGCCTTTATGATCTCCGATCTTTTATTCACTAACATTTGCTGAAATTGGTAAACACACACAATGCGACTTGGATTCAAGAGAGTCCTCCGTTACTACGCCATCCTTAAAATTATTAGAAAATATTAATAGCAATCCCGAGATAGAACTGCTGGTTTTTCCAAAGATTACAAACGAGGACCAAGGTACCATAGTTAAAAAGGACCCAATTGTTCAGTTTTGTCATACTAACTTTAAGGGTGTCTACGTTGATGGCAAAGGGTCCTATCACAATGTACTGCGGCAGGCGCCAAATCAATTCCTGTTTGGCGTCATAATGCATCTGGAGCTCTTCGCGAGTTTCCGAGGATGAGTGCTTCTCCTCGCGGAACTTTCTGGAATGACGATCTTTATATAAATTGAGCCGTTATACAAGCAAGGTCTGCAGCAGGTTTCAACTCGCGTGAATGTCAAGTTCCGCTGCAACAGCACGATGGAGAAACTCTTAATACTCTGTGAGCCCGCAAGCGTCACTGGATAAATAGCAAAGCCTGTCTGCGGACATGAAGTTCAATTTCAATAACATCAAAGTTTAGTACGGTGCCCCGAATTACAATGATTTATAATACTCGTGGGATTTATTTTATCAAACAGTTAGTGGAACTGAACAGCGCTAATTGTATGAAAAACTTGATTACTTCAAAATACTCGGGAACCATGTATCGTGTGTCGATACAATGACAGAAATCTACCTGTTGTTCATTAGAGTTGGGTCAAATGATTTTTTTGTAAGCCTTTATTGCTGATACTAAACAACGATATTTACACATTGTAGCAAATTGTTTTAACTTAAATGATTTAGGTACGCATAAAAATAATGCCATGCCCAAACATAGTTTTAATTACGGGAAAGTTTAAAAAAAACACAGATAGGTATATATTTATTTTTACCCGTAAATGCTTCGGATCAGAAGATGAAGCTTTGTACTTCTTACTTTAAAATTACAGATTTCCATAAAACAGTAGGTATTCCTTTTGTGTTACTCCCTCAAAAAAATAAAATTAATATAACATCGCAGACATCAATTGCTAAAATTTCAATTTTGTAATCTCAGCGGCTTAGGCTGAACAGTCTTGAGTCCGTCCGTCCGAATTGTGTTAACACTGCTGAAAACTCTGAATAAGCGTACCATGCTTCACGACTTGTCGAACTTCGCGGTAGGCAGCGGCTTGGCTCTGCCCCTGGCATTACTGAAGTCCATGGGCGACGGTAACCACTCACCATCAGGTGGGCCGTGCGCACGTCTGCCTACAAGGGCAAACAAAAAAAAAAAACAAAAAACTAAAATAAGGCAAGAAACAACTCACTCCACATACTGCTCCACGTCGAGCTGATACAGAGAGGTGTAACACTCGTACTGTCGCAGATAGGCGAGGAGGGGCACTTTGGCCTGACGGTATGCTCTCAGCAGCCGCTCCCTGTACTCGACCACGTTCGGTTCCAGTAAACCTGGGAGAAGCCAGGTCCTACGAGTCAACTGAGGCCCATATTAAAATAAACACTAGGGTCAATGAAGTGAAGTTTATCTCCGAGAGAAAACTACCATGTGAAACTATGTGGCCACTACTATGGGAAAGGGATAATGGTAAGCGTTTCTTTTTTGATTGGAAGACTATCAAAGAACTACTGTAAATTAGGAGTTTTCAACTTGTTTTGCAGGGCTCTCGTTATAAACTTTCTCTGGCTATAATAGAGAGGGAGAGAGAGTGAGATAGCAAAGACACTGATTATAGCATGTCTTGTGAGGCCGCACGGGCACCACCACCCTGCCTATCTCTGCTGTGAAGCAATAATACGTTTCGGGTTGAAGGGTGGCGAAACCGTTGTAACTATACTGAGACCTTAGAACTTATCTCAAGGTGGGTGGCGCATTTACGTTGAAGATGTCTATGGGCTCCAGTAAACATTTGACACCAGGTGGGCTGTGAGCTCGTCCACCCATCTAAGCAATAAAAAAAAAACTTATAATTACATTTTACAAGAAAGCAGGCTTATTCATGTACCAAACAAGAGAATGAAATCTGAGAGCCCCCAGACAAATACATCAAGTCTCCACTAAAGACCTCATCTATTATTGTATTTCGGAAACACTCTCGGCTCATTTTCTATTTAACATCCTGACCATGGACTTATACCAAATAGAGATATTAAAGGTACGAAGAGACCATACCTATAGAAGTGAGGTACAACTCTTTGTCGAAGACGAGTCCCCTCATGATCATCGGGCTCACTTGCGGTATGAAGTGACATTTGTACAGCATGTCGCGGAACAGACGCTGCGTCACGACCTGGTGCACGCGGCAACTCATTACTAGTTTCTTTAAATTCTCATATAGCAGTTTTATTCACAAACTAGCTGTGCCCGTCCGCTTCGCTGGACATTTAAAATTAACATTATTATTTCTCACCCCCACAAATATTCTCATCATTAACGCCCCCGCAACTGGTGTAGGGAGTCCAACTCAAGACATTAGCCTATCCATTAAGTACATGTATTTTCTACATGGATACCATGTTTCAAGTCAATCGGATGCATGGTTCAGTAATTATAACGGAACATCCGTAAAAACCACTGTAGATTTATATATTAGTATAGAAGAGCTAGTGACAAAAACTATAATGCCGGTATCGCCGTCAGGTCCATCACGAGGTATCATACTGTCCAACTTAAAATTTTCGTAATTACAATGCGATTGACATTTCAAATTTAGTCATTACCTCTCAACACCATGTGGGCTAGTCGCTACATTTACGTCAACTGAAGACCAGACCAGCACCTAAGAATAGACTACAATACTTGAGAACTTTTCTATATGCCTGATCGGTGTACAAACCTCAAACTGTTCAGGATCTGTGGTGTAGTACGGTCCGTTCTCGGATATCATGAGGTGGAAGTAGAAGAGTGTTGGCGCGGACGTCCTAAAGGGCGTGTTGATTAGATCCTCAGAGTCCCACTCGAAGTCTTCTCCACAAGAGTAGGTACAGAGACAAGGAGTCTCGCACATTGCGACGTACATGGCCATAGATTGCTCCAAGCAGAACCTCAGTGCATACTAGTGGAGAAAGAGATGGAATCACTACTTGATTATTTACACAGAGATAACAAACTACAGAATTAAATATTAATGTTCTGTANGCGTGTTGATTAGATCCTCAGAGTCCCACTCGAAGTCTTCTCCACAAGAGTAGGTACAGAGACAAGGAGTCTCGCACATTGCGACGTACATGGCCATAGATTGCTCCAAGCAGAACCTCAGTGCATACTAGTGGAGAAAGAGATGGAATCACTACTTGATTATTTACACAGAGATAACAAACTACAGAATTAAATATTATTGTTCTGTATCGTTAGAGCCCTAAACTGGGATTTACTGAATTGTAACTATATGAAAGAGGCACGCGACGGAACAACTACAGCTGGACCCCAAATACCAAACATCTTCTTCGCAACGATTTCAACTCCTAATGAGAATCGAATTCGAGCACTGTGTAACATAAGTTAGGGTAACTAAACACCAGACCTCGGAGTAGCGCCGCGTGTCTGGTTGTAGTGTTGACCGCGGGGATCCCCCTACTCTAACCGGGTTTTGACCCCGGACGGAGATCGGACGTCGAGTGTAAGAGTGCAGGGGAGTCGTTTAGTGCGGTAGGGCCCTAAAATTCCTTGGGTTCACGGTCTGCTCCCAACACTTTGCAGATTATCAAGTTCCACATACACCGCGTGCCCCCTAGGCGCGAGGACCTCGTAGGAGGTTCGGCCTCAGGCCCGAAAAAAATATAATAAACACCAGACCAATGAGACTATTACAAACGTAACCAATTGCTAAAAATATTAGATAAGGATCCTCAATAAATATAAAATAAGGGTCTTTATTTGATCAAAGTCCACTTTTCGTGTCACTAACTGGTCTGTTTCCCTTCCTTGTGTTACATGTAGGTACAATAAACGACAGCACTAGTGTACCTGCATCCGGAACCGAATCAACTGCAAGAACCGGCACAGCTTGCTCACGCCGTAGAACTGCCACTTCTTCTCGTATATGTTGAACCACCTGCAAGGCAGAAGCATCTCCGGAGTTCAACTCTCTAGTCCTCAACAGACCCAGGTCTGATGATCTTACATCAAAATAGTCGATGCGACTCACAATCCTGATGTATGACCAAGAACAACCCCATCGTCAATTATTAATAACATTCTTCTTCTAATATTTCCTGTCAGACACAACTTTGAGTAGTTTGTTGTCATGATAAGGACCAAGATAAGAATAAAAACTTACAAGTTGCCAAAAAAATAAGGAAGTTTGAAGAGTCCATTCGATGATTTGTTACTACCAGTGTTCGTAGAGAGGCGAGCTTATGGGACTCGTGGTATAAAGTTATCGTATCTCAAGGTCTCGGTAAAACACTCCCTCAGCCTCAAAGGACGTCTCCCGTGACGTCATGTGTACTTGTCAATTATATCGAATAAGTTATACGAGGACTAAACACTGCACAGTTGAACTTACCCTTTACCGACATCCCTGAAGGACATTCGGATGGCATGCGCCGTGTTGTTCAGCCAGGTCATGTTCAGATACTTCAGCAACTACGAAACAAAATTGATTCCCTTGAGGCTTCATAACTACGAGCCGTAGGACAGTCAATACTGAGCATTTCAAATTGTCTGTCGCTTAATCGGCAAGATGGTCCGCGGACGAACGAATCTACTCGTGTCGATTGATGTTATTTGGCAGATGGTGTATTTTTTTTATTTTTTCAGCCAAGTGATCACCAGTTCAGAACATCAGCGAGTTGACAACAAGGTACACGAATTACAGGATAAACGTCGCCTCAATTATACGGTAGGTACAAAATACCGTGCAATAATAGTTGACGACACCTTGAGTTTCATTGAAAAAATATTTAATATGTATATCATGTTATGCATAGATTTTTGGTAGCAAATTATACGGTGACACTGGTAAGTGCCACAACGGGTAATGCTCGATAGCTAAGGCTCGGACCCGCGCGTTACGGCTTACAAGGCAGGTCTCCATACTTGTACACCTCATCCGTCAGTTAAGGGTATTATTCGGTTGAAAAGATAGACTAGAGACTTACTAGACTATGAGGAGTTACCGCATTCAACCTACCATAGAAGTACAGTGTTGCTGAGCAGCATCGAACTCGGCAAGAGTGGCGTTCCTGCCATAGTTACTCGTGAAGAACAACATTGATTCCACCTGTTTTCAAAACCCACGGTGAACTTTATTATTATCAGAACAAATAATGTTAAATTGATACATATATGATATTCATTTGATACACTGAATGTTGCCCACTTAGTATCTTGCCGGATCTTCTCAGCGGGTCGCGATTCCGATTTGGTGGTAGATTCTGTGAAGCACTGCTCTTGTTAGGGCCAGTGCTAGCAACGTCATCAGGTTAGAGCCCCGTGAGCTCACTTACTAGTCCGGTTACGCTGGCATAACCCTCTAAGGATACAGTATCTTAAGTAGCTTAAGTAGGGAAAAAATGCCAATATATCTAATATTAAAATAGGAGGTGTTGTGAGTCTCTGCGGATCGGAACACGCTATGACTCTCTATCTACAGTTAGACGAGAGCAGGAACTGTGGTAGATACAGTGAGCACATCGCTACATGCGAGGATCGAGCTGTTTAACGATAACGCTTTTTTTCCTACCTAGCTGAGAGCCTTGAGAGGCTATTTCAGCGTAACCTTAACTAGTAGGTGAGCTTACGGAGCACAAACCTGACGACGCTGCTAACACGAACCCTAGCAAGAGCCGTGCGTCGCAGAATCTACCACCGGATCGGAAACGCGACCCACTGAGAAGATCCGGCGAGAAACTCAGTGTGCTGTGTCTGTGGGTTAATTTACTCGTCGAGCCCTTCGTCGCAAGCGACGGGTTCGGCGGGGACGATGCCGGTGCTTGAGGTCGATAACGCGAGGAGCAACATTAACACTGGAGCCGTAGCTCAGCGGACGTGACAAAAGGAACTGAAACCTCAGCACGTAGGATTGGATAAGATATTATTATTCATACAAATATTTAAGAACTATAGACAGTAACCATCACCACTACTAGACCGAGCATAAATTTAATTATGTTCAATTGCATTACTGTATTTTTTTATGAATATTTATTAATCAAAAACTTCAGAGTTAGCCCAAATATAAATTTAATTTCACCTTGAGGCACTCATCAATGACCAGTAGCAAGCAGGACACAGACTCGGACAGGACGAACAAGGAGCGCCACTGGTTGTACCGCACCCGGTCGCCGAACTGCTCCATCAGACACTCCAACTTACCTGGTGCATTCCATCACATCACTGCGCATCACGCTCACACGGCAGACCAGTACACGGCAGTTAATGACTTAGCGATAGTTCTATAGTTCCGAAACACAATATCAAAGAGCGCAGCATCCTGCAAGGCTCCAGTGGAGATGCTCTGTCCTTTTCCTAGGTGTTTTGGCATTAGATGCGGTGTATAGGGCACACGTGAACAATGTCGTCACTATACAATATAAGTCTGCCTGCAGATTAGTTTAAATTTAAAAAGCCTTATTTCTGAACCCACTTTAATGTTGTTATCGTAATGTCTATTAAGACCGGCACGGTGGCGCGACCGACTTTTACGAAGATGCATTACCATAATTTGAAACTTAAAAAATAATAATTTAAAACTTTTGTCCTAGAGATTTTACAGAAATTGTTATTTTATCCAAAGCCACAGTTTCCAAGACGCTCTGTTACAAGTGAGCTGCTCACCATAATCTGGGACGGGAGGCTCGTACTCCTTAGTGGGTGCGACTATAAAATTATACAATTCCGGATACGTCTTCATCGTCTGAAGGATCTTCATTTTTCCTTCGATTTTGCTGTATGATAAATTTGCCTGCAAAAGAGGAGTACACTCTTGTACACTGGCTTATTTATTTTTGCAATTAATGTCAAAAGAGCCAATCTGGAGCGAAATCACACTTAACAAGTTACAAAATAAATAATAATAATATAACTCTTTATTTGTTTCACCACATGTACAGAGTAAGCATATAAAACAAATAATAGACGGTGAAATAAATTGGCGGCCTTATCGCTGAAAACGATCTCTTCCAGGCAACCTTGCAGGGAGAGGAACACGCAAACTGGCATAGGCGATGCTATATCTTAATAAACTTACATAAAAATCTATACTTACACATGTGAAAAATAAATACAATATAAAATAGACTTACATACGATTAAATACAAATAAATACCAAAAATATGCAAGTAAATACAAAATAAGCAGCAACTTGTACAGTTATATCGTAGGAGCCATATTATTGTGCAAGGTAGTGAGATTTTAACCTGAACTTGAAAATTTCCGGCGAGGACAATTATCGTTTGATGCTTAAGGGTAGTGCATTCCATAAGCGGACTGCTTCAACCGCAAAGGAATGATCATAAAACGACGTCTCGTGAGCCGGAAACTTTAACATTAAATTCTAAACTGAACTCCTTCGCTGTGAGAACTCGAGGAAGTAGCTTTAGGCCAATAAGTCGTCACAGTTCCGGTCGTGTCACGGCGCGCGGGAACAGTACAGGTACCTCGTTAATCAACGCACGAAGATGCTCCTCGTCGACGTTCCTCGCCTGCTTGTGCACCCGCACCATGCTCAGGACCTTGGGCATGAACTGCAGAGGCATGCTCGACAAGCCGTCCAACAGTAGGCAGTCCAGATACAGATAGAACCTTAGCACCAAACGAAATACTTTTGAACTTGCCCAATCAATTGTTTTTATTTATTTATTTGGGAAAACAAGCAGTACAATACAAACATATAATATTTTGAAAAATAGCTTAAACTATAACCAAATATGTTTCCACAATCAAAATCACATATAAGTAGAAAGTGAACAGAGAAGAGAAATTTAGAAATTTAAATTACAAAAAAACAAAAGCAACACAAATAACGCACATATTATTTTATACATCAACTTACACTATAAAACTATAATACTTATCGGGCTAAATCACCTTATAAATATTTTAAAATAGCTTTCCTATATGCTACAAGTGACAAGCAAAAGATGTCAGCATTAGAGAACTTAGCATCATACAACCTACAAGATCTACGGACAAAAGAATTAGAAGCATATTTCGTTCGAGCCGTGGACACGTATAAGGTCTGTTTAGAACGCGCGGAAATACGACTACATTAAATGAAATTTTGGACAGAAGTTTTCTTAATCATTACAGTCAGCACTCGCAGAGGGATAATGTACCAAACTACTACTGACGCTAATGAGTACGCAGTTAGTACCTGAGATTGTTTTCAACTTCCCGGCGCAGGTCAACAGCAAATTTAACCCGACGCGCGAACGTCTCTGGATCGTCAGCTTTGAACATGAGTCTGATGCGAGGGATGCTGCAAAAATACTTTTAGCATACATTTCTTCTTCCTCCCGCAAAAACATTCTCAAGACCAGTGTGCTTAGTGCGAGTTTTTCAAGGTTCTCGATAGCGTAAAAGTTAGCTCATATTTGTATCTAATGGGATCGTTTGCCTACGTTTACCACTAGGGCGCTGTTCCAACTGCATACAAAATTGGGTTACATTTTACGCTATCAAGAACATTAAAAAACCCGCACTAAGCACACAGATCGCAGCGTTGGTTTCTATCCTAATAAAAACTTAACACGTCAAATAGGGTTGTGCTGTGAATAAGCGCATTCGATTCCATAAAACAATAACTCTACGGGATGACGTGATCTTCTCAAAGTATTCCGCGGAGCACTATTTATGGAACACATCCCGGGAAATACAACTCTCATTGTGTTTGAGACGGCGCGACATCACGTATTGGAATTAAACGAACAAAGCCTTGGACTCGCGTGTGATCAGAAGTCAATAAAAATGTACTTGTATCTCCTCTTGGTTCCATCCAGCGCCATCACCTCCCACTTCTCCGTTTTTTCATCAAAACTAAAAGCCGCAACATTTGTCCACTGTAAACAACAGAACGAGCTGGTAGAACAATAAGGGATTGTGTGACCACCTCACGGCCCATCTAGTGATAAATGTTCACCGGAGACATTGGACGTCTATAACGTAAATGCCGCCTTCCACGCTAAACATTTATTCTAAGTCTTAGTTTTAGAGTGCAAGGACGCCCCATAATCCAAACAGACACGCATTACTGCTTCACGGCAGAAATAGGCAAGGCCGTACCTGTTTCCAGAATTCGAACATCGGCAGATCCGCAAGGGTCAATAAGAACGCACCGGACGTCTCATCCATTAGGACGATTTTTCGATACTTCTTTAAACTTAGGACTAGTGTACTATTATTGTTCTATGATATATTGTTGTTAATTTAGCCTGGTGGTCAGTCACTTAAGCAGTTTCAGACCTATGGTTTTTTTTTTGTTGTCTTTTTAGGCAGACGAGCATACGTCCCACCTGATGGTGGTTACCATCGCCCATAGGCTTCAGCAATGCCGGGGACAGAGCCAATCCCGTGCCTACAAAAGTTAGTTTAGTTTATCCAGTTCAGCTATTAATTAGGAGATAAAGCAAGTGACTACAAGTTCCTCCTTCCACTCCAAGAATAGTTCCCAATACGTGACGTGATAATATGACGTGACGGTAACCTGAATACGCTACACGTCTGCGCGCATAGCGTGAATGAGGAGGAAAAGTCTATTGACGCACTAACCTCATACAAAGAGTTGAAGGTCTGAATAAGGTCCACGTTCCCCTTGGTTGGTTTCGCATCATCTTTGGGAATGAACGCCAACCCTGGGCACGGATATTGCTCACCTTCGATTAGTCCTAGCGATAACCATTCCGACGGTATGCTGGAAGTACGACAGTCATTTGTGAACGCGTTCACGAGTGCTCATATGTTTTGTTATGCTGTTCATTTATGATCTACGAGCCACCTGGTTGTTATTGTGCCATTGTTGCCAGTGCAGAAGGTAAGTATCTCGACCATATCACTGTCTGGACACAGCGGCGCAATTTCTTATCATTTTGGTATCATTCACTACTCGTTGCTACATATATTCTCTTCGTGAAATTTAGTTATAAGTACGTATGTCCCCAGTTACATATGTACATATATAAACTCGGGCTATAATCATTGTATGCGACTACTCTGGATGTCCTATCCATTAGGCCACGAACGTTTCAGCGGGGAATCGCCCGATTGATCTGTTACGGGGCCCACGGCGAGCTCCAATGCGATGCAGACAGATGCAGTAGGTTGTAGAGTACGCCCGCATGTGCGGGTACTACCATCCTGCTTATTGCCGCCACGAGGCAGCTATACGTTCCAGCTCGAAGGATGGCTTAGTCTCTATACATCCAGTTACTCAGGTTTCGACATTGTATTTCGCGATAGGTGGTGGTAATCACGCTCTGATGCTTAAGGATTGCAATAATTACTTAAAATATGAGCCGTAGGATCTTCTGTCCAACCAATAAAAAGCCTAACGTGAAATGTGTTTATAAGTGGTCCGAGACAGTGACTGGACGTGCACTCACCGACAGTCGAAGTCAGTGTTATCGAAAATTTCCAATTCCAACTTGGGAAAAGGACTGTAGAGTCCATAGCAAAGCTGGTCATCAACTTTGAGGTCTTCGATAGGAACCAGCCAGAACGGCTGCACTCCGAGATCACGAAGCATTTTCTGTTTAATATAAACGTTAGTGATGTTGTTACTGCACGGTCAGATAACGACAAAACTCAAATAAGGGCAGGCGCAGAGATAATAATAAGAATATGAGTCAAGTTCATTGAGTCCACGCACGGGTAGGCATCGCCAACATAATTTCTGACGTAAAGCAGTCTTAAGTTCCGACTTATAAGATTTGACAACAGATGCCTAATAGAATGAGGGCGGGTGACGACGAACACGCGTCGACTGGTGACCACTTATCACACGACAAGACAACTGCCGTTACAGTCTCGGCGCCATCGTCCATCATTACATTTTATTAATATCTATATCTAAATGATTAACAACCCGATTTCGATTTTGGTCAGATTTGATCATTATTGCTATTGCTAAAATAATATAAAGAAAATACATTCCTCGTTTAGCTTCAGGGCCTTACGTTAGTCTAGCATCCACTAAAGCCCGTCCTAATGAACTATGTTCAGATCTTCAAACAAGTATTCGAGAGATTATTTTACAGAAGATAGCGGTGCGCCTGGGCCTCTAACACTATGGTCAATGAACACAAAGAATGAACTGTAAACATTTCGACACCTTGATATTGGCGGCCAAGAATTTTCTTCTCAATCTCTCGATCTTCACGAGTCGAGGAATCTCCTTGGGAGGGACCACGTTCAGAAACTGAAGCTTTGACACAAATGTCTCGAATGGAAATTGCTATAAAAATAAAAGTAAGCAGTACACTCAACACGAATGAAATAAAATTTAAAAGTACATAATTCGTTCTTTTCATTAATGATTTTGTATCTAGTTTTCCCGCTTTATTCTAACAATTCATTATATTTTGATGTACCTATACGTGTAATGACGTAAGTACACAAATATGGGAAAATCCAACGAACGAATAACGTTAGTAGGTATACTCGTATACTGAAGGTTCGCGTGGCCGTCTGTGTGTTGAAGTTCAGTCGCACTGGTTGCACCAGGACCCCTTGAATTCCTCCAATAATCTAGGATTGTTGTTTGTTAAGATATAAATTTTATCAAAAATGTGATTCATTGCCAATAATCAAAGCAAAAATAAATAAATGAACCGGTTACTATTACACCCGTACCCCGTACTGGTATATTATACTAACAATACTTTCATCTTCACGGTAAGTCGTCCACCGACCCGGAGGTAACAAAATCTTTTGCTTTGGCGGCTTCGGCAGAGAAATAAGCGTTGGAGCCAATTTATCCGTTTTCGCCTTGAATAAAACAATAATTATTGTCGTTCGGAACTTCTATCTGCAAGCTTAACGTCTAAATTTCAATTTTGTTAGCGAGATTCAGATTTTTGTCAAATATAATCTGCTCTATGATAGCCACCGCTACAGAACTTGAGCAATAATTTCGAGGAAGGGATAGTAAGGACAAGGAATCGTTTTGTGTTATCAGCGTTGATGTCTCCGGCTACTGAGTATTTTAGTCTTAGCTATCGGGTGCAGCAGCTATGGTTATGCGGAATGTAAATATTACATAAATGCATAATACATAGAACATACATTTTAATTGACAAAATAACAACATTAACGACGACGTGCGTAAATCTCCTTAATTGCTACACAGCAAAGCACAAGTGACTGACGAATGAACTTTTATATTAATAGCAATTAACTCTAATAGTCAACCAAACTAGTCATGATCCTACGCGTCTACGCGGTTCCGGTCGACTAAGCAGTTTGATTAATGCATCAAAAACTAAGCCTTGGCCTAAACGTAAACTATAGCCACTCCAGTACTGCGTAAATTTGATGCGGTTTGAAAAGTTATCGACCAGAGCTTATCTCAGACTTCGCTGAAAGGAAGAATGGTTGGATTCGTGAGATTGGAACGTATGTAAACCTGTAAGATCATCTTCATTCTCTTCTTAACGCATATATCTTTATTTGGATCGTCTTTTGTCATATCGGACACGAGCTCCGAGTAGTATCCTCTCTTCGGGATCGCATTCCTGCTCGTGTTATCATAAATTACATCAAACTTTCGTAATTTCTTCTTCTTACTATACATAATTTCTGAATATTACATTCAATTCAACTTGTAATTGCGTTTTAATTATTTCCGAAAACGTCAAAAGGCTCGACGTTCTGGAATCAAAAGGAATATTGCGCAAAGAGAATTTAATACATAAGAATGACATTATCTTTAGTGAAAGTTAGTATACTTTCTCCAAATAAAAACTTATACTCTGGGTCAGTTTTTTTTTTGTGGGCTAGNTCTTTAGTGAAAGTTAGTATACTTTCTCCAAATAAAAACTTATACTCTGGGTCAGTTTTTTTTTTGTGGGCTAGGGGCCAAAGCTCTTACGAGGACCCTGCGCCTAGGGGGCGCACGGGTGAGCCTGGGCGGTCAGATGCTGAGAGCGGACCGCGGGCTCAAGGATGACATTTAGGTGGTACACCAGCCTGCGAGGTACCATCTGCCAATGGATCAATCTAAATCTGCCATAACTTTACTATAATCAAAATACAAATAGGTATATAACTATAAAAACAAGTAAAAAATCTGGCTTTTAATATAAGCCATGGTCGCCAACTAAACAAGACAAATGTGCCGAGTTTGTACGCAATGTTCCTTACAACTGGATACAGAACAAAACAACACCATAATGGAAACTAATCTAACTTTTAATGTAAGGAAATAATTTTATTCACAAAACATTAAACAATTACACTACTTAATCTTACTATTAACATGGAGAATGCCCTTGAAAATTTATATAAATATGATCATTCAAAATAATTATAAAGAAAATGATATGTTTATGTTCATGTCGTGGTTACTGTCTTCAATATTTGAATTAAGTTATTTTGGACGTCTGGGAAACATTGCTGGCAACGTAACTATCTAGGGCAGGGGCTCCTAAACTTATTTTGTATACTGCCCACTTTGCGAAATAAATTGTTTTTAGCGCCCCCATTTTTTCACCTACTTAAAAACCACTATAGTGAGAGCTCAGTCAGTGTCTAAAAGTCTTTCTAGATGAAATAAGAAATCGCCTCCCAAGCCTCTACACAACGCCTCAATTTTTTCTGGGTCTCGTACCGTGCCGCTTTAGGCCTGTAGCGACCACAAGGGGGCGTTACCGCCCACTTTGGGAAAGGCTGATCTAGGGTAATATTGTACGCATACTTTTGAGTAATAAAGTCATATAACTATCAAAGGAACGACTACACTTGCCAATAAATATAAATTGAATATCTTTCCATTCGGAGGATCTAAGTCTATGCTGAGGATTTCGTTAACAATATATCAGATAACGGCTAGAAAAAAAAACATTTATTATTGGACACATGCAACTATTACAAATCATGAAATTTAAGCATCAACTACTGTATTTATTTTCACTGTCGAACTTCGTTCTCCGGTCTGCTCCGACTGTCTCGTGAGAAGCTGCACGTGCGCCACACGGTGATGGCAGCTAGATACCTTCACTGGAGTGTCTACGATAATTGTACCAAGTTTCATCACAATTGGACGTACGGCCTGGCAATGCATAGAGAACAAACAAGCACGCATTTTTGAGGGTAGTGAGTTTATTTCTATACACACATTGAAGTATATATAACAAAAGAACAATTTAAGATGATTATCCATCCGTAGTACAGTCGGTGATCTAGTACCGCCGTGGGCACTTGATGGCGGCGCGTGGCGCGGCGGGTGTCCGCGGTAGGACTTGTTGTGCGTTCTGCGCATTACTCTCTTCTGGTTTTTATTGTCTACTTAACTATTGTCTTCGCGAAGCACAGCCTGAGAGGATTTTCTAACGCTTTCCCTAACAAGAGCACAAGGTCCGGTGAGATACTCAGCGGGTTAAGGCGGTGCACGTCGAACGCACTCGGAGTGCCTAATAGCGCCGAAATGTCGTGTTTAAGGCGACGGCGCCGCGCGGCCACGATAAGGCAGCTAGCGCCGTGTCGTGCCGCCTTCTTGATAAAACATCCTGGCGCTGTCTTCAGATACTTAAAGTTACGTACGGATAGCGCGTACATTAGCCACGCGTAGTCAGTTACGGCGGTTACGTGTGTCCTGGAACATCATGTCCACACTTGCAGCTGCGCGCACACGCGAACCGCCGTCACTCGGTATTTAGTCGCGCGTCAAAGAGGAAGCGCACGACCGGGTCCGCCACATTGGAACCGCTAAATGGACAAACACGCGTTTTCATCGAGTTTTAATAATGAAAATATTATAAAGTTGACTGATATCATATATATTGATTGCACGCAACCGCTATGTTTCTCGGAGTCATGGCGAATGACTGGGGCTCGCGTAGTAGTTCTCTGGATCGATTGGCCTCGCGTTCAGGTTTGCGGCGATCCGCACAGGAGCTGTACCAATGTACGCGTGGACTGCGTAACCGAACTACGTGTGAAACAGGAACACGCTGTCCGTACGCAGCTTAACGGTTCTAATTGAGGCCCAGCGTGAAGATCTACGTCGGTCTCGGATCGCGACGCCCGCCGGCTGTCCCCAAGGACGGGTCCCGAGAGGTGTCGGGGGGAACACTACACATGCATGGGTCACGATCGTACGTGCAAGTGTGATTGGTAGTTTCTTCTCGTGCTCCAATTATGTGTTCCAGTTTTTACAATTATAAGGGATAACAAAATGTGGCAAGGAATCATAGCCAGTGTTTTTTGAAATAGATTCTCTTATCAGTGAGTACATCTGGTGCTGGGGGCGTCGTGGTTGTCGGTAAATTTTTAGTAGCCTCTAACGATCGTAAGACAAAAGTTTTTACTAATATATGACCCAACTGCTTTTTTCCGGGCCGGGCCCGAGTCTCCTGCGAGGTCCCCGCG
Source organism: Bombyx mandarina (assembly GCF_003987935.1). The sequence goes on from NW_021011524.1 coordinate 275,286, forward strand.
TGTAGGGGGCGCAGGGTGCGTGCGACTGGTCCGCGACTGCACGCCGCGTGTTCAAGGATATTTCTAGAGCCCTACCGCATCAAACGGCTCCCCTATACTCTCGCACCCGGAGACAGAATTCCGTCCCGGGTCAGAACCGGGAGTACCAGGGAAATGACCCTGACCAACTGAAAAGCTTAAGTTTATGCGATTATCTAAAAAATAAAAAAAAAATGTGTGCGTGTACTAGTGTACACACGTAAGAAGTGAAACTTGTTTATGGCCTTATTTTTCGAAAAATGATCTACATGCAACTTTCTAGAAATTGGTTAAATAAAGTTAAATTAGATAAAGTTTAAACAAAAGGATTTTATTATCATAGACATGAATACAAATAATACAATTATTTCACTTTACCTTTTTGCTACTAAGATTATTACAGCATTTCATTAATTGTAATAGAATTATTACTATCATTGTCATTGTCATTATATATTTTTGTAATTAATGGCTTATGGTAACTGAAATATGAAATATATGGTTTACATTCCACGAAATTTAGTGACCGAGTAAAAACTCCATCAATTGTAGTGCCAGATCTTGTTGTTGACGTTTGAGGACTGTTTTTCATGGATAAATTCAATTTATCTTTCAGAAATTCAACTAGCTTCAAAGAATTTTCCGATGCAAAATTTACATTAAAATCTCCACTTAAAATCATCGGTATTTTATAATTATTGTTACCGAGTAAAGAGGCACCTTCACTTGTGTACGGCAACAATGAATGGTGAAGAAAAAGATGGCGCGTAACGGAAAAATGTGACGCGTAACCGAAAAATGTGACGGTAAATTTTTTTCCAACGCCGATAAAGAAGTTTCACTTCAAAAATTGTTTATAGTTGCTTAGATTGGTGGATGAGCTCACGGCTCACCTGGTGTTAAGTGGTTACCGGAGCCCATAGACACCTACAACGTAAATGCTCCACCCACCTTGACATATAAGTTCTAAGGTCTCAGTATAGTTACAACGGCTGTCCCACTCTTCAAATCGAAACGCATTACTGCTTCACGGCAGAAATAGGCAGGGTGGTGTTACCTACCCGCGCGGACTCACAAAACGTCCTACCACCAGTGATTACGCAAATTATAATTTTTCGGGTTTCATTTTTTATTACACGATGTTATTCCTTCACCGTGGAAGTCAATCGTGAACATTTGTTGAGTACGTATTTCATTAGAACAATGGGTACCCGCCTGCGGGATTCGAACACCGGTGTATCGCTCGATGTACTTACTGTATGCAGTTGTAAGAGTCTTTCAACCCGCGCGTCCGGTCCCCGCGCAGCGCCGGCCTGTCGTTACTGGGGGAGTCGTCGGAATTAATTATTTCTTTAAACTTCTGCTCTTTGTTGTTTGACATTTAATTAAAATTGTGCACCTCAGAGTTACATACACAATTAGAATATTTGTTGCGATTTAATACATCAATATTTACACTATTTCATAAGTCATTTTAAAATTAAATTCTTGTTTCTCGTCCCTGCAGCGGCGAGCGGGGGACCCATGTGAGGTCCGGGGCACCGAACGATAGGGGCTTCACTTAAGGTCGGCGGGGCGCGGCGCGTCGCGGCCGTCGAGTCCGGGGGCGAGGGCGTTGACCTCTGCGGCGAGGTCGGCGAACTTGGCCACGTAGTCCACGCTGGACTCCGCCATCAGGGAGTGCAGCTGCGAGTCCACCTGCGCACAGAGAGAACAGCGTACAGGAGCTCGGGGACCCCACTGGACCCCGAGGGACGTGCCCTAGTGAACGTGACATTCAGTTGTAAAATAGTGTCTGCGCACAAACCGCTAATTCCGGTGGTCTGTTCCCGTCGAGGTGCCCGAGGAAGCTGCTGAGCGAGAAGTCGTGGACGGAGCCCTCCAGCCAGCCCTCCGCCTCCCGCAGCAGCCGGGACGGGGAGAGGGACATCGACTCCGACGGAAGGAAGCCTGCGTCCATATTGTTCACAATAAGTCAGTGATTTAGTGAACTTCGAAGTTTTAATTGTATTACAAGAGTAGATAAACTGGTGTTGTGGTTAATTGTTTTTTTTTCTCCACCCTGAGTGCGCGGTGTCCGGGGGGAGTCTACGCGAATAGCGACTCAAAAAACGTTGTCCGGGAGGCGAACAAGTTTGGGTGACCATACCATGATAACCAGCCTCCACACCGCCGGGACCGCTAGCTGGCCCTCAGTGGTCTCAACTATTTCGGCCAAATGGTGATGTTTTCTCATTAGTTAAACTGATGTTTTTAAACAAGAACAAAAGGTTGTCGGGCGAGTGCAGCACTATGGTCGGGACGTTTGTGGAGTTGGACGGCGGCAGCTGTGATGATGGAAACTTTGTTCAATCTGTAATGAAGGAACTGCACAAAACGGAGCAGTTGCGCCCCGAGCACGTGACGTCAGCAACTCACTTCCGAGGTCGGCGTCACGCTTCTGGTCGGCGCCGGCGGGCTGCCCCTCGTCCTCGCCGGGGGGCTGCTCCGGGGGGCAGGTCGAGGGTTCACTGACGCTTTCAGTTTCCTCTTTCTTCACGTTAACTTCGTCAGATTCTGAAAGTAAAAATTGTAAAAAAAAATAGCATTTGAAAAATCGATCAGCCATCAGATGCGGCGACGTGCAATGAGCAGCAGTACCGTCCCTGCGCTCGGCGGAGGTGGTGGTGGTGAGGGGGATCCTGCGGCCGCCGTCGTGCACGTAGAACTGCCCCTCCGACTCGCTCAGCACGTAGAACTGCGGCCCGCTGCAACAGAGCTCGCAGTTACAATACGATCTGCCCTCTATCAACCCTCAAACTTCTACTAATGAATGTCAAATTGAAGAACACGTACTCCCGCGCAGTGGCGGCGGCGGGGGGCCGCGGGAGCAGCTTGGGGGGCGCCGGGGCCGGGCTCGGGGACACTTTCGTCGGGTTCAGATCTGTGTACAAAATAGTTCCCGCGTGAGAATGATATCACAACGCGCCGGTCACCGTGCCGAGTGGTCCCCGGGCACCGCGCGCTGCTGGCGGCGACCGTGACGTCACGTGCGCGTAGCAGCCTTGTGTCAATGGGTTCGCAGAGAACATAAAATTTATTATTTATTAGAAGGAGCCTGTGTAAAGAAATGGTTCAGGTCACTTCAAGCACGGTGGTAGCCGCGCGGTGCTAGTCACACAGTGGCCCAGTGCAGAGCAGTACTTACCTGTGTGCGACGGCAGCTTCGGCAGCAACGGTAGGAGCCGCTGCACCACGACCCGCTTGTTGGGGGCAGGAGTGCGGCGCCGCCAGGGGGGCAGGCCCTCCAGTGACAACGGAGGAGGAGCCTACATTTAATATTATACTTGTAAAGTTTGTCTCGTACACAGCTTGGTTTGTGTTTGCAAAACTGGACGGCGTTCGTACTGAAACCAGTCTCGTGGTCACGTGACGTCCAGGGGAAGCACCCCCCTGTTCACCTCGGGGGGCACCCACGATTGTTAGGGGCGAGCGCCAGATTACATTCCTGGTGCTGGCATTTACGCATTAGAGGCACATAAGGGTAGACCAGGTCGATTCATCAGGTTTAATAACGAATACGTAACAAACAAATAGTTACTACTTTTGTTTTATAGCGTGAGATAATTAAGTGAAATAATGAGTCGATAAATGAGAAGGTGATGTACAGAGCAGTCCCGGGCTGCGAGGCGCCCCTCCCCGCCCGGGGACGCACCCGGTGCCCGCCTCGAGCGTCGCCCTTACATCGACAGCCGCGCGCCGCTCGTGTTTACTTCAAAATAAATATAACGTCACTTTCGTCGCGAACATCGGACAGCAGCTAGTGAATGCGATGAAGTGTTTATTGGGCAGCTCCAGCAGCGCGGGGGGGCGGTGGAAGGGTGTAGCGAAGGGACAGTTACCTCGGAGTCCGGTCGCGGCGCGATGGGCACGGGGCGGCGGGGGCTCGCGGGGGGGGCCGGCTGAAACAGCGGGGGGCACGCGTTACTGGACGGACCCGCAGGTGACGTAGTCACTCACATACTCGTCGGGATGCGAGCTAGGCTAAGATTTTTCTTTCACGGGCATATCGATGTCAAAAAATTATATCTATTGAGAATTTAGGATAACAATAAATTAGAAAAGTTTGCGTGGGGGTTGCTCTCGGGACGGAGCCGTGGACCTGGTGAGACACTACAAACCGCTAATTCCGGTGGTCTGTTCCCGTCGAGGTGCCCGAGGAAGCTGCTGAGCGAGAAGTCGTGGACGGAGCCCTCCAGCCAGCCCTCCGCCTCCCGCAGCAGCCGGGACGGGGAGAGGGACATCGACTCCGACGGGAGCAAACCTGCATCACATCACAGTTCAGTCCAGGGCGGGGCGGCGCGTGCCAAGTCGCAAGACTATATTTATCTAATTACATACAAATAGGTACATATTTCCATATCTTAAAACACTAATCGGTTATCTTAGATGTTCAACAATCAAGCGTCTAGTTGTGACGGGCCTTCGTACTCTCTACATATCTACAAAACAATATCCAAGAATCTTATTCCAAGAGTATCTCTGTCCGGGCGGCGTGCTGCGGTCCGTTAGTCCACTCACTCTCCATACTGGCTTCAAGTTTCTGGTCCCCGGCGCCGGGGTCCCGTTCGTCTTCAGCGATGATCCTCTCCTGAGGGCAGGCAGAAGGCTCCGTAGCTTCCTCAGAATTCATTGACTCAGTGCTTAAACCATTTTCATCATATTCTGAAAATTAAAATACATGTCTGATTGGACAGACCCGCTGGAGACAGAGGAAGGGCGGTGCTTATTGATTGAGAATGCGAGTTGTTGGCCCTCGCGGACCGTTACCCCGGTCCTGGTTGCTATAACGAGATAAGAAAGCCGTTATCTCGGTGCAACTGAAACTTCAACCTCAAGCTGCCTTTTCAAGCCCCTCGTCAGAAGGAAAGTACCCCGTGTGAAGCAAAGAACTCCAAGGCTGGACATTATTCGGAGAGTTGCCGCGCGACCGGGGGCACTTATCCGGCTACCAAGGAGGAGTCGTATCTACCATCTTTGTTGTTGCAGTCGGCGGCGGTGAGGGGGATCCTGCGGCCGCCGTCGTGCACGTAGAACTGCCCCTCCGACTCGCTCAGCACGTAGAACTGCGGCCCGCTGCAACAGAGGGACGGGGCTACTCTCTAGGACGTACTAAAGACAGAAGGGGTGGTCCCCGATAATGCTCGAGGCGTGTGGAAGGCAGGGCAGGGCGGCGGGAATGATAACTCGAGATTAAACTGCAACAGTAGTTTTGTGTGTTCGACTCGACCCCTGGCTCGTGCCGTTGAACCTTCAGAAAATGACTTGCTGTAGCCCAGCCACCAGCACGCCGCGGCGGGTACCGATTTTTCAGGTAAAATACGTACTTAACGCATGCTCACCAATGATATCGTGTTTTCAAGATCAAATCATCAAAAAATATGTATTTACGCAACACCGGCAACGGGCCGCGTTGTGAGCACTGGTCTGATCCCCCCGCGCACACACATATGTCGCATGACTACAATACATTCTTACTTAGTTTTTTGTTCGGCGAGGACGGGAGGCTTCGGCAGGATCTTGGGGGCCGCCGCGGCGGGGCCCGGCACCATCTCCACCGGGATCAGATCTGTGCGCAAAGCGTGTTTGTACTTAGGGAGAAGGGCCCTTACATTGACTTATTACAATCAATCACTCCAAGCGACTGACAGACGGGGGGTCGCTCGGCAGTGCGGGCAGTATAAGTGCTGCTGCTCACAAACCCACTGTTCATAGTTTAACGAAATATAGCCCAATAATTCACTCTGGTGCTCATGTAACAAATAGAGGAAGAAGGAACATGCGCGTCTCCACATCCTCTCGACGTATGAGAAGTGTGGGCGAAAGACTCCAAAGTTCGCCTGGTTGGTGTCGGATGGCCGGGAACAGCCGGGGACCGCAGGGTTCCGCGGGGTCCCGAGGCTACAGAAACTCCAGTCAGATCATATTTCACTTAAAACACCACAATATTCTTCGTCAATAGTCCTTCCCGCTTTCGTTTAACCCTTGTGGTCTGATGTTAGATGCTAAAAGAAAAGTATTTCGGTGGTTACCGGTATGCTGCGGCAGTTTAGGCAGTAGTGGCAGGAGCCGCTGCACCACGACCCGCTTGTTGGCGGCAGGGGGGCGGCGCCGCCACAGGGGCACGCCCTCCTGCGACGCGGGGCGGGCGGGGGGCGGGACGGGAGAGGGAGCGGGGGGGCGGAACACGGGGCCGGGGGGCGCGCGGGGCGGAGGTTTCTGTAATTACAACGCAACACTTCACATCATTAGTCCAGGGGACTTTGAGAACAAAAACAAACGTTTGTCTTAGCTTTAACTGTAGCTTTAGGAAATATGAATACTGTTATTTAATTAAATCATGAATTCAATGTTCAGTTTTTTTCAATCAAACGATCACGTCTACTGGCAGAGCAGTCGACGGCCCCCCTGCGCGAGGGGATACAAAGCGCTCAAATCTGACGGGCCGTGAGTGCGTCTGTCCGAGGTCAGCAAGTCACACGACATACCAGAAGGCTAACTCCTCACAACAAATGACAATAAACAATCATATCAATAATATGGATTTTTTTTGTCTTATGAAATAATATGTACAGAATAGTAGGGCATGAAGTATATCCACATTTGATATAGTTGAATTACCGTAGATTGGGGAGAATCGGGACCCTTCTCAAATCCAACACAAATTCTCAATGGTTTTTCTTAGGGTAATACTAATACCAATAAAATTGAGATAAAAATTGTTCCGGAGGCTTAAATTTTTATATACGATGCGCTATTATATATTGTTTATTACAAAATATGCACAAAAACTGAAAAAACTAGGTTGACCCGATTCACCTTGGCTTTGAGGTGAATCAGATTACGTATAGGGACAATTGAATTTTTCAATAGGGCTAGCACTATTTAGTTTTTAGGTAGGTATCTAACTTTAAGGAATAAACTTTTTAATAACTTTAACAAGTTACAAAACTTTGATGACTAAATTAAACTATTTAATATTCTTAAACACTAAATAAAAGTTATTTTCAGTTCGACAAAGTTAAATCTAACAACTCAACAAAAGTATTGTGACATCCTTGCTTTGTCCCTATTCTAACTCTAGTCTCTATTCCCCCCAATCCGCTGTAATGTTTTTACAGAATGAAGTTGTAGAGTGGTTGATGAGCGACAGAGCAAGCGGCGGCAGTACCGGCGCGGGGGGGCGGCAGCGGCAGGCGGCGGCGGGCGGGGGCGGCACGGCGGGGTTGCCGGCCATCGACAGCAGACGCTTCAGCCTGCGCACAACAACACCCAGCGTGAACAGCACGCTCGGCGGTACTACACTCTACTAGACCATACATGTCTCTTCAAAATATCAAAATTTTATTTAGTTAAACAAACTATATTAATAGTCTACGATCTTAAAACACGTCAAGGTGGGGACTTTTTGGCGGGAACGCGAGGAGTGAAGTTGCGTGATTTGTTTTATTTTGTCTATTTAGTGTTTCTTCAGATTTAAATGTGTAATAACGGTGGTTTATCAATTATTTAGTATCTGTGAAAGTGCACAAATGTGGGAAAATGAAACAAAGCCACTGAACGTAACTTTTCGGGATCCTCCAAAAAGTCCACTGAAAAAGTCTTAGTAAATGACCACCATTTTACTGAGATTATACTTCATCCCATATCATCTCATCTCATTTCATTTTGTTTTCATTTCACTTCATGCCATGTTTTATAATAATCAACATCATTTCATTTCATAATATCATTTTCATATAAAAAAGTTACGTATCATTAAAATTAAAATAAGACTTGCCCTAAAGGTCTTAGTTACCTGGTCATAAAATGCCTTAAAAAAACCTCAAGGTGGAAAAGCTTAGTCTGTGTAAAGAGAATATGAGAGCTAACGTAAAGGTTTAGTGCCTCAGTCCCAAGGAGGAGGAGGAGGAGGAGGAAGATGGATGCAAACCTCTCGCTGAGCAGCGCAAACCCATTCTGAGAAGAGGAGGCGGCCGGCGTCGGGCGGTTCAGAAGCTTGGACACCAGTTTCAAAGATCCACTCCACTTATGCTCCGGGGACAAGGTCTGCTCGCCTGGGGAGTGAACACTCCCTTCAATACTCTTGACACTAATTTAATGATTTTTTTTGCTAGAGGAGCACGCAGCACAGCAGCACGGCACCTGGCTCTCTGCGCCCGAACGTACCTTTTCTCTCGTCTCCAGAAGCGCCGTCGTTGCTGTCTTGACTATACGTGTTCTTTGGTGAAAATATATCATTGTCACTCTCTCTTTTCCCTTCATCTTCCACAGAGCTGTCGCCTTTGTCCGGTGTCCTGTCCTTCCTGTCCGCGCACGGCGCTTCAGGCTTGTCTTTCTTCTCTATGCTGGGGGGCCCGGGCAGGGGGGGCGTGGGCACCGCCCACCAGTAGTCTAGCTCTATTTTCGATCGGGAACCGAACTGGAAGTTGTTAATTAATATTAAGTGCCAGACATTGCTCGCTCTACTTAACGGAAACATGTCGATTCCACCACCACATTTCGTACACTTAGAATACTATGCCAGAAGCCTTCCTCTCGCAGCGTTAACAACAGCGGTATTGACTCGATCAGACAAATGACTTACGAACAAATAGAAGATCAAACAAATTATTTCATTTGATCTTAAGTGATATTGCATATTATATTAAATTACTAATAAAGAAATGTTAGTATGTCACGAGGCCGCGGTCGTGCTCCCCGGGTGTTGGGGGGCGGCGGATGGTAGCTCGGTTACATTAGAGATATACTGATTGTTGACGAACATACTGTCTAGCACAGTGGCAGTGCGTCGGTACATTGCACCCTGCGTATTGCCGTAGCTATATAATCCGTTATATTTCGAACTTTGGCCTCGGCGGGGTGCTGTCCGGGGGCCCCGCTGAGCAGAGGACAGCGGCTGCTAGTGAGGTCACCGGCCCTTGTGATCGATTTTTAATAACGGTACTCAATCAATCGACTATTTTTGGCCCCTTATGATTATCAAATGTCCTACAGGTACATTGTGCTTTAATTATCAAATCTACTCTATTGTGACCAAGATGGCTGCCGAGCTGGCCGGTGAGCACATCGTGCTGGAGTCCGCCCCGCAAGCGCAGCATGTTTTGACCACAGTAGTGACGTGATGAGTGGCGATGATTGCTTTTTTTTCTTTTTTTATTCCTAAGTTGGGTGGACGAGCTCACAGCCCACCTGGTGTTAAGTGGTTACTGGAGCCCATAGACATATACAACATAAATACGCCACCCACCTTGAGATATAAGTTCTAAGGTCTCAGTATAGTTACAACGACTGCTCCACCCTTCAAACCGAAACGCATTACTGCTTCACGGCAGAAATAGGTAGGGTGGTGGTACCTACCCGCGCGGACTCTCTAGAGGTCCTACCGCCAGCTTAGGTCTGTTTCAAGCTATAAATCCATGAAATGTGGCGGCTGGGACATGGACTGCACTAAGGATAACTTACGACGTCTTTGTTAAACTCAACTTACCATTAAATAAAGATCCCCTATGGTCAAATCTCCGGCGTCGTGGATGCTCCAGCCCCTCCGGATCTGCTTGAGGGCTGTGTCCACGTCTATCTGGGGCTTGATCTCTTCGTCTACCTTCATACCGTCGTCTACCTTCAAAGTATCGTCCTTGAGTCCGGGGTCGTCATCCTTATCCATGACCAGCGTGTATATCGAGCCGCCTCGTTTCTTTTGTCTTATACGGAACTTTACCTACATTTATTTTGAAACATATTTAGTCTAGAATAATTTTAATTAGTTCACTAGCAAATCTTCTACCGTGAGCACCCGTGAGCCCAATTCATGTTAAGTACATACAACTTTCACAAAACAAGGCAGTACTCGGTCGCTCTGACTCTGGACTGGACCAGACCGGTCCAGGGTGACCTTTTAACGAGATTTGAGAAGTCTACAGCTGAAGTCAGTGACCTGACGCCAACCCTGGGACTGCTGACATCCAGGGCCGGCGTGGAGGGCGCTGAGGGCTCACCTTGAGGTTGTTCAGCTTCTGCTCCTTTCTGTCGGCCCTCCCCGGGTCGCTGTCGTTGTCCGTGTCGCTCTTGTTGTACTTGTCGTCGTCCTCCAGCTCAGACAGGCTGTCCTTCTCCCTCTCGGACATGTCCTTCTCCCGGTCGGCGTACTCCTCGGGCGCCTCCTTCTCGTCCTCGGTGCTGGGTTTCTCCTCGTCGTCGAGGTGGTGCCTGTAGGAGGCCATGAGCTCCACGCCGTCGATGGCGGTCTCGTCGATGTTGATCAGCTTCTCGTTGTCGTCCGTTTTGTATTTCTTGGTGTCGAGCTCCCTCTCCGTGGCGCTGTCCTTGCGGAGCCGCTTCGGCGTGCGGATCTTCGCTGTTAAACGTCAGCCAGGCTTTGCTAATTGTCTTACAGGTACGACACATGTACACACGGATATCGGTTGTCCTAAATAAATGAACGAGTAGTGTATGTAGTAGTTAGATGCAAAGTTGTTGACTCAAACCTAATGACGCCCTGGTGAGTGCAACGACCGTGGTTAGTGACGTCACGGAGCGCGTACTGATGTAAATGATTACGTAACCTATTTCTTTTGTGTGTTCATTGAATTATATAATAATATATTCCCTGAAAATAAAATAATACAAATCTCTAAGGAGTCGTTCGCACAGACCTCCGACCCCGTCCTTGTCCCGACGGAGTTTCCCCATCCTCTCGAGGTACGAAGAGAAGCAGATCTTCTGGCTGGACAGCTGTTCGCTGGGACTGACCACCGGGATGTGGATCTCCGCGTCAGGCCTGGGGCCCAGGTGCAGAGCCAGTTTTTTGACTTGCCGCTGTTCTGTAGCGAAGAGTGATTTATTTGAATGAACAGACCAGTGAGAAATCGTGTTCGGAGCGTAGCTGATGAGTACAACATCTCACCGTGAACTATGACCCGATCCGTTTCCAAGCCGAGGTGGTGTCCGTCCTCCTCCTTCTCGTCGTCCTTGTCCTCGGGGCAGCCCTGTGTCAGGGCGGGGTACTCGTCTGTATCTCTGCACAGCTCCTCTGAGCCCTTCGTGTCTGCGCTCTCGGAGACCCTGTGTTTGTAGCTGGTCTATCGGTCGCGTCAAGGATACGGAGGAATTATTTGGAAGTGTCTTTGATTTGATCATCTCGCCGGTCTCGTGGTTACTGACCCTCAATACTGCACCCCGGATGCGAGTTTAATGTCCTGTCATAATAGTTGATTTAGACAGTTAGGGCGGGATGAAAACTCGTCTAATATATTACCAGTTCTCTAGTCTGTACAAAAACTAAAGTAATAAAGGTAGGTACGAGTATTAGTCAGTCTACTATTAATAGTACATCAATGAGGCCACGGACCCATGCGTGTGCTTCTGGTCCGACAGCTGTAGAGTTGAGTGTAGGTTCGGTTAAAGGATACGGTTCCCTTCCAGCGCGCGTGCAGGGCCCGCAGCAGCGCGCGCAGGGAGACGCGCGGCGGCAGCGCCAGCGCCAGGCGCGGGTTGTGCGCGGCGGCCTGCACGCGCCCCCACGCGCCCGCGTCGCGCGCCCGCAGCGACACGCACGCGCGGCTGCACACGCGCGAACTGCACGAGCGCTCTGCACACGAGGTCAGGGCTCACACGCCGCTTCAACCAACTCGCACGTGTTCACCAATGTATGTATGGATGTACATATCGAAGCTTGAAAGGCAAACGTGACTAAACGACAATAGCTGCTTTGTATATACATAAATGATAGGCAATAACCATATTCGATGCGCAAAAAAAAAATATTTCTAGGTCTATTATAATCATTTCAATTCTACAGCTAGATTCGTTAAAATAGATTTTTTTTCAGGTATTTCAACTTTAAATTAGTCTACTGTAAAGTTCACGCACTGTCGCTTAGTCACGTTTGCCTTTCAAACGTCGTTATGTATAAAATGTATATACACAAGAGGGGAATTTCGATTTTCGATGTCCGCTGACTTAAGCGGTTACTGAGGCTCGTAGGTGCCACAAGCGAGTGCTTTTTTCCCCCCATTAAACATAGGTAGCCTGAAGGCCTATTCTAACTTCGCGCGGACCGGTAGGTGTGCTCACGGGCTCAACCTGAGAGAATTGCTAACACTAGCCCTAGCAAAGAACAGTGATTCGCTAAATTTACTACCGGATCGAAATCGTGACCCACTGAGAATATCCGGCAAGAAACTTAGTGGATAGGCGAGTGCCAAGGTGGGACATGAAGTCGAAGGCTCGGTTGCATCAGAGTCGCAAGGTTTGCCGATCTTGAAGTCGGTGCGCACAAATATGACTTGTCCTGCCTGGTTCCTCGTGGCTCACCCGTGATGTGGTTGAGCGCGCGCAGTGCTGGGCACATGGGCGTGCGCACGCGCAGGGTGCGTCCGCGCGCGCGCACCGCCAGCCCGCCGCGCCGCACCAGCTCGTCCAGCCGCCCGCACGTCTTCTCGCTCACTGACACCAGCTTCTTGCGGAGCTCGCCGTAGTTGATCAACGCGTATAGCTCTTGCGCTACTTTCTTCACGTCTGAAAATTGTACGAGCACAACCTAAATGCCGATGTCCTGAAACTTAACTTTTTTTATTTATCGCTTAGGTGGGTGGACGAACTCACAGCCCACCTGGTGTTAAGTGGTTACTGGAGCCCATAGACATCTACAACGTAAATGCGCCACCCACCTTGAGATATAAGTTCTAAGATCTCAGTATAGTTACAAAGGCTGCACTACCCTTCAGACCGAAACACATTACTGCTTCACGGCAGAAATAAGTAAGGCGGTACCTACTCGTGCGGACTCACAAGAGGTCCTACCACCAGTAATTACGCAAATTATAATTTTGCGGGTTTGATTTATATTACACGATGTTATATTCCTTCACCGTGGAAGTCAATCGTGAACATTTGTGGAGTACGTATTTCATTAGAAAAATTGGTACCCGCCTGGGATTAGAACACCGGTGCATCGCTCAACACGAATGCACCGGACGTCTTACCCTTTAGGCCACGACGACTTGTGAAGAATCAATTGTAAACTGTGAAGAATCAATTGCATCGGTAGTAAGTCGCCCTCCCCTCGACTCTGCAATGGATTTTACAGCAAAAACACTTAAGACGCCGGTGCCCATCTTAGTAATTTTCAAGACACTACCCGTACTCCCCGACACTAGCATATTATGTACATAAACAAGGAAATCAGAAAAGAGAACAGCTATATTGCTAATTTAATTAATTAACTGCTGACACCAATGGAGAAGGAGATCCTTACGCGGAAGTGGCATTGGATTGGTCACACTTTGAGAAAGCCCGATACCCACCTATCAAAGAGAGCACTGATCTGGAAAGTGTCTGGCAAAAGGAAGAGAGGCCGCCCCAGAACAACTTGGCGTCGCTCGGTGGAGCAGGAGCTAGGGGTCTTGGGCATGACGTGGGAGGAGCTAGAACAGACTGCCCAAGACCGATATAAATGGAAAAATTTGATTCGAGCCCTACACCCCAGCCGAGGGAAATAGGAAAGAATGATGATGAATGTAAATTAATTCGGCCCGGGCGTCCGTTGTTGTGTTGTTTCGTTTGTCTCAATCTGCTCCCGGACAAATATAAAGTATCGACGTAAGAATGAAATAAACGTGAGACATGGCCGTCAGAATGTTTAGAGCATTAAATAAAATGACACACCAGCATGACTGTTTCAAAGTTGATTGTTATAATAAGTTGTTATTAATTTATTATAGCAATCAAAACGGACATTATAATAAATATTATGAATTTATTTATATTCCTACGTTATAGTGTCCTTCGGAACGGCGCGACGTAGCACACGGCCGGTTTATGCGCAGCTTACTAACTTCCGCACGTTTGGTGTTATTGTCATATTTAATGACCGAGAAGCGGACCACCCACCTAAGGGAAGCAACGATTACTGATGCCCAGCTGCAGACTACCGCAATCTACTCCTGATCAATTTTTTATTTATTACATAGATGGCCGAGCTTACGGCCCACCTGATGTTAAGTGGTTACCTAAACCAATAAAACACACCGTGAATTTCGCCGCCCACCTTAAAATCAAGATCGAAGTTTCCGTTTTTTAATATTGCTCTTGTAGGCAGACGAGCATACGGCCCACCTGATGGTGAGTGTTACCATCGCCCATGGACTTCAGCAATGCCAGGGGCAGAGTCAAGCCGCTGCCTACCAATTAGTTATATTGTAACGATGGTATCGAACTAAATTTGAAACCCAAGTTCCGCGTAAACAGCTAGGTTAGAATAATCTAAATACATACATATATTATATACTCGTATGTATATGCAGTGTTGTTCTAATATGTACATTTTCGATATTTACAACTGCCGTTTTTGTATTCTGTTAAGTTTCTACATGCAACTGACTAGTCTATCACTTATTATTATATAATAGACGGGTTTTTTTTTACAGGAGAAAATCGCCGGATCTCCACCCGCGCGGCAGGTAGGGTATGTGGGAGTTGAGCCTCACTAAAAACTCCTGCCGCTCACAACCGGCGCCCTACCCCGGACCGGGCCGGAGTCCAATCGGGGCCGGTGAGACGGCAGAGCATATTACATCCATGCCGTCGGACCCATATAAAAGTTTTTTTTATTGCTTAGATTGGTGGACGAGCTCACAGCCCACCTGGTGTTAAGTGGTTACTGGAGCCTATAGACATCTACCACGTAAATGCGCCACCCTCCTTGAGATATAAGTTCTAAGGTCTCAGTATAGTTTCAACGACTGCCCCACCTTTCAAACCGAAACGCATTACTGCTTCACGGCAAAAATAGGCAGGGCGGTGGTACCTACCCGCGTGGACTCACAAGAGGTCCTACCACCAGTAATATGTAGATGTATGCTGTGTTTGTGCCGTTGGACCTAAACTAGCTCGACTCCCGGCGGTCATGACAACGCGGGACGACACCATCAGTTGACGCACGATGATCGATCACCGACCGACTAACACGCTCCCACCTCAACTCAGCATGACCCTAACTACTGACTTCCTCTTGAATTTAAAAGTTTTTTGCCTAATGGTGCCTAACATACCCAAGCATGAGCGGATAAGTCCCAACCAGCGGCTCTGGTAAGCACGGAGGCGGCAGGTGCCACGATCAAGTGACGTGCGTCAACTCGACTCGAGGTCAGGCTCTGACTCCTGCTGACAGGCGCCGCGTCATCGGCACAGGCGTTACGCCATTACATTAATTACATTGTCCACTTAATTCAATGTAATCGGAGTGTTTTCCGTCTTACACGTTTTATATCTTGGATGCGTAGTTTTAGCGAGATAGTTGCAATATAACGTGTTTTACTAAGTTTATAATTGTTTTGCCGCTAAAATAGATTAAGCCGTCGTGCTGATCTGTAAATATCTGCCGCAGACGGTTGTCAAAGATATTTTAGATAATTAAAAAAGAATAGTATCAGTACAGTATTTTCTATTAAATTACGCACAATTAGTTTTACGGTAAAAGTAAGAGTCGAAAGTAAAAGTCAACATATTTTTTATAGACAATTAGAGTAGTAAATTAGGTAATTGTCGTAATATTCAAATGTCGATGTATAGCAACATTCGTCCGAAACGTCGGGAATAATAATAACAAGAAAATATTAAAAACTAGATTGAACTATAAAGGCATATAGTTGTATGAACATCAGTGTATCATCCACATAGTAGCGGACAGAAGCGGGTTGCCAACGGTACGGATTAATAGTTTTTACTGTGGAAGACGTCTTGTGAGTCCGCCCGGGTAGGTTCCACCACCCATGCCTATTTCTGCCGTGAAGCAGTAATGCGTTTCGGCTTGAAGGGTGGGGCAGCCGTTGTAACTATACTGAGACCTTAGAACTCTTATCTCCAGGAGGGTGGCGACATTTTCTTCAAAAAAAAACAACGTAATATACAACATAAATATTACGTTAACAGAACCGCCGCTTTGAACCATGAAAGCTAATGGCTGGTCCGATGAAAATCCAAAACACAATTAAATAATCTTGTTGCTGTCTAAATTTGAATTTCAGCCGGTGTTCAAAAAAAAGTTCAGTAAAGACCTGAAATATAGAAAAATGCTCATAAAAACTTACTTTCATCAAAATGTACGTGCTTAGACAGTTTATGCCAGGTCCTGTAGTAGAAATGGCTGACTTGGGTCTTCGTCTTCATATTGGCCTCAGGCATTCCTTTCTTCTTTATTTTACCGCGGATGTACGCCGTGATCGCATCGAAATCCTTCCCGTACTCATTCAGGGCCTCGAAGAATAGATTCTTTTCGTCCGTGGACCACAGAGCCTTGGGCATGCGCTGTTTGACCGTCGGGAACTTCAAAACGTCCTTATCGTCCATTTTGTTTGGAGTTTCACATTCTGTTATGTCTGAGAAAAAAAAAAAAAAGACGTGTGGCACTCAGGAACTGCCGCGGTAAAGCTATTGCATAGCATTTTTTATCAACTTATGCAATTATAATCAGACAATGATAATTTAATATTAAAACAATAATAAAACAAGACCACGCTATATTAAACATTAAAAAGTTGTAAATGTATCTGAGCTCCAGTAACCACTTAACATCAGGTGGGCCGTGAGCTTTTTCACCCATATATGCAATAAAACAAACAAAAAAAAGAAGTTATAAATGTAACCACTTAACATCAGGTGGGCCGTGAGCTTGTTCACCCATCTATGCAATAAAACAAACCAAAAAAAGTTGTAAATGTATCTGGGCTCCAGTAACCACTTAACACCAGGTGGGCCGTGAGCTCGTCCACCCATTTATGCAAATAAAAAAGTATAAATAGTTCAAGAAGTCGGCTTATGCAAAGAATCCAATTACTGGTACAAAATTTAAAAAAATCAAATAACTAAAACAAAAAAAAAGAAATCAATAAAAGCAAAACCTTAACTGTCCCCTTCACACTCATAAGCTAGACCGCGCGAGAGAGAGATGGGCAGACTTTTCATGATGCGCATGCAGTGTGACGTCACGCCACGCGCTTATTCACAAACACTACACAAGCGCAACGTGTGTTGAACGCGAGCTACATGATAGGTGGCGTGAGGGGTGTTAGGTTTTTTTCGTTACGGAATTTCTTGATTCAGTCTCCACGCTTAAGGCCCGCGATAGAAGCTATGCAATAGCTTAAAAAATGTTCATACAAGGTTTACAACTCTGCTCTCTTCAAGTTATTACTAGTAACTTGGTTAAAACTTCGTGAGTTGGTACAATCCAACAAGTGTTTATTAACTCGTTGACTGCCATGTAGATAGGTCACCGGTGCCCTACGCGGCGCACTGAAGACATGGAAGTCAAAGAGTTAATGAATGTAATTGTGCACAGCAGAGAGCAATGACAGAGTTCCTCCGGACTCATATATTATAATCACAGAAATTGTTTTAGATATACTATTATTTAACGTCCTTACCACGATTTTAAACCGCCGAATTGTAGGGAACTCATTAAATATTACTGTATATAATGTTATCATAGTAGTTATTGAACAAGATTCTTTGTTATTTATTTGTAACTGCCCTAACATATTTCTATAGAACAGTAATTAAATATCACAGACAACGAAAATACTAGGAGTGGTGGCTAGTTATTCAGCAGTGGTACATACCATCGGAAGCGCCTTCCGATCTCTTGGCGACCCTCTTGTCTCCTTGCGGCTCGAGCTTTAGCTTCTTGATGACCCTTGCGCTGGTCCTCTGCTGCTGCTGCGTGGTCAACGACCCCAGCAGCTCCGTGCGCTCCGTGTCGGCTGGGCTCATCGACGGAGGAGACATGGGTGTCTCTTTCATCGCCTGCGACAACGTTATTTGATAATATGATTTTTTGATCATTTCATCAATGTCTCATCTATACTAATATATAAATCTACAGTGGTTTTTACGGATGTTCCCTTATAATTACTAAAACATGCATCCGATTGACTTGAAACTTTGTTTCCATGTAGAAAATACATGTGCTTAATGGATAGGCTAATATTTGTTGGACTCCCTACACCAGTTGCGGGGGCATTAATGATGAGAATCTTTGTGGGGGTGAGAAATAATAATGTTAATTTTAAATGCCCAGCGAAGCAGATGGCTACAGCTAGTGTGATTCTAATAATCATTGTTGTTCTCGCGACTTAGGAACATGACCGAAAACCGACCGAACATCAATTGGAGCTGAGTTCCAATAACAGTAGCTCTCGGTATTAGTATTCCTGGCTGTCTATAAGGATTTAATACTAGAAACGATTTCATTTAGATCACTGTTTTATCAACATAGGTAGTAGGTAAATGAGCAAACGGTCCAGCTGATGATAAGCAACCACCAGCCAGCAAGCAATGTCAAGGGTACAACCAAGCCCCTATATAATTGCGAAAAAAACACCACAAGTAAACTTTCAGATACTGTGCACTACAAAGATCTAATCACCAGACCAAGTGCATAGTTACCGTGTAATTTACTTGTACAATTTTAATAGTGTCGTGTAAAATAAGTAAATGTAGTAAGCTGAACTAAAATTAAAATAATTATTCTTTATCGTGTAATGTAAAAAAACTCGCACTAAGCACACTGATCACTAGAGCATTTAAACCTTAACGTATTCTGAACAAGTGTTAGATAATTCATTCCCATTTAATATACTCGTAAACATAACTAAGTTGTATAATAAAATCTGAGTTTCGATATTTAGTAATTGCATTGTTACCGCTCAGTAAGATTATCGTTATAACTAGTAATGAGCCTTATTGCTTAATACACGGAATGTTCAAATATCTTGATAAGAACGCGATGATGCCACTCGATTCTTCGGAAACGATCAAAATACAATTAATTAGTGATTAATAATTTAAAGGATAATTGAGTTTAGGAAAAATACTCGTACATAAATCATTCTAGAACATCAACAGCGATCTTTGTATTAGCCATGAGATATCTTCGGAAGAGCATTCCCAACGAAAGCAGCAGTTCCAAAGATGACTTTGTCTGCGAGCTCCGATAATCATTTAACATCAGATGGAGTTTGAGCTCATTTGTTCAGCTTAGTCAGTAAAAAAAGTACTGAACATTATCCAGACGACAAAATGCATATCAAGTATCAAACACACGACACGTTCATATCAAGTCGCACGTAATCCGACTTTATTACGAGCGTATTAATAAAATCCTATTTATTGTTATTCACCGATGTGTCTGTTAGCAATAAGCCACAACTGGCCCGCCACTGCAAGCGAAACTATGGCTTAACAACAGGTGCGAGGTGTCGAACTACTGTAAATATGAATTATGCAAGCTGTATCTGAATTTATTGCTTTGATGGGTGGACGAGCTCACAGCCGACCTGATGTTAAGTGGTTACTGGAGCCCATGGACATCTACAATGTAAATGCGCCACCCACCTTGAGATATAAGTTCTAAGGTCTCAAGTATAGTTACAACGGCTGCCCCATCCTTCAAACCGAAACGCATTACTGCTTCACGGCAGAAATAGGCAGGGCGGTGGTACCTACCCGCGTGGACTCACAAGAGGTCCTACCACCAGTAAAAAGTTACGAGTGATTCTTTATATTCCAAGAGATCAGCGAGCTAGCACATAGATTAACGGTTAAGCTACTATCGAAGCCCATAAATATCACGCCGAGAATGCTGCCACCCACCATAAAATAAAAAAACCCCACTCTTCACGAAAGAGCACGTGTTTGCTTCATATGTAAGCATAGCAACAAAAAATTCGTGACTATTACGACACACATAATAATATACGCGCAATGACAATAAAAATTCTTAACAAATTAGAATTTATTAGGAAAAAAAATACATTTTACTTGCAAGTCTGGAAAAAAATAGTGATACCTCATTACAATATTAAAGAATCTCTTCTTTTTTTGTTATGCGCACTTTGTAAAATTCAAATTTCATTTAATCTTTTGCTCTTTTGCCTCTCTCTATCTTTTTTGTTGCAATTTTTCTGTTGCTTTAGCTCCTGCACCGCTTTCGGAAATGATCTATCGGAGGGTACAAATGTGCCCATCACAGTCATAATCAATATATGGTACAATGTCACCACTGATTTTCATCCACTTAAAGGCAACTTAAAGGCTTCAAATCATATGCATTTTCGGAAGTTTAATTTTTATATAAACTCTGAGTCTCTGAAAAACTGCAAGTGGATCGCTAGCTTTTTGGATGGGCGGAGCATCACTGTAGTTGAAGACGGTTGCTACTCCGATATCATGACCATTAACGCTTGCGTTCTACCAGGTTCGGTGCTCTCCCCCACGATCCTCATCCGGTATATCAATGGTATGCTACCTGTTGATGGCATGCATTGCTATGGGCATGAATACGGGGGATGCATGATATATCGGCCGTCAGTCATTCTCGGAGCGTGGTGCAGGAGAGACGATCTAAACTTGTGTCTGAAGTGGAGAACTCTCTGGGGCGAGTCTCCGAGTGGGGTGAATCGAACTAAGTTCAATTCACTGCGAAGAAGGACCCCTTTGTCATGGTGGCGCAATTCCAAGGAGTATCCTGCAACCTTCCAAGAGTATTAGGATACTTGAGATCGATATTTCGAGCGGTGTCCTATTTCGGAGTCATTTGGAGGGTAAAGCCAAGCTGTTGTCAAAAATGCTGGGAGTCCTCAACAGAGGGAAGCGGTACTTCACGCCTGGACAAAGACTTTTGCTTTATAAAGCACAAGTCCAGCCTCGCGTGGAGTACTGCTCCCATCTCTGGACCGGGTCTCCCAAATACCAGCTACTTCCACTCCATTTAACTCCATGCAAAAGAGAGCCGTTGGGATTTTCGATAATTCCATTCTCTCAGGTCGTTCGGAACCTCTGGGTCTACGGAGGGACTTCAATTGCTTCTGTATTCTGTACCGTGTGTTCCATAGCGAGTACTCTGAGGAATTGTTTGAGACGATACCATCATCTCGTTTTTACCATCGCACCGCCCGGAGTAGAGTTCATCCATACTACCTGGAGCCACTGCGTTCATCCAGTGTGTTTCCAGAGATCTTTTTTGCCACGTACCATCTGGCTTTGGAATGAACTCCCCTCCAGGGTGTTTCCCGAGCGCCATGACATGCCCTTCTTCAAACGAGGCTTGTGGAGAATATTAAACAGTAAGCAGCGGCTTGGCTCTGCCCCTGGCATTGCTGACGTCCATGAGCGACGGTAACCACTCACCATCAGGTGGGCCGTATGCTCGTCTGCCTACAGGGGCAATAAATAAAATCGTACATTTTTTATAGGTCTCCGTTTTATCTTCCTACTGGCACTCCGAGATTAACAGAATGGTCACGCAAACTGTCTTAACATTCATTTCCAGTTCCGATCTACTAATCTGTGGCAGTCCCTCCAAAATTAATAATAACTTTATTCATTTTTATCAGCGTTATCATTTTTTTATTAGCTATTTAATATATTAAATTTATTAACATTATTATTTAATTTATTATATTATATATCCTCCATCCCCAACTTTAGGAACTATGAGAGAACAAGGGACAGCTACACATAAAACTATACACACAAAAGATAAAAATATATACCTTATATAGGCTAGGTTCCAAAAAAAAGCTATCAAAATCGATCAAGTACTTTTAGCATGATATTCGTACCAAACAATTTGTATTCATTTTTAAATACATTCCATGCATAAAATTTATTGCAAAAAATAGAAGACTCGAGTATATAAAGCTAATATATATACAGCAGTATATAAAGCAATGCACTGGAGCGATATCTTTATTAACCCGTATCGTTCGCAAGAGGGACGACACTAACGCCGTAGGCAATCAACACGATCCTTCCAAGAGTATTAACAACTTGACATTGAGCACACGCGATCACATAAAAACATTAAACCGATATCCAAAATTTCTTGATTTTACACGTTTTATGAAAAAGTACCGAGATTCATGACAATAATGTGTAATAAAATATTATCGGTGTCTTTAGTATTATCGTTTGTCGTGATGAGAAGTGAATCTCAGATCAGCAAAAATGAAATGTTCATGTCCACGGTAAGTCTTTTTTATTGTTTTTGATACAGAGAACGTGGGGGTGGAAGGTGCCCCGTCTTGTCTAATTTCTGCCGCAATGGCACTCATACCATCTGAAGGGTGAGCCATTGTTCAATACAATGGATACTGGGACCTCATTCTCAAGAAGGTTAATGGCGATCACGTTGTGATGTCTAGATGTACACACACAGCACCAGGGGGTCGTAAGTTCGTGCATCCATTCCCGGAATTAAATAAAAACCGGTACATACAACTATTTTGGAAATAAAGTAGATCAATAAAAAAAGAATATATTATTAAGTGACGACATAAGAATACTAATTAAATGTATGGTATACACGTTTACTATGTGTTCGGAATGACGGAAGCCTTTTTTATTATTTTCCATTTTAAGCCTTAATTCATTTATTATTTTGAATATATTTAAAAATGAATTGCTGTTCGTTAGTCTCGCTAAAACTCAAGAACAGCTGGACCGATTTGGCTAATTTTGGTCTTGAATTATTTGTGGGAATCCAGAGAAGGTTTAAAAGGTAGATAAATATGAAAATGCTCGGAATTAAACAAAAATAACAATTTCGGTTTTCCTTTGGATGTATTGGACGGATTCCTTTTGTTTGTTTTAAGTTTATTTTATACAAAAGTTTAGGTCTTTTAGTTTTCGATTGAGGCACTACGAAGTCTGCCAGGTCAGCTAGTTTTGAATATAAAAAAGGCGCAAAATAGCCCGCGTTCGTCACTATGGTTGTATGGTATGGTATCGAAACACGCACGAGTTGACGGTATTTCTGGATTCGCGATCACCGGAACCCAGAGCCTATATGACCACCCTGAGAAATGAGATGTTTCAGTACTTAGGTAATACGATGGCCCAATCGGGTGGGACAGTTAAGATACGTTCTTTTACCAGTAAACAGACTAACATAGTAGTTATAGTGGGAGCTTCAGAAATCTATGGTAACCGTTTTCCTTAAAACATTTTCCGTAAAATCATTGCTTCGTACTACCACCAAGAATGAAGTCGCAAGCACAAGAGACTGAAGTTCTCTACTAAGTTATTTAATGGCACAGAGCAAACTGACAAACAAACAAACAGCATTCTTCTGTTTACGTGTATTTCGATTGTCACGAAGCAATGCCCCAATCTCGTTCATCTCGACAAAGAAGAAGGAAGCATCACAAAGGCATGCGAATATACGTGACACACGTAAGACGTGAGCCACATTTATATATTCCCCAATTCGTTAGCGGCCCGTGGCACCTGACGATCAGACGTGTCTCGACTCGAACGTCAAAATAATAGGTGACCCTGACGAGTTTTGTAAATATTATAGGTTGTTGTATAACAGAAAAAGAAACACGATTTTATTTTTGCACAAGTCTATGACGTATACTAGAAAAACTAGTAGACAACGTGACGTGTGGAGGTTACCAGAACCAGTACACATCATAGGCGGAGTGCCGCCGTCTGCATTCGGACGTAAAATCCAAATACCTGCATCAAAGCACCTAAAGAGTTAATTAGAATAATAACTACCCCGCCCTTCAGACTAGGACTTTGACAGCTTGATGGCGAGAACATAATGATCGGGGAATTTATCTCTCGCTCAGGACGTATTTCGAAGGGTGGGAAATTTGATACGCTCATAACTCAAGGCACCCGCCATGCGGCATTCATAACGGGGCGTCTTGCGATCCGAAACCACTTAACACCAAACGGGCTTTGAGTTCGTCTACCCAACGAGAGCAATACATCGTGTGCCGTGTGTAAGGTTTGGTTTAAAAACGATGGTTGTTAATGAGCACTGATGACCTGTGATAAACATTAAACTGTTTCTTTGTTGTTTTCATAATGAACCTGAATTTAATGAGGGGTCTAGCGTTCAAAGGTCTGTACGTGTTCTTATCTCGAATGTATTCCGGCACACAGGACAAAGAAAAGTAAAGCTAAAGGCAGCGAGCATACATACATTTCACACTACATCTATGTACCTAACTGATGGAAATACTAAAGCTGATGTTGCGTGCCCAGACTCGATCCTGAACCATCCCAATCGAAATGCATACGATACGACCACGAGCACGATATGAATGTCGAATTACCATTTACATAACAGAATTATTTAATTTTCAATTAAGATATAATCTAAGGAAACTCGTTTGGTTTTAGGAAGCCTTGGCGAACAGAACTAGTAGTCGTACGCGGAATGCGTGTTTGTTTATACTTTATATGCCGTTAAGTCAAAAAAGCTCTCAAAACTATATTGAAATGAATTTCCTTTTTGATTTGACTAATTTCGAAGAAAAAAACAAGTTGAACTGGACGGCAGTATCAGATTAATTCATTGAGTTATATCATCACTAATTACACAAGCCTAATGGCTATCAGTATACGACACTATTTTATTACGAGTTATTCCTCCATCGAATGTGTCCCTTATGACAATTTGAAGCCAAATTCTAATTATAACAATTCCTTTCCGCAGCCTAAACTGATAGCATCCAACGACTATCCGGTCGAGCGACACCAGGTGACGACTCGTGACGACTATATTCTACAGATGCACAGGATCCCGGCCGGTAGACGGTCGCCTAGAAAAACTGCTGATCAGCAAAGTAAAGGCAAAAATGCATTGTTATTAATCCATGGACTTTTTGGTAGCAGTGGAGATTTCATTACGATGGGTAGAAAAAAAAGTTTAGGTTCGTATTCAGTACAAAGCATACAGACTTCCTTTTTATTTTATTTTATGTGTGACAATCGGACACCTGGTGGATTTGCTCATAACTACTGGAGCAAAAAGTAAAAGAAAAAACTCAATATTTTTATGAAATTACAAAAATAGCTTGAGATCCTTTGAAAATGGACACCTCTTAAGCTATTTTAAACTATCATGGATCACAGTTTTTCAAATATTTCTATCTTTTTTTTTATTAGTAACTTAAGCAACTCTGCTATCCACCAAAATACTTAAAACTTACTTAAATTCACGCTACTATCCAAGATTCCAAAATGGAATAATACTTTAGGAAAACTAACCACAAAAAATAATACGTACTATTTCTAAACAAGAATCAAATGTTATAACTTGTTTTGTGTAAATATTAATCACTTTTGTGATGTGCCCAAAACAGATTATTTATTCTTGAAGACTGTTGAATGAATGAAAGCAAATGACACAATTTTAAAATCATTTTATTAATTTATTGCATCATTAAGATTATAGTAATTATTAAATTTTTTTGTCACCGAATTATAATGATACAGGCGTGTGTGTCAATATTCGAGGCATCTCAAGTTTTTTTTGTAACAAAAAAAATTGAGATATGTATATTTCTTTTTTTCTTGAGTAATTATAATTTGGCCCGTCCTCTGATGGCCACTTTTTGTTGAGCTCTGTATGTGTGATGCTTAGATGCGTGAACGAGTTCAATTTCATTGTGCAACGTCTGTGCTATCCGGAACGCATGACTGCTTCGCAGCAACAACAGTCCGGATAGTGACACCCACCCATGCGGTCTGACAATACGCCGTTCCTTCAGTAAATGCCTGAGGATGAGTACCTACTCTGGTAAAATGCTCAGACAACGCTGTTGATCATTCTTCGGTCAATCTCTTAATCACCCGTGGTAATTACTGTACACTGTACTGTACTGTACTGTACACGGTCGAAATATGACTGAGTGGCAGCATTTCTTTTTGTTTTGGGCTGTTGGCTGAACCTTATTCGAGGTGACCGCGCCTCGGCGACGCGCGGAGTATGTGGGACGACGGTCTATAGACTTTGGGAGCAGAACGCAGGCCCAAAGTGTTTTAGGACCCTACCCGATTCCCCTTGCACTCTCTCACCCTATGTCCCATCTCTGCGCGAGATCAGAATCTGGTAAAGAGTAAATAGGCTCTCGTGGTCCACATTACAACCAAACTTGCGCCACCGCCCCTAGGACGCCCGAAACACGTCTCCTCTTCGTACTCCTCGTCCCAACGCGCTAGAATGTCTATGCGTACGGCGCAGCGTCAACCATCCCAGGTCGCCTAACTCATTGTACTTTTTACAAGCAAATTTAAATCCTAAATGCAGTAAATTAACTTTATTTACAGGTTATATGTTGGCTGATGCCGGTTTCGACGTGTGGCTGGGTAATCTGAGAGGGAACTACTACACAGGTCACACAACACTGAATAGAAGCGATCCAAGATTTTGGGAATTTAGGTAAGCTTTCAAGCTTTACTCCTGGAAAGGAAAGCATTAAAGCAAAGGGCAGAGCAATCGAAGCCTACTAGTAACGACCTAGCTGATGTTGAAAATTTACTGAAGGAACTTTTATACTAAACCACGACACAACAATCGACTCACACCAACATATCCTGCCACCAATTAACATACATATTATGATTAATGATGGATGGATTGACGTGGGGGGTAGGATGGCGGGGAGTGATGCACTTCGATAGAAGGAGCCACCTTGCCCACAACCTGCCTTGGCTGAGTCTATCTCATCTGAGGATCGGAAATGGGTAGGGTGACAGGTGCCAGTCAAATTAGTTAATTTTCTCATGAACAATGAACAATGATAGTGAAAATGACTATTTTGCCTTCGAAATTCGTATGTCTCGAGGTAAAATGCGAATTTTACATCGTGGTGCGCGTAGGCTACGACGTGTGACTTATCTTTGTCTATTGAGAAAAACTTCATAGTTCGCTTAGTATTATGTGGGTACTGGAGACAACAGACCATAGCGTTGAGAGCTCCAACTTTTACAAAGAATCAGAGTTAAGACTGAATAAAAACTATTGCATTTCGGACTATAACATGACTATATTACATAACGATATTTTAGCTTCGAAGAGCATGGTAAATACGACGCACCAGCCATGATAGACAAAGTCCTTAACGTGACAGGCCACCAGAAGATAATATACATAGGATATTCTATGGGAACAACCACCTTCTTCACGTTCATGTCCTCACATCCAGAATACAAAAGCAAAATCGTATCTTTCATTGCTCTGGCCCCTGCCGTATATCTGGACAACGTCAAGCCACTGGCGACTATGTTTTTGAAGAATATGAACATACCCGTAAGTATTCTATCATAAATAATTTAAAAAAATATTAAGAAAAGCACCGATATCCGGTAGCGGATCCATGGAGTAAACAGTTGGTATTCTGCCGTGCCTTCGGGACGTTCTCAAGAGCAATCGAGTGCCCCTGGACTGCTGTAACGGCCAACACTGAAAAGCCCCTTCAAATTTTCACAGCACGCTTTTTAGTAACTAAGATTTCTTCCAAACACGGAAACTCTATTGCACATCGCATATTGTTTGTTTTTTTCCCAGTAAGAGAATGCATCTTTAACGAATTTTCCTCAAGTGAACATTCTGATTAAATTCAACCCCGTCCATTCCTTTATTAAAATATACTTAACTATACAATATTAATAGATAACATATAGCTAGTTTTAGTGTAATAGCGTTTTCAAATTCCAGGATATAATGCGATCGAGAGGATTTATATCAGCAACATTCGAACCAGAATTCAAAAAGTTCTTAGGAACTTTATGCAACTTTAGGAACCCAAAGACTGATGTGTGCTCGTCGCTTATAAACCTTGTAGTCGGAGAAGACAATGAACAGACCGATCCGGTGAGTTTTTTTTATTCTTTACAAAATTAGACTTACGACCTACTTAATGATGTGGTGATCTGCGGTTCCTCGTGGAACCTTCGAAGTGATAACTGCAGTCTTAAAGTCAGCGCCGCTGTTTGTTCGAAGTTACGGAAATGTTATATCTTGAGTATGTCGCGGTTAGATTAAGAGACATTTACTTGGTAAGATCGTCGCCATCACTAATCACAGCTAGTGAAGTACATGTAATCTGTAGTCTTTTTGTGCTAGTTTACTGCTAGTAACCTCATGAGGTCTAGATAGCTTCTTCGAATGTACAGGCTAGGATGTATAGGATAGGAATATAGAGGCTCAGTCTGAGTAACTTGCGTGCTAACATCTGCCCTAGCAAGAGCAGTGCTCGCATTATCTATCCGATCGAATTCACGATCTACTGAGAAGATCCAGCCAGAAGCTCAGTGGGCTGCGTGTGTAGATTAAGTTGTACGCTGAAACCTTTCGCGAGATCCGTCGCATTCGACGAGTTCGACGATGACAGTGAGGGGTTCTTGGAATGCTTAAAAGCATCGAGAGTGGATGGGGAGGATTCCAAATGACGTGTTTAGGGCGACGGCGACTGTGTGTCGTTCGTTCGTTCGTCTGAATCGTGTATGTAATTTGCGGCGGCCACGATACGAGACTTCGACTGTCGCGCCGCTTTTTTGAAGAAAGAAAGAAATCATTTATTCGCCAAGCATAATGAAAATGAGTTATTACGTAAGTTAAAAGCAGCGTGTATGCTTTGTCATGCGAATTTTAGTGCAGTGCAAGATATTATAATATTATATAATTTACCATTCATTCGTTCACAATTCAACTAATAATTAAAAAAATCCATTTATTTTCAATGTCGTCCCTAAGAAAATCATTTATGTGATAATAATTTTCACAAATAAGATTATCTTTTTCTTAAAATGAAAATCGTCTAGGTCTCTTAAATTCATTGGTAGTTTATTAAATTAATATCCTAACGCTCATACCTAGTCTTGTCTCATACGAGTCTTGTCTACCGATTCTTTGGTAGAACCAAAGAATCGGTAGACAAGACTCATACGTAAATAAATATGCATGCATAAATAAAACAAAACCGAAAATAAAGAACGGAATGTTGTATAAGGCGGTGTATTGTTTTATCCGTAGTTTGTCAATCGAATAAGTAATAAAGTAATCTTAGCGACTATGTTGAATGTTATTGGCCCTTTAATGTCTAAGCTTGTCGATTATGTTATAAATATTCAATATCTTGACAGGACGTAAGGTATATGTTGGTGGCAAGAATGGAGCCGGCCTCTTGGAGACAGATCGAGCATTATGGGAAAATAGCTTTGACAGGTAAGTCAAAATGAAAATTAATGTTCTGAGTTTAAGTTTGAAATTGATATCATTGTTTAGTTGAACATTTTTCTCAATTTATTTATTTTAATAAGCCCTAATAAACTTTTGTTTAACATTGTGTTGGTCACACACAGTTAAGCCTTATTTTTATTTGCATAGGTTGACACTATCGTACAGCCCATCTGATGGCGAGTGGTCACTTTCGCGCAAGGACGCCATAGACGCCACGGGCGCAGCTTCACTCTGTATATGCTAATTTAAATATGTATGAGTAGTAATAAAAAAATTTTTTACAGGAGAATTTACGTCATGGGAAGATGGTCTGTGGGGAGCGGTGAAGCCATACAATCTATCAAACGTGCAAGTACCAGTAACACTAATATTAGGTGAAAATGATCAGCTAACTGAACGAGCTGTAAGTACTTGTTTTTTTGCATAGCTTGTAAGATGCATCCACAGACCAGGTGCTGAAAAATAATATTACCCACACACAGTTGATCACTACTGAAGTGAGACTTGCTATATGAGGTCTCTGTGCCATTGGAATTAGAACTATTTGATCCTTCAAATCATAGCTCAAGTTATAATTTAAATGTCAGGTTGTTATAAATAAGACACAAGACAAACAAAATATAGCAATTGCTACTATTTCCCAAACCCTTGATGGCCATAACTGTGGCGATATGACTATGAACACATCATACAAGCCCACTGAGTTTGTAGCTGAATCTTCTCAGCAGGTCGCGACTCTGCGACTAGTGGTAGATTCTGCAAAGCATTGCTCTTGCTAGGACTAATATTGGCAAATTCTCTCAGTTTGAGCCAGTGAACTCACCCACCCATCCAGGCATACCAGCAAATAGGTAGAAAAAAAACCACAATCTTATACAGTGTCTGAGGCTTGGATCTAGAACGCATTATGCACGTGAATCATATGTGGGAGGAAAATTGTTTGTGTATTTGTAATTAAAATTTGTATTGTTTACAGCAAATAATGCGTTTGGCCGAGAAACTCAACAGAACAACATCAGTACATCTTAAAAGCTGTATATGGCCTAAATTTAATCACCTAGATTTTAACTTTGCCATCGATGTTGATAAACTAGTCAACAAACCATTAATAAAACATATCAATATCTTATTTAATAAATATGCTTATAATTAATAATGTGACTTTTACTGTGCTCTTTGAATGACTCATTAACTGAATCTTTATATTATTAACAAATAAAAAATAATCTTAGCTTATTATTTACCGATTTGCATTATAAATCTAATATAATCTAATAAATCAAGGTGCGTTCTGCTGCACACTCCCATTAAATTTTATCTATTAATGGTTTCACTAAATTACTACAAGAGCTTTAGGATATGTTAAACCTCATTTTTCTAATGCAGGCAGCTAACAGTCATTATTGTGAATCTTAACAGAGACATAAATTCAGCAGTGGACATATGTGGATTCATAATGAACTGTCATTCCCTTGAATAGCTTCTGATAAACCAAAGTAACAACTACTACTGACCTTAGGTACAACTTTGATTGGTACCATTGTACTTTTAGCTGTTACTACTTGTAGCACTGGATTGATTGAAGGTTTAACCTCAGTTGTTGGTGTACGGATATTATCTGAAATTAAATTACTAATATTGATTTTTAATTTTTTTTAAATAAATCAATGTTATTTATGTCCCACCTAGAAATTACAGTGAGAGTCTTATCAAGAGATGATCATTTTTGTTTTACTGCATAGTTTTCCAGCTTATCAAAACTGTTGTTAGAGGATTCTAAAATTTATCACAGAACAGAAAAACTTAAGCAACCTGATATATATCTTAACTTTAGTAAAAAAACACAGTAGCAAAGCAGCAGTAGTAAAACGCACAACCATATTATTATTTTTAATATTAAAAAAGATACTGATATTTAATATTAAAAATAATATATATGTCAATTTAAGTCAATACCTGTAGGACTAATTTGTAAATCAAAACTAACCATTATCAAAATCTAACAAGTCTTAGTCATACCAAAAACTCTCATACACTTACTTCAAAATGTTACAAACACAAAAATAAAATATACTACAATCAAACAACAAGCGTCACTTCTCGAAGGTCCTGGCCACTACGGCACATGCATGAAAATGTAATGCACAGTTTTGTTTAAAATATGATACTTGAGTACATATACATTACCAAAAATACTATACAAATATTTTAACAATTTCGATATATTTATTTACACCTCAACCGATTGTACTTACAGTTGTAATAAAAATCATACAAGTTCATCGATTACAACACAAGACCGAGGTCTACGACTAGGGTCTAAGACTAGGGATATTAAATAAATAAGTGTATCATACAGAATGCGAAGCTGCTTCGATTTTTTGAATACAAACCTTTATTCGGCATTGTTGACATTGGAGGCGTTTTAAAGGCAATAATTTATTTAAAGCTTTGAATGAAAGCAAGTCAATATCGTGCGATAAATAACATATTTTCACTTCTTAAAGAATGTTGAATATCTTAGAAAAAACATTATGCATTAATTTTAAAAAGGCAGTTTTATCTTCTGCGAATTTATCACTGCGAGTTTGACATGGTTGAATCTTGACTTTGACATATGACATAGTGAGTTTTCCAATGCCAGGAACTATTATACCAAACAGCCCAAAAAATTTTTGTTGCCTTTGTAGGCAGACGAGCGTACGGCCCACCTAATGGTAAGTGGTTACTGTCGCCCATGGACTTCAGCAATGCCAGGAGCAGAGCCAAGCCGCTGCCTACCGCTAAGCAAATAGCTCGAGCTCCGAGCGACCGCAGTTGCTATAAAGAAAATAAGGCATACTTTTTTAAAGGGATTTTACGACCTGGTAACTGATACCTTTAAGTCATGTCTTATTTTAATTTATATTCATATTTTTATGAAAAATGATATTATGGAGTGAAATGAAATGAAGATAATTAATTTAAAACATTAATCAACTGGGATGAAATTAAATGAAATGAAATGGGATGAAATATAATCTCAGTAAAATGGTGGTCGTTTACTGAGATTTTTTCAGTGGACTTTTTGGAGGAACCCGAGAAGTTACGTCCAGCAGCTTTGTTTCATTTTCCCACATTTGTGCACTTTCACAGATATTAAACAGTTAATAAACCACCATTATTACACATTTAAACCTGAAGAAACACTAAATAGACAAAATAAAACAAATCACACAACTTCACTCCTCGCGTTCCCGCCAAAAAGTCAAATATGGCATACAGTCATTTAATAGCATAGATAATACTCTATTAAATAAACGTATGAA
>NW_021011524.1:311827-327721 GCF_003987935.1 Bombyx mandarina
GCGAGGTTTCTCCTCCGGCCGGTGTTGGCCTCCAGGTTGCCGACCAGGACTAGACTCGGCATTTACAAGACGTATGTTCGTTCCCGTATCACGTACGCAGCTGCGGCCTGGTATCACCTCATCCCGCAGATCATGCGGGTGAAGTTACAGGCCCAGCAGAATCTGGCTCTTCGCACGATAGTCGGAGCAGGGCGTTACGTCAGAAATGACGTAATCGCCCGGGATCTAGATGTGGAGTCGCTCGAGGAGTTCATTCGGAGGCTAGCTCGTAATATGTACGAGCGGGCTGACGGTGGACCCCACGAGCATCTCCACAATATAGCTCCCTTGCACGCCAGACCACCTGATGGTCAGGCGCTACCAAGGGAGCTACTGGAACCCCCGGCTATGGTAAGATAGTCGGCTTAACCGGAGTGATATGGGAGTGCTCATAATGAGTGCCCCCATGGGACTGAGCTGTCCACACTCTTCATCTCCCCCCACACTGTTGGGGTGCCCCCCTATGGGGACCCATTTCTACCACCCACTTGGGTGAACCACTCCCCCTTAAGGGGAGTGATTTACGTCGGTCCCTCCCCGCGACGGTCTTCCCCTTCTGGGGAGCCCTTAGCGGGTGAGCGCCAAACTAGTGCCGCGGCTCCCCCTCTGACTTGTAGAGGTGGGGCCGCGGCATGGGGCCGGTGGCGGGCCCCACGGTGCTGACTGTTGTCCCGGCTTTGTATATATTGTAATAGTAGTTAATAGTACGTATAGTAGTTTAATTTTAGTTAGTTATAGTTAGTAGTTAGGGAAAAAAAAAAAAAAAAAATTCAAGCAGAGGACAGCAGCCGGCGCCGGGGTGACTCCTCCGCGGGCATCACTCCACCCAGGAAAATAACAAGCCCATCGTATTATATTTAAGTATTTATTCATTTTGTCGATGTGAGTGTGCCGAGCACGCTGCGAACAGCCTCCCTTAATCCCGTCTTGCAATAATTTCACCCCTGCCCTGAAGGCAGGGAGCCCCGTCCCGGGTAGTGGGGTTTGCCCCGAGGCCCGTTCCGTGCCCCCGAAAGGGGGTACGACGACCCTTCTTGTCTTGTTGCCCAGTTGCGCCGACGATTGCGAACGTAATGGACGTATCGCCATTTTCATAGTTCGTGATGTCTACTGTGTAGCGTCACGAGAAATCATCAAAAGAAATCTCATAAAAACAGCATGGCTGTTAATGATGTTTGGGAAAGAATTCAAAACTCTTTTTCTCTTCAATGTTCTATTGACGAATTAAAAAGGAGGAGAAATTCGTGAGACATTCGTAAACAAGTGTGGGAGGAAGCGCAAACGGTTCGCAAATTGAGTACCGAACCCATTTGCACAGCTGCTAGGTTTGCGAATGAATGTTTGACGGCCCTTCACATGCGCGCAAACATTCGTACAATTACGAATATTTGCGCGCATGTCAGTGGCCGGCATAATACAAGATGTCCGCTCGTAGGGGGCACGCGGTGTATGTGAGACTTGGCGGTCTGCAGTAGTTTGGGCAGTCCGCGGTCCTAAGGATGTTTTAAGGCCCAGATAGGTGTCACCAAGAGTTTCTTATTTGGTATTTCATTATTTTTTTCAATGCCATATTCTCTATAAATGAAAAAGAAATTTCCGTAATATTCTGGAAGTTCAACGAAAAATACCTTGTGCTTTCTATTTTCGAGATTCGTGTGTATGTACCGTAGCTTTAGTAACTTTACAAAGTAAAGGAAAAATACGTATTAATTTACTCAATTGGGTGTCTAGTTTATATAAAGAAAAGTGAATAAATTTTGCTAAATGCACTACTAAGTGAATCAAAAATCATCGATTGGCTCGGTGATTTGTGAAGTATTGAAGTGAGATGTGTCGAATGAACAAGAATTTAATTTTAGGAAATTCAATAGCAGGCAAGAGCGCATTTGTTTAGCCACTGGTTATTAGTATTTGTTAAGACTATCTTTAATGTAAATCATAATCAAGATATTGTGAACTAGTAAAATGTTAATTAATTTTCTCAAATTATATTCAATTAGAATGTTACATGTGTGTGTTTAATTTGGTGTTTATATGGTTTGTAACAGCATCCAGAAGTCGTCGTGGCTTAAAGGATAAGACGTCCGGTGCATTCGTGTTGAGCGATGCACCGGTTTTCGAATCTCAGGCGGTTACCAATATTTCTAATGAAATACGTACTTAGCAAATGTTCACGATTGACTTCCACGTTGAAGGAATAACATCGTGTAATAAAAATCAATCCCGCCCAATCAAATTATAATTTGCGTAATTACTGGTGGTAGGACCTGTTGCGAGTCCGCGCGGGTAGTTACCACCACCCTGCCTATTTTTGCCGTGAAGTAGTAATGCGTTTCGGTTTGAAGGCTGGGGCAGCCGTTGTAACTATTCTTGAGAACTTATATCTCAAGATGGGTGGTGCGTTTATATCAGCTCTGAGCTCGTCTACCGATCTAAGCAATAAAAAAATCTAATAAATAAAAATGATTTGAATTTTGCTTTAAAGTCTATGTGTATAATATCCCATCATTGTTTAATACATTGGATAAAATTTTACAAAAAAATAACCAACGACAAGCAGTAGTGAATTATTGAATTTTTATACAACAAATCATAATATCAAATCATGTTATATTCAATGTATAAATGTACAAGATCGATAGTGACTTACACTTTGGGTGGCTGCTCATCACTTCCGCTGGGTTGGGGACAGATAATAGGATCTAGAGGCATCTGGTTACGCTGCGTATTCAGCAGCAATGCCAGAGCCGGCGAATTCTGCCGCATATTATACGGTTGCGCTTGCGGCGGGGGCGCATTCTGTGGAACCGCCACCCCTTGTTGCTGGTACGGCGGGTACCCTTGGTATAGATAGGGGTTGTAATAGTCGGCCCACTCGCGGTGCAGCAGAGACCAATCAGCCATGTTGCGTTCTTTACAATAGGTGGGATGGTACTGCGCAAAAATTGCACGCGTGCACCGGCGGACGCATCGCGCGCGCACTGACACCCGTCCCGCGCCGCGCCGCCTTGCAACGCATAATAAACAAACTGCAAATCCTTTATCTGGCCACGATTCCGTCACACACGTAGTTAGCCAGATAAAAGTCGATCTTCAACTATATTCGTATTGTTATTTACTTTATTAGCTAAAATTTCAATTTGGTAGGCAGCGGCTTGGCTCTGCCCCCCGCATTGCTGAAGTCCATGGGCGACGGTAACCACTCACCATCAGGTGGGCCGTATGCTCGTCTGCCTACACGGGCAATAAAAAAATAAAAAATTGAAGACATTGGTTGATTTATTTGGGGAAACGCTGAGTTTCGGCACTCATAGATCAGTGTGAAGTTGAAGAAGATACGTGTTTCTCTATGACGACACTCCCAAGTGTTGGCACGTAAGATTTTCAAAATACAGGCACTCTCGAAATGTACTTAAAGTATTTACTTTATATTTTACTAGCGACCCGCCCTCGCTTTGCTTCGGAAACTGTAATTTATTATTGATTTCTCCACTATTTAATGGATGGTATTATACATATAAACCTTCCGCTTCAATCAATCTATCTATTAAGAAAAACCGCATCAAAATCCGTTGCGTAGCTTTAAAGATTTAAGCATACATAGGGATATAGGGACAGAGGAAGCGACTTTGTTTTATACTATGTAGTGAAATGCAGGTTCGCTTCAGACAGAAGAATAATATTGTTTTAAATTTTAATTACCCTGATTTTGTTTTAAAAATGCGAAGCTCATTATGGTATTTATTACAATTTTACACTTGCACTTAGTGCATTGAAAAACAAATATAATATAAAATAAAAAAAATCTCGCTTTCATTATTTACATTCTAACTATTGATTACAACGTCGTCCATGAAACGGAGACCATTGAATCGTTGAAATCAGGTTTAGAATTTGACTAAGATTCGCGATAACTTATGAAGTTACATAATATTAAATGAAGTTTAACGTTCTCAAATGAGAATTTGGATTGGGTGAAAATATTTTAAGCGGTACGGTAAATTGGCCGGTGTTCGAGAAATAAATAAAAATGTTTTGTAGTGTATCGCGACAATTAGTACATTGCGATTATTATTAGAAGTTGATGCAATTCACCTCATGTTTTTACGAGTTATTTTTAATTGTGATTAAGGGACAATTGAATAAAATCGGACATCAAATGCTTTTTACTAATTTTTTCTTTTTAACAAGATAAATATTATTATTTTTGTTTCTATTTAATTTCTCTATAAAAAATGCCTGATCTTTGCTTTAAAATATATAATTAAAAAAATTATAAGAAAAACTAAAAATTACGATTACTTTCAAAATCTAAGAAAACCTTTCACCCAAAAAAATATCCTTTACTAATTTTTTAGTACGTACACACCAAGAAAATTAAAAAAAAAAAATTACAAGCGAAGACGGCCGGATCCTACCTTAAAACTGTTATTCCATATTACTAAAGATACATGATTGAGTTTCAATAATAATTAAAAAATGTCCAAGATTGAAAGTTAACAAAAATTGTTTTTATTTTAATTTTATGAAGGCTTGGGTTCGAAGTACTTCAATAGATTCATTTAGAGTATTTCTATAATGAGGTCGTCAAGGTCAGACGCGTAGGACGCAGAGAATCCCACTTATTGTCTGCTACGTCCTATGACCTGTGATGTGATAACATCAGTACTTTATGCTTGTTGCATTCTAAAATAGCAGTATGTTCGGTAAATTTGTCCACTTGGATCGTTTTAAATCCGAAAATATTCGTCAGGGGCTACGTCATGGGCTAACAAGGTAGAAGTCAATTAAATTTAGGTAAACTCTTCATATTATTATAGAGGGGTGAAGGCTATTTGGTTTAAGCGACATTTTGGTTAATGAATGAATCATTGAAAATGATTTATTTCAGAAACAAGTTCATATGTGTACATAGAATCATTGAAATATATTTAAAATTACCATTTAAACATCATCAGTTAAACATGAAAAATATATGTAAATACATATACCTAGTTATAAACAATTCAAAATATATGTGATTAAAAATGATTATCAGTGGAAACATTTAAATATTTCACTCAACTGATTCTTATTTAGAATCAACTTTAATAATACGCGTTTATCTTTGTAATTAAAGTTATGTTTTATTTGGTATTAGCATCAGCAGCTTGATGTTTCCCATCCGAATAGCTGAAGAAGTTTTTTGTTACAGTAATTTTTCCAAATTTTAAACTTTAAAGCCCCCTAAAATATCCTTTATCTTTGTCTTTAAAAAGAAGACCTATCGCGCCTTTCATCATGTAGTCATTGGAAAATCTTCTGCGTACTGAGTCTTTTTTAAATTATGAAAAAAAAAAATCAATCGATTCGGTCCATTTTTCAAAAAATTGTGTCCGCTAAGGCTTCTCTTGCAATACGTGCGGTGTTGCGTTGTCTTAATGAAAAATAGTCCCGTGCGGCAATTTTCTCGTCGTTTCTGTATGATTGCCTCGCAAACCTGAGTCAATATATTGACATAATATTGACCATTCATCGTAGTTCCCTTAGGCAAGTAATCGATCAATAAAATACCTTCGTAATCCCAGAAAGCTGTTGTCATAAGCTCGGACGTCAATATCTCCACTTTATTATTATTAACTTAAGCGTCTCTTTTTTATCCATTGTATGGATTCATGTTTTGAATCATTGGTGAGTCCCCGTTTCATTAACAGATATAAATTTCGTTATTAAATACCCAACGTGAACTATTTTCATTTCATACAGGTATTTGAATATTGAGGTAATATTTCCACAATTCGTTCCTTACTGATCTTTAGTGCTTCAATTAACTGTGAAAATTTAATTCGTCGATCGGTCAATGCGAATTTTAGACTTTACGGACATTCTCTTCGCAGCTCTTTTATCCGTGTTGAAATAAGGGAGTCCATTATTTCACCATCGCATGCTAAGGTACAGAATCTTGAAAGACCCGATAACATGTGCTGAAAAAATTCTTTTGGTACATTTTTTTTTAAAGTTACTTAATCTCAGCGCGATCTTCCAAATTTCGAGAATTTCCAAATTCGGTTTATCGCTAGCAAAGATTAATTGTTTACAAATTGCTTTTAAATTTTTTATAGTACCATTTAATTAGCCATTGAGTCCTACGATTGATTAGTCGTTATAAGATAACTTAGACCGCAGTTTCATCAGCCAGGGCGGATTAGATGGTATCATCACTCTTTAATTGTATTGTTTCGGGTACAGCGTGTACTGTAAATAAATCCTCAGGCAGCATTACGTAGCTCTTAGAAAGCACGCTTGTGAAGTTGGACTCTTGATGGCTACCCAGACGGCTCCAAATTTTCTATCTACAGCTGCGAATTTTTGCACATTTGAAATCTGAAGCGTTGTTCGCTTTTTATAAAAACATGTAGACTTTATTTCCAATTTCAAAACTATGTATTAATCTGGACAAACTTTAATTACGGACACGAATAACCGCGCTGTTGTATCGCCGTATGTTACACCGAGTGGCGATGAGGGAGACCCTTTCAAAAGAGCTTATTTTTTGGATTATCGCTGGATTTCCTCATCGGCCATCCAGCCATCCAGCTTTCCAATGTTGTAAACTCAAAGTGTTGGTGATTTGATTCGGTAGGCAGCAGATTAGCTCTGCCCTTGGCATTGCTGAAGTCCATAGGCGACGGTAAACACTCACCATCAGGTGGGCCGTGTGCTCGTCTGCCTACAAGGGCAATAAAAAAAAAATTAAACGTATAGCAAAGCATTATACCAAGAAAACATAGTGACATAGTCAAACGACTCTAAAAAGGCACCGGTTAAGACACCTGTATATTTCACTTTAAAAAAAACTTTAACACATACCATCTGAAGCAGCCATCAAGGTACTTATTCTCGGATAATGTTTTCAGCCAGCATAAGTACAGACAAATCTACGGCCCGTATCATATTAAATATTATAGAAAAGGAAATTATAAAATGAATTTGCTCCAATAACCCGATATCTTTAATACAATATTGCAATTAACTAATATTGTTTGGTTCTAGAAAATAATAAAGTATATTATATATAATAATATATTATAGTTAGAAAATAAATAAGTATATTATTTTCAAGAATGCCTTGTTCGTTACAAAAGCATCAGAGAATGCCGCGTCAATTTATTCTCTCGACGTCGGTTAAAGCAGGTCATCAAAAGGGATCCGTATTCAGGCCGAGATCATTATAAAGCCATCAGAATGCACATAAATGTTAGCGACGCGCCCTAGGTTACCTGGTACAGCTCGTTGCCTGTCATAAATCAATAATTCCCAGTGCGAGTATTCGTTTCGCTTTCCGAGATACCTACGCCCAACCGTTTAAAATCCAAATTGAAACAGATTCAACGCATGTCCGGTGCAGCGAGAGAGCGAGCCCGGTCAGACACACGCATACATAGAAATAATATTTTTCCGTTTTGAGTTTTCTTTATAAACGCCTTTTGAAAATTGTATTTATGTTACTAATGTCCTATTTAATCAGTTATTAATAAAGCTAAAGGCGCCAGTTCAATTGATGCTCTTAAAATGCGATTTTTATAAGATAAAATATTAACGTAAATTGTACGTTATTAGTTTTATAAAAAATATACATTATTTACATAGTGATCTAAAAAGAAGAAGAAAAATGCTTAAATTGAGGAAAGTAGCTTATCAATTATTTAGTTCGAGCGTCAGCTGCCAATTTAAGAACTTTTTTTAATAATCTGTCTTCTTGTTAAATATCTCAAGAAGCTAGACTAACTAGAGTTATAGAAATCATTGTATTATTTCTTAATTTATAACGGGATCTTTTGTTATCAAAGTTTGATAAAATTCGTTCAAAAAAACGTTCGAATAATATTAAGTGACGTAGATACGTACAAATATACCAAAAATAAATAAATTGATTGAAAAAAGCAACTATAAACTCACTTAGATGTAATGATTCTGACTGACCCTATTTTAGGGCAGGCAATACGTCCAGTAGCCACGACGGAACTGCAATCGTTTTGATGTTACCGCACACCGAGAGATGCAAACTGCATTATTGATTAGGTGTCCATTAGGTCATGTCTATCGAAATTATCCTAGTTTTTCGGTAAAGGAAAATCAAATGCGGCCCCGAAATGAATGAATGAAAATATTCACGCAACAGGTGCAAGCGTGGTCGCTCTTTAAGAAAATGCGAAAGGGATTTCAAAAATGTTTCGCGCCTTCTCGGTCAATGCAAAAGTCCGCGATTGCATTTCCTGCGCATGACGATGGGTGGGTTGACTCGGGTACTCAGCTCAGAAAGTAAATAATTTTGAAAAAATTAAGTTTACTCACCGACATTCACGTCATGTTTACGGATGATGTTTCGTCACTAAATCCCAATTGATTATTTTGACAATTGAAGTTTAATACAAAAAAATTGATATGACATTCGAGTAATACGTAATTTAAACTTCACTTTTAATTTTACTTAAAATAAAAAATGCAATTTTACTTAGTCCCACATTATTTTGTTAAACTTGCTAATTGAGCGTAAAATATTCAATTCTTGAAT
The DNA here is from genome assembly GCF_003987935.1 of Bombyx mandarina. Next base: position 320,421 of record NW_021011524.1, read on the forward strand.
TTAATACACTGCTATAATATCTTAGGTAGAATTTCGCTTCGTCGTAGAATTCAATTGCGAAATCAATCATTCGAAACCGACACTAGAGAATTTGTTGTGTTAATTTACTGTACTTTTTAAAAGTAACATACCTACCTACGAGTGCGTTGGTGCCCTAATTTCTTTCTATGTAAAAATGGCCTCTCTAATTATTTTAAAATGTGAGATGCACCCGCCGCGACGTTCCGCGGTGCTGTGTTGCAACTATTGATGAGATCGTAGGTAAATAAAAGACATAGGAGTGGACGTCGATCCGGGGCTCGTTGCTATGACAACCCGGTGCACCGCGCAACTCGCCCTGTAGATCTACAAATTCTAGGAATATAGGTGAACTGTAGGTCATTCACCTTTAGCTGGATCCAGGCTAGGCTGCGTTTCTTTAAATATTGAAATTCTTTTGCTCCCACGATAATGGGTGTTAGACTTAGAATCAAAAGAACATATTTTTCACACGTTAAATAGTAATAGAAATAGATTTTGTTCGTTGATTAAGGTAAGTTGCATCAGTTACTTATTGTTTTGCGCAGACAATGTCTGACACAGCTTGGATCATTTGAAGAAATATATCACTGATTCAGTATTATTTTAATGAATTCGTTACTAATAAATGTCCTTAAAATATAGTTCGCGTATTGCTTATAAATTATTTTTTCGTAATATTTGTGTAGTTTGACTATATTATAGCTTTGCAATCTAATTTATGTATGAGAGAAAATTACACTAAAAACAGTTCACCATAAAATTTCGAATAATCAGCAAAATCAGTTCAATGCTTAAGATATAATTTATGTCTCTGTTACGATTTGTTAAAGTAAATGTCGAGATAACAATTCAATGAAGTTTAAAAAAACGTGTAAAAGTGTTAACACACCTTTTTTTTGAAAGCTAGAGAACACTAAAAATGATTTCGTCTTAATAAAAGATTTAAGTATGTAAGAACTCTAAAGTATCAACTTGTATATGATATCCTAAAACATGGTTAGAATATCACAATAATCGATTTACGTCCAGTAAAATTTTTTTTTTCTTTTTTTTTAGCTTATATGGGTGGACGAGCTCACTGCCCACCTGGTTGGTTCTAAATTACACATTTTGGAAAGTTGGTACACACCAATTCACGCGATAGTGTGTTAAAAATTAAAATGAATTATTTTTATGTGAATGTGCGCCATCTGTTCACATTATATGGAACTATCACTATATCTATCAAAAATGTTGAGTTAGTTAATAGATAAGTATATAGATGGCGGTAAAATACGTCTAAATTTAGTGTATGCATACATAATACATATTATACTAAAATACCACAAATAAGTGTGTCCGCAATTTTATGTTTACTATTTTAAAGTGAATTAAAACGATATCTCTGGAAGAGGACTATGGGTAAATTAAACGTAACAGCTCAACAGCGGAAAGAATTGCACCTGAGAAACGCTTAGCCACAATGGGACAGGAGTTTTACTAAAGACTTTATTTAAAGGGTTTCTTAAGCGCATACATGCTTATGCCAAGCTGAAACTTGTACATGCTTTAATCTCTCGATACTGTAGACAGGGAGCTGTCTAAACAATAACTCGCAGTTCCTTAGATAGTAAAAGGATATTCTTTGCCCCGAATATGTTAAGAATGTCATTCCATGGTAGCCTAAGTCCCGTAAAAAGGCATTCAATTAGGAGTACCTAGTCACAATATCTTTATATCCTTCACGAAAAACGAGATTATTTCTCAACCGATTTAAATGAAAGGAACACTAAAGATTTTTCTGTTAGTCCTCGTTCATCTCATTGTGAATATATACATAACTGTCGAAATCTTTATAATAATTTATTGGTTAATTATGTCATGTATCTACATATATTCTATTTTTGATTTTATGTTTTTACTACATCATCAAGAAAGTTATAATTCCTTAACATAAATGAACGATGAATATCGTCGAAAAGTCAAAATAGGTGTAATAAGGTTTTTGAAATGTGTAGGTATTTACTTACTGAATGCTGTTGCATGTTCTCAATTTAGGAAGTAATTTGATTTTTTTGTCTACGTAATAGGTGCTTAACGTTTGACAATGTCACATAAAGCCACAATTTTAGTTTTACTGTGGGAGCGACTCTTAGTTAGTTTGATCTTTCTGTTACTGATCTTAAAACCAAGTAGGTAGATACCGTGGTAGTAAATTTGTTTTAATTACCTTTAAGAAATAAGCACTGTAACAAAAATGAAATCAATTTTGTTACGGTGTTCAATGTTGAAACTTCTTGAAATTTAGTATTAGTTAATTACAATAGATTATAGTAGATTTAACACCCGTATTTAAATTACAAGTTGACCTGCGCACGGTTACTTCTACGGACTGATTGATATAAATCATAGATTATGATTGAACCTTTAAAATTATAATTTCGATATTACCATTGACAACAAGTAAATATTAAAAAGTTTATAAGAATTTATACATCCATAAGAGGTGAAAAGGTATGGAGAAAACTTTTTCTTTTGCCATGCGTCCATAGAATAATAGCGGTCGAGCGAGATTTAAGAGTTGGGTTAAAAAAAAGTTTGGATCTATAACGATGCTCGATAGATGGCAGTGTACAAGTTTCTCGAATCGCGCCAATACCTCGAAGCGGTTGAGGAGAATTTTAATATTGTCCAATAAAATAATATAAATTCACTCTAATATGTATTATAATTATTTTTAATTTTTTACCTATGTCATTTTTCATCATGCGACAGAGCCTCTGATGTTACTAGTTAGTAAAGAAATTAATATTTATAACGTACAAACAAGACCAAGCATCCAAAAAATAATGGAGAACTATTAGCTAGGCTACGTCTCATCGCTTACCATTTTATTGTTAGTTGGTACGTAATTATAATAGTAACCATTTCCATGTAATTCAACGGGCCGCCCCCGTGACCCATTAGTAGCGTTTATTTTTCCATCCGACATTAAAACGTTACGTCATCGACGTAAATACCTACTAATTATTTGTCATTTAAGATTGACGATATTCGGCATAAATGGAATAATCCGTTTCGGTATTCTGGTCCTACAAAATATTTTTCGGGAAATAGTCTTCATTATCTCTGTGGACCAAAAGTTATTATTATTATTTTCGACAGGCAGCTGTTGTTTATACATAACACATCATGTATTTAAGTTCTTTCTTCTTCCTATTCGTAGAGTGGTCGTGGTCATGTATCAGTCGGATCCTGCGATACCGATGCTCTCGCGATGCGACGCCATGTGGCACGGTGTTTCGCAGAGTGAGAGCAGTCGTTTATGTTGTAGTGACTGACTCACAGATTTTATGAGGTCTGTCCATCGTGTTGGAAATTGTCCGCGAGTATTTAAGTTACCTACCTGAATAATTCAAAGGTCTTTATTACAGATAGTAGACCTTTGAAAGACCTTTAGACTAAATGTGACCAAAACCCCATCGCGCAAGAAATTGCCCGTTGGAAATGGCGTTGGATAGGACACACTCTACGGCGTAGCGGAGTCAACGCAGCATCAATCGCGTTTGAGTGGCATCCGCTTGGCAGGAGAAGACCTGGTCGCCCTGTACATACTTGGCGAAGCACCGTGGAGAGTGAGATGAGGACTGCCAACGTGACCTGGAGAGATGTTAAGGAGCAAGCACAGGATAGGGTCAAGTGGAGACAGCTTGTGAGGGCCCTATGTACCAGCGGGGTATCCTAGGACTACAACAACAACAACAACAACCCTTTAACCTTTTAACCAATATTTTTTAAGTTATTTTACTTTGCAAATTACCACTTTATTTTACAATGTGCGGTGACATATAAAGGTTGCAGGTTTTGTTAATCATTTTATCGTGGGTTGAATGCTTTGGAAGAGTAAACAATCAGGAGGTAAATAATGTTGTTCGATTCGTTCTCCGTTTAAAAGTAGGATTTCGGAACTATGTATCAGATAAAGAGTTTAAGAATAAAGGATTATTGAAATATCTAAATAAATAAAATATCTAATTAAAACTGATTTAACTGTTTAAACTAACCTTTTTAATATTCATTATTATATTATATATGATCTTATACCTTTAAACGAGCAATTCTTGTATATGTATATATAATCTGGATCTCGGAAACGGCTCCAACGATTTTCATAAAATGTAGTGTACATGGGATTTCGGGGGCGATAAATCGATCTAGCTACGATTTATTTTCAGAAAATGTTGTTTTATTCGTGTTTACAATAATCAATTCTTCCCGGCATCTATTGGCGAATTATAATACTATTTTTCTTAATTGAGGGCAACTAACCGCTTTAAAGACACAACAAGATGGCGCTATCAAAAAAAAACCGAGCAAGGTTTGGTCATCATCTAGTTTCGTTAACGTTTCGTATAGTTTACAGTTTTCATGGTCACGACATAAACTGTAATAGTAGTTTTACTTATGCGAAAAATGATTAAGTATGGTCATTAACAAAAATACGTAAAACTTGTTGAGATTTGAAGTTCACGAGTCGTTGAATGTCATCTACGCAGGATGGATGTACCCGCAAACATAAAAACGCACTTAGGCTAACAAAGCGTAACATCATATAAAATTCACTAACATTATCTTTTATCTTGAACGATATTTTTTTTTTTTCTTAGATGGGTGGACGAGCTCACAGCCCACCTGGTGTTAAGTGGTTACTGGAGCCCATAGGCATCCACAACGTAAATGCGCCACCCACCTTGAGATATAAGTTCTAAGGTATCAGTATAGTTACAACGACTGCCCCACCCTTCAAACCGAAACGCATTACTGCTTCACGGCAGAAATAGGCAGGGCGGTGGTACCCACCCGCGCGGACTCACAAGAGGTCCTACCACCAGTATTATATGAATAGAATTGACGCCAAATTTGCTACATTACGGAAATGAATAAAAATCGCCCTAGAACATTATGATAAATAGATATAGGAATTGTTATCATGAATTTTTACTTCTTCCGCTGTATTGAAGCCGCCTAAAATCTTAATTTCATAACTTTATATTTAACAACTTTAATATGTTGAAGAAGTCTATATTAAGAAGAGGTCATCTTACCAATAAAACAATTATATCTTTAGATGGTGTTCAAGCTGTGTCAATGCAAAAGATAAAATAGACTGAGTTACTGTTACAAATGTGTTTAGGACAGCGAATTTATAGGACTAATATTTCTAGACTAAATTATTAGTAATTTATTAACGTAAAAGAACATAATAGAAGATATTTCACATATATGTACACCTACCGACACCTGCATCTACGGACTAGGAAGATAATAAGATACATAAAATGTACTGGAAATTCGTGAAATAGTATTAATTTGCATTTCATTGGACTTAATAAACAAATAAAAATATAAATAATGAAACATAAAATATCAACATTTAATATATCATAAAATTATAATAATATAAAATTAAAACTATAATATTTAATGAGCCACGGCTTCAATTTGAACGCGAACATTTATCTAAAATCAAACTTCCTTTAAACCATCGAAGGTCTCAACCGTTTGGATAAAAATCTGCGAACAACAAAAAATACTTAATCATCACAAATATTAAGTTTATTATTTTTCGTACAATTTTTCCTGTTCATTTATAAAGTTAAATTAGGTTAGTATATAGAAGACGTAAATAAGTAAAAATGAAATCCTCTGGCCTAAAATTCCAACCTAGATGCGCTCATAGCTGGCGAGTAGCTCATTACTGGTGGTAGGACCTCTTTAGAGTCCGCGCGGGTAGGTACCACCGCCCTGCCTATTTCTGCCGTGAAGCAGTAATGCGTTTCGGTTTGAAGGGCGGGGCAGCCGTTGTAACTATACTGAGATCTTAGAACTTATATCTCAAGGTGGGTAGCGCATTTACGTCGTAGATGTCTATGGGCTCCGGTAACCACTTAGCACCAGGTGGGCTGTGAGCTCGTCCACCCATCTTAAGCAATAAAAAAAAATAACAAGCTTTCGGGGAACCAACTCTATCATGTTTTCAGAGACCACTTTAAAACATAAGTTGAAGCTTTCCTTCACAATATTTCTTTAACACTCTTATCTCCTTATCCAAAATAAATCCCTCAGCATTGCTGACCTCCTAAAAAAACGGCGCTAATCAAATATACGTGTCCTCAATAAACATACCTGCAATGAAGGAACTTGTTGATATTTCACACTTTTAAAACGGCTCACTCAAAAATAAAATTAGAATTAAACGTCTAATGTAAAAAAAAAAAACACTTTGATATTTTTGTAAACAAATAAATTGAAGCCTAATAAAATATAATAAGTAGTCGAACGTCAAGTTTATAATTAAAAATAATAGTGTGATAATTGTTTTGTGAGTTAAAAATTCAAATGGCTCATTTTTTTTTCGTGAACCTTGAATATCTACGAAGTGTAATGTATTACTTATTTACATAGCTGTAATTAGCAACGGAAGAGACGACCTTTTTTACTTACTTTAGTTTAATATTGTTAACGCGATTTATATGTACATGCATATGGAGTGTATATGAAGTGAAGTATCTTAAGGGTGGCTATTGTAACAATCTGTAACTTTTTTTTTTATGATTGAAGGATTACTGGTGGCCCGGAGGCCTTTCCAGTTTCATCAGGACAGGTGGGCGAGCAAAGGCTCAGCCAAGAGGGGTGGGATTTGCTAACAGCTACCCGAGCGCCTCCGAAGGAGACCTAACAGCTCAACAGCAGCTGCTTCGCGAATGAATCTACTACCGGATCGGAATCGCGACCCGCTGAGAAGATCCGGCGAGAAACTCAGCGAGCTGATTCATGGGTTAGGTTGCACGGCGAACTCTTTGTCGAGTTCGACGAGTACGGTTACCGGGGTCCCTAAGCCTGCTCCTAGTGTTAGAGCTGAAGGCGTCAATATATTAGATGTGATAGTGATATGTTATTGCAAGTGATATTTTCATTGAGATATTTCCAAAGGAAAAGCGTTGATTTTCCTCAAAGAACTTATCGTTAATTCAACGTTTTTTATCAGCACGCTACGGTTTAAATTTCGTGAGGTAACAGTCGATTTTGTTGATAAAAACTCCTAAAATCGACTATTATTTCATGTTTGTTTCGATTACTGTCACGAGAGGTCGCTTCGTTTATCTGATTGGGCACGCGCGCTCACAATTACTTAAATAACGGACCGTTGTCAATTAAACAATGGACGTGTACAATCACTGCCATTTTACGGGTGTTCTCAAACTTTTGCGTACACAATTAAATCATTATGTTTTTAGTAT